>OY740825.1:0-600000 GCA_963514005.1 Raja brachyura | reverse complement strand
TAGACCCAAACCCACTCCGCTAGACCCAAACCCACTCCGCTAGACCCAAACCAACTCCGCTAGACCCAAACCCACTCGGCTAGACCCAAACCCATTCCGCTAGACCCAAACCCACTCCGCTAGATCCAAACCCACTCCGCTAGACCCAAACCCACTCGGCTAGACCCAAACCCACTGGGCTAGACCCAAACCCACTCGGCTATATCCAAACCCACTCGGCTAGACCCAAACCCACTCGTCTAGACCCAAACCCACTCGGCTAGACCTAAGCCCACTCGGCTACACCCAAACACACTCGGCTAGACCCATACCCACTCCGCTAGACCCAAACCCATTCGGCTAGACCCAAACCCACTCGGCTAGACCCAAACCCACTCGGCTGGACACAAACCCACTCGGCTACACCAAACCCACTCGGCTAGACCCAAACCCACTCCGCTAGAACCAAACCCACCCTGCTATACCCAAACCCACACCGCTAGACCCAAACGCACTCGGCTAGACCCAAACCCATTCGGCTAGACCCAAACCCACTCCTCTAGACCCAAACCCAATCGGCTGGACACAAACCCACTCGGCTAGACCCAACCCCACTCCGCTAGACCCAAACCCACTCCGCTAGACCCAAACCAACTCCGCTAGACCCAAACCCACTCGGCTAGACCCAAACCCATTCCGCTAGACCCAAACCCACTCCGCTAGATCCAAACCCACTCCGCTAGACCCAAACCCACTCGGCTAGACCCAAACCCACTCGGCTAAATCCAAACCCACCCGGCTAGACCCAAACCCACTCGGCTGGACACAAAGCCACTCGGCTACACCAAACTCACTCGGCTAGACCCAAACCCACTCCGCTGGAACCAAACCCACTCTGCTAGACCCAAACCCACACCGCTGGGCCCAAACGCACTCGGCTAGACCCAAACCCATTTGTCTAGACCCAAACCCACTTCTCTAGACCCAAACCCAATCGGCTGGACCCAAACCCACTCGGCTAGACCCAAACCCACTCCGCTAGACCCAAACCCACTCCGCTAGACCCAAACCAACTCCGCTAGACCCAAACCCACTCGGCTAGACCCAAACCCATTCCGCTAGACCCAAACCCACTCCGCTAGATCCAAACCCACTCCGCTAGACCCAAACCCACTCGGCTAGACCCAAACCCACTGGGCTAGACCCAAACCCACTCGGCTATATCCAAACCCACTCGGCTAGACCCAAACCCACTCGTCTAGACCCAAACCCACTCGGCTAGACCTAAGCCCACTCGGCTACACCCAAACACACTCGGCTAGACCCATACCCACTCCGCTAGACCCAAACCCATTCGGCTAGACCCAAACCCACTCCTCTAGACCCAAACCCACTTTGCTAGACCCAAACCCACTCCGCTAGACCCAAACCCACTCGGCTAGACCAAAACCCACTCGGCTAGATCAAAACCCACTCGGCTAGACCCAAACCCACTCCGCTGGACCCAAACCCACTCGGCTAGACCCAAACCCACTCGGCTAGACACAAACCCACTCGGCTAGACCCCAACCCATTCGCCTAGACCCAAACCCACTCGACTAGACACAAACCCACTCGGCTAGACCCAAACGCATTCGGCTAGACCCAAACCAACTCGGATAGACCTAAACCCACTCCGCTAGACCCAAACCCAGTCGGCTAGACCCAATCCCACTCGGGTAGACCCAACCCCACTCCGCTAGACCCAAACCCACTCCGCTAGACCCAAACCCACTCCGTTAGACCCAAACCCACTCCGCTAGACCCAAACCCACTCCGCTAGACCCAAACCCACTCGGCGAGACCCAAACCCACTCGGCTACACACAAACCCAGTTGTCTAGACCCAAACCCACTCGGCTAGGCCCAAACCCACTTGGCAAGACCCAAACCCACTCGGCTAGACCCAAACCCACTCCGCTAGACCCAAACCCACTCCGCTAGACCCAAACCCACTCGGCTAGATCCAAACCCACTCGGCTACACCCAAACACTTTCGGCTACACCCAAGCCCACTCGGCTAGGCCCAAACCCACTCGGCTAGACCCAAACCCACTCGGCTAGACCCAAACCCACTGGGCTAGACCCAAACCCACTCGGCTATACCCAAACCCACTCGGCTAGGCCCAAACCCACTCGGCTATACCCAAACCCACTCGGCTAGACCCAAACCCACTCGGCTAGACCCCAACCCACTCCGCTAGACCCAAACCCACTCGGCTATACCCAAACCCACTCGGGTAGACCCAAATCCACTCCGCTAGAACCAACCCACTCGGCTAGACCCAAACCCACTCGGCTAGACCCAAACCCACTCGGCTAGACCCAAACCCACTCGGCTAGACCCAAACCCACTCGGCTCGACCCAAACCCACTCGGCTAGACCTAAACCCACTGGGCTAGACCCAAACCCACTCGGCTATATCCAAACCCACTCGGCTAGACCCAAACCCACTCGTCTAGACCCAAACCCACTCGGCTAGACCTAAGCCCACTCGGCTACACCCAAACACACTCGGCTAGACCCATACCCACTCCGCTAGACCCAAACCCATTCGGCTAGACCCAAACCCACTCGGCTAGACCCAAACCCACTCGGCTGGACACAAACCCACTCGGCTACACCAAACCCACTCGGCTAGACCCAAACCCACTCCGCTAGAACCAAACCCACCCTGCTATACCCAAACCCACACCGCTAGACCCAAACGCACTCGGCTAGACCCAAACCCATTCGGCTAGACCCAAACCCACTCCTCTAGACCCAAACCCAATCGGCTGGACACAAACCCACTCGGCTAGACCCAACCCCACTCCGCTAGACCCAAACCCACTCCGCTAGACCCAAACCAACTCCGCTAGACCCAAACCCACTCGGCTAGACCCAAACCCATTCCGCTAGACCCAAACCCACTCCGCTAGATCCAAACCCACTCCGCTAGACCCAAACCCACTCGGCTAGACCCAAACCCACTCGGCTAAATCCAAACCCACCCGGCTAGACCCAAACCCACTCGGCTGGACACAAAGCCACTCGGCTACACCAAACTCACTCGGCTAGACCCAAACCCACTCCGCTGGAACCAAACCCACTCTGCTAGACCCAAACCCACACCGCTGGGCCCAAACGCACTCGGCTAGACCCAAACCCATTTGTCTAGACCCAAACCCACTTCTCTAGACCCAAACCCAATCGGCTGGACCCAAACCCACTCGGCTAGACCCAAACCCACTCCGCTAGACCCAAACCCACTCCGCTAGACCCAAACCAACTCCGCTAGACCCAAACCCACTCGGCTAGACCCAAACCCATTCCGCTAGACCCAAACCCACTCCGCTAGATCCAAACCCACTCCGCTAGACCCAAACCCACTCGGCTAGACCCAAACCCACTGGGCTAGACCCAAACCCACTCGGCTATATCCAAACCCACTCGGCTAGACCCAAACCCACTCGTCTAGACCCAAACCCACTCGGCTAGACCTAAGCCCACTCGGCTACACCCAAACACACTCGGCTAGACCCATACCCACTCCGCTAGACCCAAACCCATTCGGCTAGACCCAAACCCACTCCTCTAGACCCAAACCCACTTTGCTAGACCCAAACCCACTCCGCTAGACCCAAACCCACTCGGCTAGACCAAAACCCACTCGGCTAGATCAAAACCCACTCGGCTAGACCCAAACCCACTCCGCTGGACCCAAACCCACTCGGCTAGACCCAAACCCACTCGGCTAGACACAAACCCACTCGGCTAGACCCCAACCCATTCGCCTAGACCCAAACCCACTCGACTAGACACAAACCCACTCGGCTAGACCCAAACGCATTCGGCTAGACCCAAACCAACTCGGATAGACCTAAACCCACTCCGCTAGACCCAAACCCACTCGGCTAGACCCAATCCCACTCGGGTAGACCCAACCTCACTCCGCTAGACCCAAACCCACTCCGCTAGACCCAAACCCACTCCGTTAGACCCAAACCCACTCCGCTAGACCCAAACCCACTCCGCTAGACCCAAACCCACTCGGCGAGACCCAAACCCACTCGGCTACACACAAACCCAGTTGTCTAGACCCAAACCCACTCGGCTAGGCCCAAACCCACTTGGCTAGACCCAAACCCACTCGGCTAGACCCAAACCCACTCCGCTAGACCCAAACCCACTCCGCTAGACCCAAACCCACTCGGCTAGATCCAAACCCACTCGGCTACACCCAAACACTTTCGGCTACACCCAAGCCCACTCGGCTAGGCCCAAACCCACTCGGCTAGACCCAAACCCACTCGGCTAGACCCAAACCCACTGGGCTAGACCCAAACCCACTCGGCTATACCCAAACCCACTCGGCTAGGCCCAAACCCACTCGGCTATACCCAAACCCACTCGGCTAGACCCAAACCCACTCGGCTAGACCCCAACCCACTCCGCTAGACCCAAACCCACTCGGCTATACCCAAACCCACTCGGGTAGACCCAAATCCACTCCGCTAGAACCAACCCACTCGGCTAGACCCAAACCCACTCGGCTAGACCCAAACCCACTCGGCTAGACCCAAACCCACTCGGCTAGACCCAAACCCACTCGGCTCGACCCAAACCCACTCGGCTAGACCTAAACCCACTCCGCTAGACCCAAACCCACTGGGCTAGACCCAAGCCCACTCGGCTAGACCCAAACCCACTCGGCTACACCCAAACCCACTCGGCTAGACCCAAACCCATTCGGCTAGACCAAAACCCACTCGGCTAGACCAAACCCCCCTCGGCCAGACCCAAACCCACTCGGCTAGACCCAAACCCACTCGGCTAGACCCAAACCCACTCGGCTAGACCCAAACCCACTCGGCTGGACACAAACCCACTCGGCTACACCAAACCCACACGGCTAGACCGAAACCCACTCCGCTAGAACCAAACCCACTCTGCTAGACCCAAACCCACACCGCTAGACCCAAACGCACTCGGCTAGACCCAAACCCATTCGGCTAGACCCAAACCCACTCCTCTAGACCCAAACCCAATCGGCTGGACCCAAACTCACTCAGCTAGACCCAAACCCACTCCGCTAGACCGAAACCCACTCCGCTAGACCCAAACCCACTCCTCTAGACCCAAACCCAATCGGCTGGACCCAAACCCACTCGGCTAGACCCAAACCCACTCGCCTAGACCCAAGCCCACTCGGCCAGACCCAAACCCACTCGGCTACACCCAAACCCACTCAGCTAGACCGAAACACACTCGGCTAGACCCAAACCCATTCGGCTAGACCCAAACCCACTCCTCTAGACCCAAACCCAATCGGCTGGACCCAAACCCACTCGGCTAGACCCAAACCCACTCGCCTAGACCCAAGCCCACTCGGCCAGACCCAAACCCACTCGGCTACACCCAAACCCACTCAGCTAGACCGAAACCCATTCGGCTAGACCAAAACCCACTCGGCTAGACCAAAACCCCCTCGGCTAGACCCAAACCCACTCGGCTAGACCCAAACCCACTCGGCTAGACCCAAACCCACTCGGCTAGACCCAAACCCACTCGGCTGGACACAAACCCACTCGGCTACACCAAACCCACTCGGCTAGACCCAAACCCACTCCGCTAGAACCAAACCCACTCTGCTATACCCAAACCCACACCGCTAGACCCAAACGCACTCGGCTAGACCCAAACCCATTCGGCTAGACCCAAACCCACTCCTCTAGACCCAAACCCAATCGGCTGGACCCAAACCCACTCGGCTAAACCCAAACCCACTCCGCTAGACCCAAACCCACTCCGCTAGACCCAAACCCACTCGGCTGGACACAAACCCACTCGGCTACACCAAACCCACTCGGCTAGACCCAAACCCACTCGGCTAGACCCAAACCCACTCGGCTGGACCCAAACCCACTCGGCTAGGCCCAAACCCACTCGGCTAGACCCAAACCCACTCGGCTAGACACAAACCCACTCGGCTAGACCCCAACCCATTCGCCTAGACCCAAACCCACTCGCCTAGACACAAACCCACTCGGCTAGACCCAAACGCATTCGGCTAGACCCAAACCAACTCGGATAGACCTAAACCCACTCCGCTAGACCCAAACCCACTCGGCTAGACCCAATCCCACTCGGGTAGACCCAACCCCACTCCGCTAGACCCAAACCCACTCCGCTAGACCCAAACCCACTCCGTTAGACCCAAACCCACTCCGCTAGACGCAAACCCACTCCGCTAGACCCAAACCCACTCGGCGAGACCCAAACCCACTCGGCTACACACAAACCCAGTCGGCTAGACCCAAACCCACTCGGCTAGGCCCAAACCCACTTGGCTAGACCCAAACCCACTCGGCTAGACCCAAACCCACTCCGCTAGACCCAAACCCACTCCGCTAGACCCAAACCCACTCGGCTAGATCCAAACCCACTCGGCTGGACCCAAACCCACTCGGCTAGACCCAAACCCACTCGGCTAGACCCAAGCCCACTCGGCTAGACCCAAACCCACTCGGCTACACCCAAACCCACTCGGCTAGACTCAAACCCATTCGGCTAGACCAAAACCCACTCGGCTAGACCAAAGCCCCCTCGGCTAGACCCAAACCCACTCGGCTAGACCCAAACCCACTCGGCTAGACCCAAACCCACTCGGCTAGACCCAAACCCACTCGGCTAGACCCAAACCCACTCGGCTAGACCCAAACCCACTCGGCTAGATCCAAACCCACTCGGCTAGACCCAAACCCACTCGGCTAGACCCAAAGTCACTCGGCTAGACCCAAACCCACTCCGCCAGACCCAAACCCACTCGGCTAGACCCAAACACATTCCGCTAGACCCAAACCCATTCCGCTATATCCAAACACACTCCGCTAGACCCAAACCCACTCGGCTAGACCCAATCCCACTAGGCTAGACTCAAACCCACTCCGCTAGACTCAAACCCACTCGGCTAGACCCAAACCCACTCGGCTAGATCCAAACCCACTCCGCTAGATCCAAACCCACTCCGCTAGACCCAAGCCCACTCGGCTAGACCCAAGCCCACTCTGCTAGACCCAAACCCACTCGGCTAGACCCAAACCCACTCGGCTAGACCCAAGCCCACTCGGCTACAACCAACCCCACTCGGCTATGCCCAAACCCACTCGGCTAGACCCAAACCCACTCGGCTAGACCCAGCCCACTCGGCTACACCCAAACCCACTCGGCTAGGCCCAAACCCACTCGGCCAGTTCCAAACCCACTCGGCTAGACCCAAACCCTCTCGGCTAGATCCAAACCCACTCCGCTAGACCCAAACCCACTGGGCTAGACCCAAAACCACTCGGCTAGACCCAAACCTACTCGGCTAGACCCAAAACCCACTCCGCGAGACGCAAACCAACTCCACTAGACCCAAACCCACTCGGATAGACCCAAACCCACTCGGCTAGACCCAAACCCACTCGGCTAGACCCAAACCCACTCGGCTAGACCCAAACCCACTCGGCTAGATCCAAACCCACTCAGCTACACCCAAACACTACTCCGCTAGACCCAAACCCACTTGGCTAGACCCAAACCCACTCGGCTAGACACAAACCCACTCGGCTAGACCCAAACCCACTCGGCTAGACCCAAACCCACTCGGCTAGACACAAACCCACTCGTCTAGACCCAAACCCACTCGGCTAGACCCAAACCCACTCGGCTAGTCCCAAACCCACTCGGCTAGACCCAAACCCACTCGGCTAGACCCAAACCCACTCCGCTAGACCCAAACCCACTCCGCTAGACCCAAACCCACTCCGCTAGACCCAATCCCACTACGCTAGACCAAAACCCACTCGGCTATACCCAAACCCACTCGGCTGGACCAAACCCATTCGGCTAGACGCGAACCCACTCGGATAGACCCAAACCCACTCCGCTAGACCCAAACCCATTCGGCTAGACCAAAACCCACTCGGCTAGACCAAACCCCCCTCGGCCAGACCCAAACCCACTCGGCTAGACACAAACCCACTCGGCTAGACCCAAACCCACTCGGCTAGACCCAAACCCACTCGGCTGGACCCAAACCCACTCGGCTACACCAAACCCACTCGGCTAGACCCAAACCCACTCCGCTAGAACCAAACCCACTCTGCTAGACCCAAACCCACACCGCTAGACCCAAACGCACTCGGCTAGACCCAAACCCATTCGGCTAGACCCAAACCCACTCCTCTAGACCCAAACACAATCGGCTGGACCCAAACCCACTCGGCTAGACCCAAACCCACTCCGCTAGACCCAAACCCACTCCGCTAGACCCAAACCAACTCCGCTAGACCCAAACCCACTCGGCAAGACCCAAACCCATTCCGCTAGACCCAAACCCACTCCGCTAGACCCAAACCCACTCGGCTAGACCCAAACCCACTGGGCTAGACCCAAACCCACTCGGCTATATCCAAACCCACTCGGCTAGACCCAAACCCACTCGTCTAGACCCAAACCCACTCGGCTAGACCTAAACCCATTCGGCTACACCCAAACACACTCGGCTAGACCCATACCCACTCCGCTAGACCCAAATCCATTCGGCTAGACCCAAACCCACTCCTCTAGACCCAAACCCACTTCGCTAGACCCAAACCCACTCCGCTAGACCCAAACCCACTCCGCTAGACCAAACCCCACTCGGCTAGATCGAAACCCACTCGGCTAGACCCAAACCCACTCGGCTGGACCCAAACCCACTCGGCTAGGCCCAAACCCACTCGGCTAGACCCAAACCCACTCGGCTAGACCCCAACCAACACCGCTAGACCCAAACCCACTCGGCGATACCCAAACCCACTCGGCTAGACCCAAATCCACTCCGCTAGAACCAAACCCACTCGGCTAGACCCAAACCCACTCGGCTAGACGCAAACCCACTCGGCTAGACCCAAACCCACTCGGCTAGACCCAAACCCACTCGGCTAGACTCAAACCCACTCGGCTAGACCCAAACCCACTCGGCTAGTCCCAAACCCACTCGGCTAGACCCAAAGTCACTCGGCTAGACCCAAACCCACTCCGCCAGACCCAAACCCACTCGGCTAGACCCAAACACATTCCGCTAGACCCAAACCCATTCCGCTATATCCAAACACACTCCGCTAGACCCAAACCCACTCGGCTAGACCCAATCCCACTGGGCTAGACTCAAACCCACTCCGCTAGACTCAAACCCACTCGGCTAGACCCAAACCCACTCGGCTAGATCCAAACCCACTCCGCTAGATCCAAACCCACTCCGCTAGACCCAAGCCCACTCGGCTAGACCCAAGCCCACTCTGCTAGACCCAAACCCACTCGGCTAGACCCCAACCCACTCGGCTAGACCCAAGCCCACTCGGCTACAACCAACCCCACTCGGCTATGCCCAAACCCACTCGGCTAGACCCAAACCCACTCGGCTAGACCCAGCCCACTCGGCTAGACCCAAACCCACTCGGCTAGACCCAAACGGCTAGGCCCAAACCCACTCGGCCAGTTCCAAACCCAATCGGCTAGACCCAAACCCTCTCGGCTAGATCCAAACCCACTCCGCTAGACCCAAACCCACTGGGCTAGACCCAAAACCACTCGGCTAGACCCAAACCTACTCGGCCAGACCCAAACCCACTCGGCTAGACCCAAACCCACTCGGCTAGACCCAAACCCACTCGGCTAGACCCAAACCCACTCGGCTGGACACAAACCCACTCGGCTACACCAAACCCACTCGGCTAGACCGAAACCCACTCCGCTAGAACCAAACCCACGCTGCTAGACCCAAACCCACACCGCTAGACCCAAACGCACTCGGCTAGACCCAAACCCATTCGGCTAGACCCAAACCCACTCCTCCAGACCCAAACCCAATCGGCTGGACCCAAACCCACTCAGCTAGACCCAAACCCACTCCGCTAGACCGAAACCCACTCCGCTAGACCCAAACCCACTCCTCTAGACCCAAACCCAATCGGCTGGACCCAAACCCACTCGGCTAGACCCAAACCCACTCGCCTAGACCCAAGCCCACTCGGCCAGACCCAAACCCACTCGGCTACACCCAAACCCACTCAGCTAGACCGAAACCCATTCGGCTAGACCAAAACCCACTCGGCTAGACCAAAACCTCCTCGGCTAGACCCAAACCCACTCGGCTAGACCCAAACCCACTCGGCTAGACCCAAACCCACTCGGCTAGACCCAAACCCACTCGGCTGGACACAAACCCACTCGGCTACACCAAACCCACTCGGCTAGACCCAAACCCACTCCGCTAGAACCAAACCCACTCTGCTATACCCAAACCCACACCGCTAGACCCAAACGCACTCGGCTAGACCCAAACCCATTCGGCTAGACCCAAACCCACTCCTCTAGACCCAAACCCAATCGGCTGGACCCAAACCCACTCGGCTAGACCCAAACCCACTCCGCTAGACCCAAACCCACTCCGCCAGATCCAAACCCACTCGGCTGGACACAAACCCACTCGGCTACACCAAACCCACTCGGCTAGACCCAAACCCACTCGGCTAGACCCAAACCCACTCGGCTGGACCCAAACCCACTCGGCTAGGCCCAAACCCACTCGGCTAGACCCAAACCCACTCGGCTAGACACAAACCCACTCGGCTAGACCCCAACCCATTCGCCTAGACCCAAACCCACTCGCCTAGACACAAACCCACTCGGCTAGACCCAAACGCATTCGGCTAGACCCAAACCAACTCGGATAGACCTAAACCCACTCCGCTAGACCCAAACCCACTCGGCTAGACCCAATCCCACTCGGGTAGACCCAACCCCACTCCGCTAGACCCAAACCCACTCCGCTAGACCCAAACCCACTCCGTTAGACCCAAACCCACTCCGCTAGACCCAAACCCACTCCGCTAGACCCAAACCCACTCGGCGAGACCCAAACCCACTCGGCTACACACAAACCCAGTCGGCTAGACCCAAACCCACTCGGCTAGGCCCAAACCCACTTGGCTAGACCCAAACCCACTCGGCTAGACCCAAACCCACTCCGCTAGACCCAAACCCACTCCGCTAGACCCAAACCCACTCGGCTAGATCCAAACCCACTCGGCTGGACCCAAACCCACTCGGCTAGACCCAAACCCACTCGGCTAGACCCAAGCCCACTCGGCTAGACCCAAACCCACTCGGCTACACCCAAACCCACTCGGCTAGACTCAAACCCATTCGGCTAGACCAAAACCCACTCGGCTAGACCAAAGCCCCCTCGGCTAGACCCAAACCCACTCGGCTAGACCCAAACCCACTCGGCTAGACCCAAACCCACTCGGCTAGACCCAAACCCACTCGGCTAGACCCAAACCCACTCGGCTAGACTCAAACCCACTCGGCTAGATCCAAACCCACTCGGCTAGACCCAAACCCACTCGGCTAGACCCAAAGTCACTCGGCTAGACCCAAACCCACTCCGCCAGACCCAAACCCACTCGGCTAGACCCAAACACATTCCGCTAGACCCAAACCCATTCCGCTATATCCAAACACACTCCGCTAGACCCAAACCCACTCGGCTAGACCCAATCCCACTAGGCTAGACTCAAACCCACTCCGCTAGACTCAAACCCACTCGGCTAGACCCAAACCCACTCGGCTAGATCCAAACCCACTCCGCTAGATCCAAACCCACTCCGCTAGACCCAAGCCCACTCGGCTAGACCCAAGCCCACTCTGCTAGACCCAAACCCACTCGGCTAGACCCAAACCCACTCGGCTAGACCCAAGCCCACTCGGCTACAACCAACCCCACTCGGCTATGCCCAAACCCACTCGGCTAGACCCAAACCCACTCGGCTAGACCCAGCCCACTCGGCTACACCCAAACCCACTCGGCTAGACCCAAACGGCTAGGCCCAAACCCACTCGGCCAGTTCCAAACCCACTCGGCTAGACCCAAACCCTCTCGGCTAGATCCAAACCCACTCCGCTAGACCCAAACCCACTGGGCTAGACCCAAAACCACTCAGCTAGACCCAAACCTACTCGGCTAGACCCAAAACCCACTCCGCTAGGCCCAAACCCACTCGGCTAGACCCAAACCCACTCCGCGAGACGCAAACCCACTCCACTAGACCCAAACCCACTCGGCTAGACCCAAACCCACTCGGCTAGACCCAAACCCACTCGGCTAGACCCAAACCCACTCGGCTAGACCCAAACCCACTCGGCTAGATCCAAACCCACTCAGCTACACCCAAACACTACTCCGCTAGACCCAAACCCACTTGGCTAGACCCAAACCCACTCGGCTAGACACAAACCCACTCGGCTAGACCCAAACCCACTCGGCTAGACCCAAACCCACTCGGCTAGACACAAACCCACTCGTCTAGACCCAAACCCACTCGGCTAGACCCAAACCCACTCGGCTAGTCCCAAACCCACTCGGCTAGACCCAAACCCACTCGGCTAGACCCAAACCCACTCCGCTAGACCCAAACCCACTCCGCTAGACCCAAACCCACTCCGCTAGACCCAATCCCACTACGCTAGACCAAAACCCACTCGGCTATACCCAAACCCACTCGGCTGGACCAAACCCATTCAGCTAGACGCGAACCCACTCGGATAGACCCAAACCCACTCCGCTAGACCCAAACCCATTCGGCTAGACCAAAACCCACTCGGCTAGACCAAACCCCCCTCGGCCAGACCCAAACCCACTCGGCTAGACCCAAACCCACTCGGCTAGACCCAAACCCACTCGGCTAGACCCAAACCCACTCGGCTGGACCCAAACCCACTCGGCTAGACCCAAAACCCACTCCGCTAGGCCCAAACCCACTCGGCTAGACCCAAACCCACTCCGCGAGACGCAAACCCACTCCACCAGACCCAAACCCACTCGGCTAGACCCAAACCCACTCGGCTAGACCCAAACCCACTCGGCTAGACCCAAACCCACTCGGCTAGACCCAAACCCACTCGGCTAGATCCAAACCCACTCGGCTACACCCAAACACTACTCCGCTAGACCCAAACCCACTTGGCTAGACCCAAACCCGCTCGGCTAGACACAAACCCACTCGGCTAGACCCAAACCCACTCGGCTAGACCCAAACCCACTCGGCTAGACACAAACCCACTCGTCTAGACCCAAACCCACTCGGCTAGACCCAAACCCACTCGGCTAGACCCAAACCCACTCCGCTAGACCCAAACCCACTCCGCTAGACCCAAACCCACTCCGCTAGACCCAATCCCACTACGCTAGACCAAAACCCACTCGGCTATACCCAAACCCACTCGGCTGGACCAAACCCATTCGGCTAGACGCGAACCCACTCGGATAGACCCAAACCCACTCCGCTAGACCCAATCCCACTACGCTAGACCAAAACCCACTCGGCTATACCCAAACCCACTCGGCTGGACCAAACCCATTCGGCTAGACCCAAACCCACTCGCCTAGACACAAACCCACTCGGCTAGACCCAAACGCATTCGGCTAGACCCAAACCAACTCGGATAGACCTAAACCCACTCCGCTAGACCCAAACCCACTCGGCTAGACCCAATCCCACTCGGGTAGACCCAACCCCACTCCGCTAGACCCAAACCCACTCCGCTAGACCCAAACCCACTCCGTTAGACCCAAACCCACTCCGCTAGACCCAAACCCACTCCGCTAGACCCAAACCCACTCGGCGAGACCCAAACCCACTCGGCTACACACAAACCCAGTCGGCTAGACCCAAACCTACTCGGCTAGGCCCAAACCCACTTGGCTAGACCCAAACCCACTCGGCTAGACCCAAACCCACTCCGCTAGACCCAAACCCACTCCGCTAGACCCAAACCCACTCGGCTAGATCCAAACCCACTCGGCTGGACCCAAACCCACTCGGCTAGACCCAAACCCACTCGGCTAGACCCAAGCCCACTCGGCTAGACCCAAACCCACTCGGCTACACCCAAACCCACTCGGCTAGACTCAAACCCATTCGGCTAGACCAAAACCCACTCGGCTAGACCAAAGCCCCCTCGGCTAGACCCAAACCCACTCGGCTAGACCCAAACCCACTCGGCTAGACCCAAACCCACTCGGCTAGACCCAAACCCACTCGGCTAGACCCAAACCCACTCGGCTAGACTCAAACCCACTCGGCTAGATCCAAACCCACTCGGCTAGACCCAAACCCACTCGGCTAGACCCAAAGTCACTCGGCTAGACCCAAACCCACTCCGCCAGACCCAAACCCACTCGGCTAGACCCAAACACATTCCGCTAGACCCAAACCCATTCCGCTATATCCAAACACACTCCGCTAGACCCAAACCCACTCGGCTAGACCCAATCCCACTAGGCTAGACTCAAACCCACTCCGCTAGACTCAAACCCACTCGGCTAGACCCAAACCCACTCGGCTAGATCCAAACCCACTCCGCTAGATCCAAACCCACTCCGCTAGACCCAAGCCCACTCGGCTAGACCCAAGCCCACTCTGCTAGACCCAAACCCACTCGGCTAGACCCAAACCCACTCGGCTAGACCCAAGCCCACTCGGCTACAACCAACCCCACTCGGCTATGCCCAAACCCACTCGGCTAGACCCAAACCCACTCGGCTAGACCCAGCCCACTCGGCTACACCCAAACCCACTCGGCCAGACCCAAACGGCTAGGCCCAAACCCACTCGGCCAGTTCCAAACAAACTCGGCTAGACCCAAACCCTCTCGGCTAGATCCAAACCCACTCCGCGAGACGCAAACCCACTCCACTAGACCCAAACCCACTCGGCTAGACCCAAACCCACTCGGCTAGACCCAAACCCACTCGGCTAGACCCAAACCCACTCGGCTAGACCCAAACCCACTCGGCTAGATCCAAACCCACTCAGCTACACCCAAACACTACTCCGCTAGACCCAAACCCACTTGGCTAGACCCAAACCCACTCGGCTAGACACAAACCCACTCGGCTAGACCCAAACCCACTCGGCTAGACCCAAACCCACTCGGCTAGACACAAACCCACTCGTCTAGACCCAAACCCACTCGGCTAGACCCAAACCCACTCGGCTAGTCCCAAACCCACTCGGCTAGACCCAAACCCACTCGGCTAGACCCAAACCCATTCCGCTAGACCCAAACCCACTCCGCTAGATCCAAACCCACTCCGCTAGACCCAAACCCACTCGGCTAGACCCAAACCCACTGGGCTAGACCCAAACCCACTCGGCTATATCCAAACCCACTCGGCTAGACCCAAACCCACTCGTCTAGACCCAAACCCACTCGGCTAGACCTAAGCCCACTCGGCTACACCCAAACACACTCGGCTAGACCCATACCCACTCCGCTAGACCCAAACCCATTCGGCTAGACCCAAACCCACTCCTCTAGACCCAAACCCACTTTGCTAGACCCAAACCCACTCCGCTAGACCCAAACCCACTCGGCTAGACCAAAACCCACTCGGCTAGATCAAAACCCACTCGGCTAGACCCAAACCCACTCCGCTGGACCCAAACCCACTCGGCTAGACCCAAACCCACTCGGCTAGACACAAACCCACTCGGCTAGACCCCAACCCATTCGCCTAGACCCAAACCCACTCGACTAGACACAAACCCACTCGGCTAGACCCAAACGCATTCGGCTAGACCCAAACCAACTCGGATAGACCTAAACCCACTCCGCTAGACCCAAACCCACTCGGCTAGACCCAATCCCACTCGGGTAGACCCAACCTCACTCCGCTAGACCCAAACCCACTCCGCTAGACCCAAACCCACTCCGTTAGACCCAAACCCACTCCGCTAGACCCAAACCCACTCCGCTAGACCCAAACCCACTCGGCGAGACCCAAACCCACTCGGCTACACACAAACCCAGTTGTCTAGACCCAAACCCACTCGGCTAGGCCCAAACCCACTTGGCTAGACCCAAACCCACTCGGCTAGACCCAAACCCACTCCGCTAGACCCAAACCCACTCCGCTAGACCCAAACCCACTCGGCTAGATCCAAACCCACTCGGCTACACCCAAACACTTTCGGCTACACCCAAGCCCACTCGGCTAGGCCCAAACACACTCGGCTAGACCCAAACCCACTCGGCTAGACCCAAACCCACTGGGCTAGACCCAAACCCACTCGGCTATACCCAAACCCACTCGGCTAGGCCCAAACCCACTCGGCTATACCCAAACCCACTCGGCTAGACCCAAACCCACTCGGCTAGACCCCAACCCACTCCGCTAGACCCAAACCCACTCGGCTATACCCAAACCCACTCGGGTAGACCCAAATCCACTCCGCTAGAACCAACCCACTCGGCTAGACCCAAACCCACTCGGCTAGACCCAAACCCACTCGGCTAGACCCAAACCCACTCGGCTAGACCCAAACCCACTCGGCTCGACCCAAACCCACTCGGCTAGACCTAAACCCACTCCGCTAGACCCAAACCCACTGGGCTAGACCCAAGCCCACTCGGCTAGACCCAAACCCACTCGGCTACACCCAAACCCACTCGGCTAGACCCAAACCCATTCGGCTAGACCAAAACCCACTCGGCTAGACCAAACCCCCCTCGGCCAGACCCAAACCCACTCGGCTAGACCCAAACCCACTCGGCTAGACCCAAACCCACTCGGCTAGACCCAAACCCACTCGGCTGGACACAAACCCACTCGGCTACACCAAACCCACACGGCTAGACCGAAACCCACTCCGCTAGAACCAAACCCACTCTGCTAGACCCAAACCCACACCGCTAGACCCAAACGCACTCGGCTAGACCCAAACCCATTCGGCTAGACCCAAACCCACTCCTCTAGACCCAAACCCAATCGGCTGGACCCAAACTCACTCAGCTAGACCCAAACCCACTCCGCTAGACCGAAACCCACTCCGCTAGACCCAAACCCACTCCTCTAGACCCAAACCCAATCGGCTGGACCCAAACCCACTCGGCTAGACCCAAACCCACTCGCCTAGACCCAAGCCCACTCGGCCAGACCCAAACCCACTCGGCTACACCCAAACCCACTCAGCTAGACCGAAACACACTCGGCTAGACCCAAACCCATTCGGCTAGACCCAAACCCACTCCTCTAGACCCAAACCCAATCGGCTGGACCCAAACCCACTCGGCTAGACCCAAACCCACTCGCCTAGACCCAAGCCCACTCGGCCAGACCCAAACCCACTCGGCTACACCCAAACCCACTCAGCTAGACCGAAACCCATTCGGCTAGACCAAAACCCACTCGGCTAGACCAAAACCCCCTCGGCTAGACCCAAACCCACTCGGCTAGACCCAAACCCACTCGGCTAGACCCAAACCCACTCGGCTAGACCCAAACCCACTCGGCTGGACACAAACCCACTCGGCTACACCAAACCCACTCGGCTAGACCCAAACCCACTCCGCTAGAACCAAACCCACTCTGCTATACCCAAACCCACACCGCTAGACCCAAACGCACTCGGCTAGACCCAAACCCATTCGGCTAGACCCAAACCCACTCCTCTAGACCCAAACCCAATCGGCTGGACCCAAACCCACTCGGCTAAACCCAAACCCACTCCGCTAGACCCAAACCCACTCCGCTAGACCCAAACCCACTCGGCTGGACACAAACCCACTCGGCTACACCAAACCCACTCGGCTAGACCCAAACCCACTCGGCTAGACCCAAACCCACTCGGCTGGACCCAAACCCACTCGGCTAGGCCCAAACCCACTCGGCTAGACCCAAACCCACTCGGCTAGACACAAACCCACTCGGCTAGACCCCAACCCATTCGCCTAGACCCAAACCCACTCGCCTAGACACAAACCCACTCGGCTAGACCCAAACGCATTCGGCTAGACCCAAACCAACTCGGATAGACCTAAACCCACTCCGCTAGACCCAAACCCACTCGGCTAGACCCAATCCCACTCGGGTAGACCCAACCCCACTCCGCTAGACCCAAACCCACTCCGCTAGACCCAAACCCACTCCGTTAGACCCAAACCCACTCCGCTAGACGCAAACCCACTCCGCTAGACCCAAACCCACTCGGCGAGACCCAAACCCACTCGGCTACACACAAACCCAGTCGGCTAGACCCAAACCCACTCGGCTAGGCCCAAACCCACTTGGCTAGACCCAAACCCACTCGGCTAGACCCAAACCCACTCCGCTAGACCCAAACCCACTCCGCTAGACCCAAACCCACTCGGCTAGATCCAAACCCACTCGGCTGGACCCAAACCCACTCGGCTAGACCCAAACCCACTCGGCTAGACCCAAGCCCACTCGGCTAGACCCAAACCCACTCGGCTACACCCAAACCCACTCGGCTAGACTCAAACCCATTCGGCTAGACCAAAACCCACTCGGCTAGACCAAAGCCCCCTCGGCTAGACCCAAACCCACTCGGCTAGACCCAAACCCACTCGGCTAGACCCAAACCCACTCGGCTAGACCCAAACCCACTCGGCTAGACCCAAACCCACTCGGCTAGACCCAAACCCACTCGGCTAGATCCAAACCCACTCGGCTAGACCCAAACCCACTCGGCTAGACCCAAAGTCACTCGGCTAGACCCAAACCCACTCCGCCAGACCCAAACCCACTCGGCTAGACCCAAACACATTCCGCTAGACCCAAACCCATTCCGCTATATCCAAACACACTCCGCTAGACCCAAACCCACTCGGCTAGACCCAATCCCACTAGGCTAGACTCAAACCCACTCCGCTAGACTCAAACCCACTCGGCTAGACCCAAACCCACTCGGCTAGGTCCAAACCCACTCCGCTAGATCCAAACCCACTCCGCTAGACCCAAGCCCACTCGGCTAGACCCAAGCCCACTCTGCTAGACCCAAACCCACTCGGCTAGACCCAAACCCACTCGGCTAGACCCAAGCCCACTCGGCTACAACCAACCCCACTCGGCTATGCCCAAACCCACTCGGCTAGACCCAAACCCACTCGGCTAGACCCAGCCCACTCGGCTACACCCAAACCCACTCGGCTAGACCCAAACGGCTAGGCCCAAACCCACTCGGCCAGTTCCAAACCCACTCGGCTAGACCCAAACCCTCTCGGCTAGATCCAAACCCACTCCGCTAGACCCAAACCCACTGGGCTAGACCCAAAACCACTCGGCTAGACCCAAACCTACTCGGCTAGACCCAAAACCCACTCCGCGAGACGCAAACCCACTCCACTAGACCCAAACCCACTCGGATAGACCCAAACCCACTCGGCTAGACCCAAACCCACTCGGCTAGACCCAAACCCACTCGGCTAGACCCAAACCCACTCGGCTAGATCCAAACCCACTCAGCTACACCCAAACACTACTCCGCTAGACCCAAACCCACTTGGCTAGACCCAAACCCACTCGGCTAGACACAAACCCACTCGGCTAGACCCAAACCCACTCGGCTAGACCCAAACCCACTCGGCTAGACACAAACCCACTCGTCTAGACCCAAACCCACTCGGCTAGACCCAAACCCACTCGGCTAGTCCCAAACCCACTCGGCTAGACCCAAACCCACTCGGCTAGACCCAAACCCACTCCGCTAGACCCAAACCCACTCCGCTAGACCCAAACCCACTCCGCTAGACCCAATCCCACTACGCTAGACCAAAACCCACTCGGCTATACCCAAACCCACTCGGCTGGACCAAACCCATTCGGCTAGACGCGAACCCACTCGGATAGACCCAAACCCACTCCGCTAGACCCAAACCCATTCGGCTAGACCAAAACCCACTCGGCTAGACCAAACCCCCCTCGGCCAGACCCAAACCCACTCGGCTAGACACAAACCCACTCGGCTAGACCCAAACCCACTCGGCTAGACCCAAACCCACTCGGCTGGACCCAAACCCACTCGGCTACACCAAACCCACTCGGCTAGACCCAAACCCACTCCGCTAGAACCAAACCCACTCTGCTAGACCCAAACCCACACCGCTAGACCCAAACGCACTCGGCTAGACCCAAACCCATTCGGCTAGACCCAAACCCACTCCTCTAGACCCAAACACAATCGGCTGGACCCAAACCCACTCGGCTAGACCCAAACCCACTCCGCTAGACCCAAACCCACTCCGCTAGACCCAAACCAACTCCGCTAGACCCAAACCCACTCGGCAAGACCCAAACCCATTCCGCTAGACCCAAACCCACTCCGCTAGACCCAAACCCACTCGGCTAGACCCAAACCCACTGGGCTAGACCCAAACCCACTCGGCTATATCCAAACCCACTCGGCTAGACCCAAACCCACTCGTCTAGACCCAAACCCACTCGGCTAGACCTAAACCCATTCGGCTACACCCAAACACACTCGGCTAGACCCATACCCACTCCGCTAGACCCAAACCCATTCGGCTAGACCCAAACCCACTCCTCTAGACCCAAACCCACTTCGCTAGACCCAAACCCACTCCGCTAGACCCAAACCCACTCCGCTAGACCAAACCCCACTCGGCTAGATCGAAACCCACTCGGCTAGACCCAAACCCACTCGGCTGGACCCAAACCCACTCGGCTAGGCCCAAACCCACTCGGCTAGACCCAAACCCACTCGGCTAGACCCCAACCAACACCGCTAGACCCAAACCCACTCGGCGATACCCAAACCCACTCGGCTAGACCCAAATCCACTCCGCTAGAACCAAACCCACTCGGCTAGACCCAAACCCACTCGGCTAGACGCAAACCCACTCGGCTAGACCCAAACCCACTCGGCTAGACCCAAACCCACTCGGCTAGACTCAAACCCACTCGGCTAGACCCAAACCCACTCGGCTAGTCCCAAACCCACTCGGCTAGACCCAAAGTCACTCGGCTAGACCCAAACCCACTCCGCCAGACCCAAACCCACTCGGCTAGACCCAAACACATTCCGCTAGACCCAAACCCATTCCGCTATATCCAAACACACTCCGCTAGACCCAAACCCACTCGGCTAGACCCAATCCCACTGGGCTAGACTCAAACCCACTCCGCTAGACTCAAACCCACTCGGCTAGACCCAAACCCACTCGGCTAGATCCAAACCCACTCCGCTAGATCCAAACCCACTCCGCTAGACCCAAGCCCACTCGGCTAGACCCAAGCCCACTCTGCTAGACCCAAACCCACTCGGCTAGACCCCAACCCACTCGGCTAGACCCAAGCCCACTCGGCTACAACCAACCCCACTCGGCTATGCCCAAACCCACTCGGCTAGACCCAAACCCACTCGGCTAGACCCAGCCCACTCGGCTAGACCCAAACCCACTCGGCTAGACCCAAACGGCTAGGCCCAAACCCACTCGGCCAGTTCCAAACCCACTCGGCTAGACCCAAACCCTCTCGGCTAGATCCAAACCCACTCCGCTAGACCCAAACCCACTGGGCTAGACCCAAAACCACTCGGCTAGACCCAAACCTACTCGGCCAGACCCAAACCCACTCGGCTAGACCCAAACCCACTCGGCTAGACCCAAACCCACTCGGCTAGACCCAAACCCACTCGGCTGGACACAAACCCACTCGGCTACACCAAACCCACTCGGCTAGACCGAAACCCACTCCGCTAGAACCAAACCCACGCTGCTAGACCCAAACCCACACCGCTAGACCCAAACGCACTCGGCTAGACCCAAACCCATTCGGCTAGACCCAAACCCACTCCTCCAGACCCAAACCCAATCGGCTGGACCCAAACCCACTCAGCTAGACCCAAACCCACTCCGCTAGACCGAAACCCACTCCGCTAGACCCAAACCCACTCCTCTAGACCCAAACCCAATCGGCTGGACCCAAACCCACTCGGCTAGACCCAAACCCACTCGCCTAGACCCAAGCCCACTCGGCCAGACCCAAACCCACTCGGCTACACCCAAACCCACTCAGCTAGACCGAAACCCATTCGGCTAGACCAAAACCCACTCGGCTAGACCAAAACCTCCTCGGCTAGACCCAAACCCACTCGGCTAGACCCAAACCCACTCGGCTAGACCCAAACCCACTCGGCTAGACCCAAACCCACTCGGCTGGACACAAACCCACTCGGCTACACCAAACCCACTCGGCTAGACCCAAACCCACTCCGCTAGAACCAAACCCACTCTGCTATACCCAAACCCACACCGCTAGACCCAAACGCACTCGGCTAGACCCAAACCCATTCGGCTAGACCCAAACCCACTCCTCTAGACCCAAACCCAATCGGCTGGACCCAAACCCACTCGGCTAGACCCAAACCCACTCCGCTAGACCCAAACCCACTCCGCCAGACCCAAACCCACTCGGCTGGACACAAACCCACTCGGCTACACCAAACCCACTCGGCTAGACCCAAACCCACTCGGCTAGACCCAAACCCACTCGGCTGGACCCAAACCCACTCGGCTAGGCCCAAACCCACTCGGCTAGACCCAAACCCACTCGGCTAGACACAAACCCACTCGGCTAGACCCCAACCCATTCGCCTAGACCCAAACCCACTCGCCTAGACACAAACCCACTCGGCTAGACCCAAACGCATTCGGCTAGACCCAAACCAACTCGGATAGACCTAAACCCACTCCGCTAGACCCAAACCCACTCGGCTTGACCCAATCCCACTCGGGTAGACCCAACCCCACTCCGCTAGACCCAAACCCACTCCGCTAGACCCAAACCCACTCCGTTAGACCCAAACCCACTCCGCTAGACCCAAACCCACTCCGCTAGACCCAAACCCACTCGGCGAGACCCAAACCCACTCGGCTACACACAAACCCAGTCGGCTAGACCCAAACCCACTCGGCTAGGCCCAAACCCACTTGGCTAGACCCAAACCCACTCGGCTAGACCCAAACCCACTCCGCTAGACCCAAACCCACTCCGCTAGACCCAAACCCACTCGGCTAGATCCAAACCCACTCGGCTGGACCCAAACCCACTCGGCTAGACCCAAACCCACTCGGCTAGACCCAAGCCCACTCGGCTAGACCCAAACCCACTCGGCTACACCCAAACCCACTCGGCTAGACTCAAACCCATTCGGCTAGACCAAAACCCACTCGGCTAGACCAAAGCCCCCTCGGCTAGACCCAAACCCACTCGGCTAGACCCAAACCCACTCGGCTAGACCCAAACCCACTCGGCTAGACCCAAACCCACTCGGCTAGACCCAAACCCACTCGGCTAGACTCAAACCCACTCGGCTAGATCCAAACCCACTCGGCTAGACCCAAACCCACTCGGCTAGACCCAAAGTCACTCGGCTAGACCCAAACCCACTCCGCCAGACCCAAACCCACTCGGCTAGACCCAAACACATTCCGCTAGACCCAAACCCATTCCGCTATATCCAAACACACTCCGCTAGACCCAAACCCACTCGGCTAGACCCAATCCCACTAGGCTAGACTCAAACCCACTCCGCTAGACTCAAACCCACTCGGCTAGACCCAAACCCACTCGGCTAGATCCAAACCCACTCCGCTAGATCCAAACCCACTCCGCTAGACCCAAGCCCACTCGGCTAGACCCAAGCCCACTCTGCTAGACCCAAACCCACTCGGCTAGACCCAAACCCACTCGGCTAGACCCAAGCCCACTCGGCTACAACCAACCCCACTCGGCTATGCCCAAACCCACTCGGCTAGACCCAAACCCACTCGGCTAGACCCAGCCCACTCGGCTACACCCAAACCCACTCGGCTAGACCCAAACGGCTAGGCCCAAACCCACTCGGCCAGTTCCAAACCCACTCGGCTAGACCCAAACCCTCTCGGCTAGATCCAAACCCACTCCGCTAGACCCAAACCCACTGGGCTAGACCCAAAACCACTCAGCTAGACCCAAACCTACTCGGCTAGACCCAAAACCCACTCCGCTAGGCCCAAACCCACTCGGCTAGACCCAAACCCACTCCGCGAGACGCAAACCCACTCCACTAGACCCAAACCCACTCGGCTAGACCCAAACCCACTCGGCTAGACCCAAACCCACTCGGCTAGACCCAAACCCACTCGGCTAGACCCAAACCCACTCGGCTAGATCCAAACCCACTCAGCTACACCCAAACACTACTCCGCTAGACCCAAACCCACTTGGCTAGACCCAAACCCACTCGGCTAGACACAAACCCACTCGGCTAGACCCAAACCCACTCGGCTAGACCCAAACCCACTCGGCTAGACACAAACCCACTCGTCTAGACCCAAACCCACTCGGCTAGACCCAAACCCACTCGGCTAGTCCCAAACCCACTCGGCTAGACCCAAACCCACTCGGCTAGACCCAAACCCACTCCGCTAGACCCAAACCCACTCCGCTAGACCCAAACCCACTCCGCTAGACCCAATCCCACTACGCTAGACCAAAACCCACTCGGCTATACCCAAACCCACTCGGCTGGACCAAACCCATTCAGCTAGACGCGAACCCACTCGGATAGACCCAAACCCACTCCGCTAGACCCAAACCCATTCGGCTAGACCAAAACCCACTCCGCGAGACGCAAACCCACTCCACCAGACCCAAACCCACTCGGCTAGACCCAAACCCACTCGGCTAGACCCAAACCCACTCGGCTAGACCCAAACCCACTCGGCTAGACCCAAACCCACTCGGCTAGATCCAAACCCACTCGGCTACACCCAAACACTACTCCGCTAGACCCAAACCCACTTGGCTAGACCCAAACCCGCTCGGCTAGACACAAACCCACTCGGCTAGACCCAAACCCACTCGGCTAGACCCAAACCCACTCGGCTAGACACAAACCGACTCGTCTAGACCCAAACCCACTCGGCTAGACCCAAACCCACTCGGCTAGACCCAAACCCACTCCGCTAGACCCAAACCCACTCCGCTAGACCCAAACCCACTCCGCTAGACCCAATCCCACTACGCTAGACCAAAACCCACTCGGCTATACCCAAACCCACTCGGCTGGACCAAACCCATTCGGCTAGACGCGAACCCACTCGGATAGACCCAAACCCACTCCGCTAGACCCAATCCCACTACGCTAGACCAAAACCCACTCGGCTATACCCAAACCCACTCGGCTGGACCAAACCCATTCGGCTAGACCCAAACCCACTCGCCTAGACACAAACCCACTCGGCTAGACCCAAACGCATTCGGCTAGACCCAAACCAACTCGGATAGACCTAAACCCACTCCGCTAGACCCAAACCCACTCGGCTAGACCCAATCCCACTCGGGTAGACCCAACCCCACTCCGCTAGACCCAAACCCACTCCGCTAGACCCAAACCCACTCCGTTAGACCCAAACCCACTCCGCTAGACCCAAACCCACTCCGCTAGACCCAAACCCACTCGGCGAGACCCAAACCCACTCGGCTACACACAAACCCAGTCGGCTAGACCCAAACCTACTCGGCTAGGCCCAAACCCACTTGGCTAGACCCAAACCCACTCGGCTAGACCCAAACCCACTCCGCTAGACCCAAACCCACTCCGCTAGACCCAAACCCACTCGGCTAGATCCAAACCCACTCGGCTGGACCCAAACCCACTCGGCTAGACCCAAACCCACTCGGCTAGACCCAAGCCCACTCGGCTAGACCCAAACCCACTCGGCTACACCCAAACCCACTCGGCTAGACTCAAACCCATTCGGCTAGACCAAAACCCACTCGGCTAGACCAAAGCCCCCTCGGCTAGACCCAAACCCACTCGGCTAGACCCAAACCCACTCGGCTAGACCCAAACCCACTCGGCTAGACCCAAACCCACTCGGCTAGACCCAAACCCACTCGGCTAGACTCAAACCCACTCGGCTAGATCCAAACCCACTCGGCTAGACCCAAACCCACTCGGCTAGACCCAAAGTCACTCGGCTAGACCCAAACCCACTCCGCCAGACCCAAACCCACGCGGCTAGACCCAAACACATTCCGCTAGACCCAAACCCATTCCGCTATATCCAAACACACTCCGCTAGACCCAAACCCACTCGGCTAGACCCAATCCCACTAGGCTAGACTCAAACCCACTCCGCTAGACTCAAACCCACTCGGCTAGACCCAAACCCACTCGGCTAGATCCAAACCCACTCCGCTAGATCCAAACCCACTCCGCTATTCCCAAGCCCACTCGGCTAGACCCAAGCCCACTCTGCTAGACCCAAACCCACTCGGCTAGACCCAAACCCACTCGGCTAGACCCAAGCCCACTCGGCTACAACCAACCCCACTCGGCTATGCCCAAACCCACTCGGCTAGACCCAAACCCACTCGGCTAGACCCAGCCCACTCGGCTACACCCAAACCCACTCGGCCAGACCCAAACGGCTAGGCCCAAACCCACTCGGCCAGTTCCAAACAAACTCGGCTAGACCCAAACCCTCTCGGCTAGATCCAAACCCACTCCGCGAGACGCAAACCCACTCCACTAGACCCAAACCCACTCGGCTAGACCCAAACCCACTCGGCTAGACCCAAACCCACTCGGCTAGACCCAAACCCACTCGGCTAGACCCAAACCCACTCGGCTAGATCCAAACCCACTCAGCTACACCCAAACACTACTCCGCTAGACCCAAACCCACTTGGCTAGACCCAAACCCACTCGGCTAGACACAAACCCACTCGGCTAGACCCAAACCCACTCGGCTAGACCCAAACCCACTCGGCTAGACACAAACCCACTCGTCTAGACCCAAACCCACTCGGCTAGACCCAAACCCACTCGGCTAGTCCCAAACCCACTCGGCTAGACCCAAACCCACTCGGCTAGACCCAAACCCACTCCGCTAGACCCAAACCCACTCCGCTAGACCCAAACCCACTCCGCTAGACCCAATCCCACTACGCTAGACCAAAACCCACTCGGCTATACCCAAACCCACTCGGCTGGACCAAACCCATTCGGCTAGACGCGAACCCACTCGGATAGACCCAAACCCACTCCGCTAGACCCAAACCCATTCGGCTAGACCAAAACCCACTCGGCTAGACCAAACCCCCCTCGGCCAGACCCAAACCCACTCGGCTAGACCCAAACCCACTCGGCTAGACCCAAACCCACTCGGCTAGACCCAAACCCACTCGGCTGGACCCAAACCCACTCGGCTAGACCCAAAACCCACTCCGCTAGGCCCAAACCCACTCGGCTAGACCCAAACCCACTCCGCGAGACGCAAACCCACTCCACTAGACCCAAACCCACTCGGCTAGACGCAAACCCACTCGGCTAGACCCAAACCCACTCGGCTAGACCCAAACCCACTCGGCTAGACCCAAACCCACTCGGCTAGATCCAAACCCACTCGGCTACACCCAAACACTACTCCGCTAGACCCAAACCCACTTGGCTAGACCCAAACCCACTCGGCTAGACACAAACCCACTCGGCTAGACCCAAACCCACTCGGCTAGACCCAAACCCACTCGGCTAGACACAAACCCACTCGTCTAGACCCAAACCCACTCGGCTAGACCCAAACCCACTCGGCTAGACCCAAACCCACTCCGCTAGACCCAAACCCACTCCGCTAGACCCAAACCCACTCCGCTAGACCCAATCCCACTACGCTAGACCAAAACCCACTCGGCTATACCCAAACCCACTTGGCTGGACCAAACCCATTCGGCTAGACGCGAACCCACTCGGATAGACCCAAACCCACTCCGCTAGACCCAAACCCATTCGGCTAGACCAAAACCCACTCGGCTAGACCAAACCCCCCTCGGCCAGACCCAAACCCACTCGGCTAGACCCAAACCCACTCGGCTAGACCCAAACCCACTCGGCTAGACCCAAACCCACTCGGCTGGACCCAAACCCACTCGGCTAGACCCAAAACCCACTCGGCTAGACCCAAAACCCACGCCGCTAGGCCCAAACCCACTCCGCGAGACGCAAACCCACTCCACTAGACCCAAACCCACTCGGCTAGACCCAAACCCACTCGGCTAGACCCAAACCCACTCGGCTAGACCCAAACCCACTCGGCTAGACCCAAACCCACTCGGCTAGATCCAAACCCACTCAGCTACACCCAAACACTACTCCGCTAGACCCAAACCCACTTGGCTAGACCCAAACCCACTCGGCTAGACACAAACCCACTCGGCTAGACCCAAACCCACTCGGCTAGACCCAAACCCACTCGGCTAGACACAAACCCACTCGTCTAGACCCAAACCCACTCGGCTAGTCCCAAACCCACTCGGCTAGTCCCAAACCCACTCGGCTAGACCCAAACCCAGTCGGCTAGACCCAAACCCACTCCGCTAGACCCAAACCCACTCCGCTAGACCCAAACCCACTCCGCTAGACCCAATCCCACTACGCTAGACCAAAACCCACTCGGCTATACCCAAACCCACTCGGCTGGACCAAACCCATTCGGCTAGACGCGAACCCACTCGGATAGACCCAAACCCACTCCGCTAGACCCAAACCCATTCGGCTAGACCAAAACCCACTCGGCTAGACCAAACCCCCCTCGGCCAGACCCAAACCCACTCGGCTAGACCCAAACCCACTCGGCTAGACCCAAACCCACTCGGCTAGACCCAAACCCACTCGGCTGGACCCAAACCCACTCGGCTACACCAAACCCACTCGGCTAGACCCAAACCCACTCCGCTAGAACCAAACCCACTCTGCTAGACCCAAACCCACACCGCTAGACCCAAACGCACTCGGCTAGACCCAAACCCATTCGGCTAGACCCAAACCCACTCCTCTAGACCCAAACCCAATCGGCTGGACCCAAACCCACTCGGCTAGACCCAAACCCACTCCGCTAGACCCAAACCCACTCCGCTAGACCCAAACCAACTCCGCTAGACCCAAACCCACTCGGCAAGACCCAAACCCATTCCGCTAGACCCAAACCCACTCCGCTAGACCCAAACCCACTCGGCTAGACCCAAACCCACTGGGCTAGACCCAAACCCACTCGGCTATATCCAAACCCACTCGGCTAGACCCAAACCCACTCGTCTAGACCCAAACCCACTCGGCTAGACCTAAACCCATTCGGCTACACCCAAACACACTCGGCTAGACCCATACCCACTCCGCTAGACCCAAACCCATTCGGCTAGACCCAAACCCACTCCTCTAGACCCAAACCCACTTCGCTAGACCCAAACCCACTCCGCTAGACCCAAACCCACTCCGCTAGACCAAAACCCACTCGGCTAGATCGAAACCCACTCGGCTAGACCCAAACCCACTCGGCTGGACCCAAACCCACTCGGCTAGGCCCAAACCCACTCGGCTAGACCCAAACCCACTCGGCTAGACACAAACCCACTCGGCTAGACCCCAACCAACACCGCTAGACCCAAACCCACTCGGCGATACCCAAACCCACTCGGCTAGACCCAAATCCACTCCGCTAGAACCAAACCCACTCGGCTAGACCCAAACCCACTCGGCTAGACGCAAACCCACTCGGCTAGACCCAAACCCACTCGGCTAGACCCAAACCCACTCGGCTAGACTCAAACCCACTCGGCTAGACCCAAACCCACTCGGCTAGTCCCAAACCCACTCGGCTAGACCCAAACCCACTCCGCCAGACCCAAACCCACTCGGCTAGACCCAAACACATTCCGCTAGACCCAAACCCATTCCGCTATATCCAAACACACTCCGCTAGACCCAAACCCACTCGGCTAGACCCAATCCCACTGGGCTAGACTCAAACCCACTCCGCTAGACTCAAACCCACTCGGCTAGACCCAAACCCACTCGGCTAGATCCAAACCCACTCCGCTAGATCCAAACCCACTCCGCTAGACCCAAGCCCACTCGGCTAGACCCAAGCCCACTCTGCTAGACCCAAACCCACTCGGCTAGACCCAAACCCACTCGGCTAGACCCAAGCCCACTCGGCTACAACCAACCCCACTCGGCTATGCCCAAACCCACTCGGCTAGACCCAAACCCACTCGGCTAGACCTAGCCCACTCGGCTAGACCCAAACCCACTCGGCTAGACCCAAACGGCTAGGCCCAAACCCACTCGGCCAGTTCCAAACCCACTCGGCTAGACCCAAACCCTCTCGGCTAGATCCAAACCCACTCCGCTAGACCCAAACCCACTGGGCTAGACCCAAAACCACTCGGCTAGACCCAAACCTACTCCGCTAGACCCAAAACCCACTCCGCTAGGCCCAAACCCACTCGGCTAGACCCAAACCCACTCCGCGAGATGCAAACCCACTCCGCTAGACCCAAACCCACTCGGCTAGACCCAAACCCACTCGGCTAGACCCAAACCCACTCGGCTAGACCCAAACCCACTCGGCTAGACCCAAACCCACTCGGCTAGATCCAAACCCACTCAGCTACACCCAAACACTACTCCGCTAGACCCAAACCCACTTGGCTAGACCCAAACCCACTCGGCTAGACACAAACCCACTCGGCTAGACCCAAACCCACTCGGCTAGACCCAAACCCACTCGGCTAGACACAAACCCACTCGTCTAGACCCAAACCCACTCGTCTAGACCCAAACCCACTCGGCTAGTCCCAAACCCACTCGGCTAGACCCAAACCCACACCGCTAGACCCAAACGCACTCGGCTAGACCCAAACCCATTCGGCTAGACCCAAACCCACTCCTCTAGACCCAAACCCAATCGGCTGGACCCAAACCCACTCGGCTAGACCCAAACCCACTCCGCTAGACCCAAACCCACTCCGCTAGACCCAAACCAACTCCGCTAGACCCAAACCCACTCGGCAAGACCCAAACCCATTCCGCTAGACCCAAACCCACTCCGCTAGACCCAAACCCACTCGGCTAGACCCAAACCCACTGGGCTAGACCCAAACCCACTCGGCTATATCCAAACCCACTCGGCTAGACCCAAACCCACTCGTCTAGACCCAAACCCACTCGGCTAGACCTAAACCCATTCGGCTACACCCAAACACACTCGGCTAGACCCATACCCACTCCGCTAGACCCAAACCCATTCGGCTAGACCCAAACCCACTCCTCTAGACCCAAACCCACTTCGCTAGACCCAAACCCACTCCGCTAGACCCAAACCCACTCCGCTAGACCAAAACCCACTCGGCTAGATCGAAACCCACTCGGCTAGACCCAAACCCACTCGGCTGGACCCAAACCCACTCGGCTAGGCCCAAACCCACTCGGCTAGACCCAAACCCACTCGGCTAGACACAAACCCACTCGGCTAGACCCCAACCAACACCGCTAGACCCAAACCCACTCGGCGATACCCAAACCCACTCGGCTAGACCCAAATCCACTCCGCTAGAACCAAACCCACTCGGCTAGACCCAAACCCACTCGGCTAGACGCAAACCCACTCGGCTAGACCCAAACCCACTCGGCTAGACCCAAACCCACTCGGCTAGACTCAAACCCACTCGGCTAGACCCAAACCCACTCGGCTAGTCCCAAACCCACTCGGCTAGACCCAAAGTCACTCGGCTAGACCCAAACCCACTCCGCCAGACCCAAACCCACTCGGCTAGACCCAAACACATTCCGCTAGACCCAAACCCATTCCGCTATATCCAAACACACTCCGCTAGACCCAAACCCACTCGGCTAGACCCAATCCCACTGGGCTAGACTCAAACCCACTCCGCTAGACTCAAACCCACTCGGCTAGACCCAAACCCACTCGGCTAGATCCAAACCCACTCCGCTAGATCCAAACCCACTCCGCTAGACCCAAGCCCACTCGGCTAGACCCAAGCCCACTCTGCTAGACCCAAACCCACTCGGCTAGACCCAAACCCACTCGGCTAGACCCAAGCCCACTCGGCTACAACCAACCCCACTCGGCTATGCCCAAACCCACTCGGCTAGACCCAAACCCACTCGGCTAGACCTAGCCCACTCGGCTAGACCCAAACCCACTCGGCTAGACCCAAACGGCTAGGCCCAAACCCACTCGGCCAGTTCCAAACCCACTCGGCTAGACCCAAACCCTCTCGGCTAGATCCAAACCCACTCCGCTAGACCCAAACCCACTGGGCTAGACCCAAAACCACTCGGCTAGACCCAAACCTACTCCGCTAGACCCAAAACCCACTCCGCTAGGCCCAAACCCACTCGGCTAGACCCAAACCCACTCCGCGAGATGCAAACCCACTCCGCTAGACCCAAACCCACTCGGCTAGACCCAAACCCACTCGGCTAGACCCAAACCCACTCGGCTAGACCCAAACCCACTCGGCTAGACCCAAACCCACTCGGCTAGATCCAAACCCACTCAGCTACACCCAAACACTACTCCGCTAGACCCAAACCCACTTGGCTAGACCCAAACCCACTCGGCTAGACACAAACCCACTCGGCTAGACCCAAACCCACTCGGCTAGACCCAAACCCACTCGGCTAGACACAAACCCACTCGTCTAGACCCAAACCCACTCGTCTAGACCCAAACCCACTCGGCTAGTCCCAAACCCACTCGGCTAGACCCAAACCCACTCGGCTAGACCCAAACCCACTCGGCTAGACCCAAACCCACTCCGCTAGACCCAAACCCACTCCGCTAGACCCAATCCCACTACGCTAGACCAAAACCCACTCGGCTATACCCAAACCCACTCGGCTGGACCAAACCCATTCGGCTAGACACAAACCCACTCGGCTAGACACAAACCCACTCGGCTAGACCCAAACCCATTCGGCAAGACCCAAACCCACTCGGCTGCACCCAAACCCACTCGCCTAGACACAAACCCACTCGGCTAGACCCAAACCAACTCGGATAGACCTAAACCCACTCCGCTAGACCCAAACCCACTCGGCTAGACCCAATCCCACTCGGGTAGACCCAACCCCACTCCGCTAGACCCAAACCCACTCCGTTAGAGCCAAACCCACTCCGCTAGACCCAAACCCACTCCGCTAGACCCAAACCCACTCCGCTAGACCCAAACCCACTCGGCGAGACCCAAACCCACTCGGCTACACACAAACCCAGTCGGCTAGACCCAAACCCACTCGGCCAGGCCCAAACCCACTTGGTTAGGCCCAAACCCACTCGGCTGGACCCAAACCCACTCGGCTTGACCCAAACCCACTCCGCTAGACCCAAACCCACTCCGCTAGACCCAAACCCACTCGGCTAGATCCAAACCCACTCGGCTACACCCAAACACTTTCGGCTACACCCAAGCCCACTCCGCTAGACCCAAATCCACTTCGCTAGACCCAAACACACTCCGCTAGACCCAAACCCACTCGGCTAGACCAAAACCCACTCGGCTAGACCAAAACCCACTCGGCTGGACCCAAACCCACTCGGCTGGACCGAAACCCACTCGGCTAGGCCCAAACCCACTCGGCTATACCCAAACCCACTCGGCTAGACCCAAACCCACTCGGCTATATCCAAACCGACTCGGCTAGACCCAAACCCACTCGTCTAGACCCAAACCCACTCGGCTAGACCTAAACCCACTCGGCTACACCCAAACACACTCGGCTAGACCCATACCCACTCCGCTAGACCCAAACCCATTCGGCTAGACCCAAACCCACTCCTCTAGACCCAAACCCACTTCGCTAGACCCAAACCCACTCGGCTAGACCCAAACCCACTCGGCTAGACACAAACCCACTCGTCTAGACCCAAACCCACTCGCCTAGACCCAAACCCACTCGGCTAGTCCCAAACCCACTCGGCTAGACCCAAACCTACTCGGCTAGACCCAAACCCACTCGGCTAGACCCAAACCCACTCCGCTAGACCCAAACCCACTCCGCTAGACCCAAACCCACTACGCTAGACCAAAACCCACTTGGCTATACCCAAACCCACTCGGCTGGACCAAACCCATTCGGCTAGACGCGAACCCACTCGGATAGAACCAAACCCACTCCGCTAGACCCAAACCCACTCGGCTAGACCCAAACCCACTCGGCTAGACCCAAACCCACTCGGCTGGACCCAAACCCACTTGGCTGGACCCAAACCCACTCGGCTAGACACAAACCCACTCGGCTAGACCCAAACCCATTCGGCAAGACCCAAACCCACTCGGCTGCACCCAAACCCACTCGCCTAGACACAAACCCACTCGGCTGGACCCAAACCAACTCGGATAGACCTAAACCCACTCCGCTAGACCCAAACCCACTCGGCTAGACCCAATCCCACTCGGGTAGACCCAACCCCACTCCGCTAGACCCAAACCCACTCCGCTAGACCCAAACCCACTCCGCTAGACCCAAACCCACTCCGCTAGACCCAAACCCACTCCGCTAGACCCAAACCCACTCGGCGAGACCCAAACCGACTCAGCTACACACAAACCCAGTCGGCTAGACCCAAACCCATTCGGCTAGGCCCAAACCCACTTGGCTAGGCCCAAACCCACTCGGCTGGACCCAAACCCACTCCGCTTGACCCAAACCCACTCCGCTAGACCCAAACCCACTCCGCTAGACCCAAACCCACTCGGCTAGATCCAAACCCACTCGGCTACACCCAAACACTTTCGGCTACACCCAAGCCCACTCCGCTAGACCCAAATCCACTTCGCTAGACCCAAACACACTCCGCTAGACCCAAACCCACTCGGCTAGACCAAAACCCACTCGGCTAGACCAAAACCCACTCGGCTGGACCCAAACCCACTCGGCTGGACCGAAACCCACTCGGCTAGGCCCAAACCCACTCGGCTATACCCAAACCCACTCGGCTAGACCCAAACCCACTCGGCTAGACCCCAACCCACTCCGCTAGACCCAAACCCACTCGGCTATACCCAAACCCACTCGGGTAGACCCAATTGCACTCCGCTAGAACCAACCCACTCGGCTAGACGCAAACCCACTCGGCTAGACCCAAACCCACTCGGCTAGACCAAAACCCACTCGGCTAGACCCAAACCCACTCGGCTCGACCCAAACCCACTCGGCTAGACCTAAACCCACTCCGCTAGACCCAAACCCACTGGGCTAGACCCAAACCCACTCGGCTATACCCAAACCCACTCGGCTAGACCCAAACCCACTCGGCTAGACCCAAGCCCACTCGGCTACACCCAAACCCACTTGGCTACACCCAAACCCACTCGGCTAGACCCAAACCCATTCGGCTAGACCAAAACCCACTCGGCTAGACCAAAACCCCCTCGGCTAGACCCAAACCCACTCGGCTAGACCCAAACCCACTCGGCTAGACCCAAACCCACTCGGCTAGACACAAACCCTCTCGGCTAGACACATACCCACTCGGCTACACCAAACCCACTCGGCTAGACCCAAACCCACTCTGCTAGACCCAAACCCACTCTGCTAGACCCAAACGCACTCGGCTAGACCCAAACCCATTCGGCTAGACCCAAACCCACTCCTCTAGACCCAAACCCAATCGGCTGGACCCATACCCACTCGGCTAGACCCAAACCCACTCGGCTAGACCCAAACCCACTCCGCTAGACCCAAACCCACTCCGCTAGACCCAAACCCACTTGGCTAGACCCAAACCCATTCCGCTAGACCCATACCCACTCCGCTAGATCCAAACCCACTCCGCTAGACCCAAACCCACTCGGCTAGACCCAAACCCACTGGGCTAGACCCAAACCCACTCGGCTATATCCAAACCGACTCGGCTAGACCCAAACCCACTCGTCTAGACCCAAACCCTCTCGGCTAGACCTAAACCCACTCGGCTACACCCAAACACACTCGGCTAGACCCATACCCACTCCGCTAAACCCAAAACCATTCGGCTAGACCCAAACCCACTCCTCTAGACCCAAACCCACTTCGCAAGACCCAAACCCACTCCGCTAGACCCAAACCCACTCGGCTACACCAAAACCCACTCGGCTAGATGAAAACCCACGCGGATAGACCCAAACCCACTCGGCTAGACAAAAACCCAATCGGCTAGACCCCAACCCACTCCGCTAGACCCAAACCCACTCCGCTAGACCCAAACCCACTTGGCTAGACCCAAACCCATTCCGCTAGACCCAAACCCACTCCGCTAGATCCAAACCCACTCCGCTAGACCCAAACCCACTCGGCTAGACCCAAACCCACTGGGCTAGACCCAAACCCACTCGGCGATACCCAAACCCACTCGGCTAGACCCAAATCCACTCCGCTAGAACCAAACCCACTCGGCTAGACCCAAATCCACTCCGCTAGAACCAAACCCACTTGGCTAGACCCAAACCCACTCGGCTAGACCCAAACCCACTCGGCTTGACCCAAACCCACTCGGCTAGACCCAAACCCACTCGGCTGGACACAAACCCACTCGGCTGGACACAAACCCACTCGGCTGGACCCAAACCCACTCGGCTCGACCCAAACCCACTCGGCTAGACCCAAAATCACTCGGCTAGACCCAAACCCACTCCGCCAGACCCAAACCCACTCGGTTAGACCCAAACACATTCCGCTAGACGCAAACCCACTCCGCTATATCCAAACTCACTCCGCTAGACCCAAACCCACTCGGCTAGACCCAATCCCACTGGGCTAGACACAAACCCACTCGGCTAGACCCAAACCCACTCGGCTAGACCCAAACCCACTCGGCTAGATCCAAACCCACTCCGCTAGACCCAAACCCACTCGGCTAGACCCAAGCCCACTCTGCTAGACCCAAACCCACTCGGCTAGACCCAAACCCACTCGGCTAGACCCAAGCCCACTCGGCTACAACCACCCCACTCGGCTATGCCCAAACCCACTCGGCTAGACCCAAACCCACTCGGCTAGACCCAGCCCACTCGGCTACACCCAAACCCACTCGGCTAGACCCAAACCCACTCGGCTAGATCCAAACCCACTCCGCTAGACCCAAACCCACTCGGCTAGACCCAAAACCACTCGGCTAGACCCAAACCTACTCGGCTAGACCCAAACCCACTCCGCTAGGCCCAAACCCACTCGGCTGGACCCAAACCCACTCCGCTACATGCAAACCCAATCCGCTAGACCCAAACCCACTCGGCTAGACGCAAACCTACTCGGCTAGACCCCAACCCACTCCGCTAGACCCAAACCCACTCGGCTAGACCCAAACCCACTCGGCTAGACCCAAACCCACTCGGCTAGACCCAAACCCAAGCGGCTAGATCCAAACCCACTCCGCTAGACCCAAACCCACTCCGCTACACCCAAACCAACTCCGCTATACCCAAACCCACTCCGCTAGACACAAACCTACTCCGCTAGACCCAAACCCACTCCGCTAGACCCAAACCCAGTCCGGTAGACCCAACCCCACTCCGCTAGACCCAAACCCACTCCGCTAGACCCAAGCTCACTCGGCTAGACCCAAGCCCACTCGGCTAGACCCAAACCCACTCGACTGGACCCAAACCCACTCCGCTAGACCCAAACCCACTCCGCTAGACCCAAACCCACTCGGCTTGACACAAACCCACTCGGCTAGACCCAAACCCACTCGGCTAGACCCTAACCCACACGGCTAGACACAAACCCACTCGGCTAGACCCAAACCCACTCGGCTAGACCCAAACCCACTCGGCTAGACCCAAAACCACTCGGCTAAACACAAACACACTCGGCTAGACCCAAACCCACTCCGCTAGACCCAAACCCACTCCGCTAGACCCAAACCCACTCGGCTAGACCCAAACCCACTCCGGTAGACCCAAACCCACTCCGCTAGTTGCAAACCCACTCCGCCAGACCAAAACCCATTCGGCTAGACCCAAACCCACTCGGCTAGACCCAAACCCACTCGGCTAGACACAAACCCACTCGTCTAGACCCAAACCCACTCGCCTAGACCCAAACCCACTCGGCTAGTCCCAAACCCACTCGGCTAGACCCAAACCCACTCGGCTAGACCCAAACCCACTCGGCTAGACCCAAACCCACTCCGCTAGACCCAAACCCACTCGGCTAGACGCAGCCCACTCGGCTAGACCCAAACCCACTCGGCTAGATCCAAACCCACTCCGCTAGACCCAAACCCACTCGGCTAGACCCAAAACCACTCGGCTAGACCCAAACCTACTCGGCTAGACCCAAACCCACTCCGCTAGGCCCAAACCCACTCGGCTGGACCCAAACCCACTCGGCTGGACCCAAACCCACTCTGCTAGACGCAAACCCACTCCGCTAGACCCAAACCCACTCGGCTAGACGCAAACCCACTCGGCTAGACCCCAACCCACTCCGCTAGACCCAAACCCACTCGGCTAGACCCAAACCCACTCGGCTAGACCCAAACCCACTCGGCTAGACCCAAACCCACTCGGCTAGATCCAAACCCACTCGGCTACACCCAAACACACTCGGCTACACACAAGCCCACTCGGCCAGACCCAAACCCACTCGGCTAGACCCAGACCCACTCGGCTAGACCCAGACCCACTCGGCTGGACCCAAACCCACTCCGCTAGACCCAAACCCACTCCGCTAGACCCAAACCCACTCCGCTAGACCCAAACCCACTCCGCTAGACCCAAACCAACTCCGCTATATCCAAACCCACTCCGCTAGACACAAACCTACTCCGCTAGACCCAAACCCACTCCGCTAGACCCAAACCCAGTCCGGTAGACCCAACCCCACTCCGCTAGACCCAAACCCACTCCGCTAGACCCAAGCTCACTCGGCTAGACCCAAGCCCACTCGGCTAGACCCAAACCCACTCGACTGGACCCAAACCCACTCCGCTAGACCCAAACCCACTCCGCTAGACCCAAACCCACTCGGCTAGACACAAACCCACTCGGCTAGACCCAAACCCACTCGGCTAGACCCTAACCCACACGGCTAGACACAAACCCACTCGGCTAGACCCAAACCCACTCGGCTAGACCCAAACCCACTCGGCTAGACCCAAAACCACTCGGCTAAACACAAACACACTCGGCTAGACCCAAACCCACTCCGCTAGACCCAAACCCACTCCGCTAGACCCAAACCCACTCGGCTAGACCCAAACCCACTCCGGTAGACCCAAACCCACTCCGCTAGTTGCAAACCCACTCCGCCAGACCAAAACCCATTCGGCTAGACCCAAACCCACTCGGCTAGACCCAAACCCACTCGGCTAGACAAAAACCCACTCGTCTAGACCCAAACCCACTCGCCTAGACACAAACCCACTCGGCTAGTCCCAAACCCACTCGGCTAGACCCAAACCCACTCGGCTAGACCCAAACCCACTCGGCTAGACCCAAACCCACTCCGCTAGACCCAAACCCACTCGGCTAGACGCAGCCCACTCGGCTAGACCCAAACCTACTCGGCTAGACCCAAACCCACTCCGCTAGGCCCAAACCCACTCGGCTAGACCCAAACCCACTCCGCTAGACGCAAACCCACTCCGCTAGACCCAAACCCACTCGGCTAGACCCAAACCCACTCGGCTAGACCCAAACCCACTCGGCTGGACCCAAACCCACTCGGCTAGACCCAAACCCACTCGGCTAGACCCAAACCCACTCGGCTAGATCCAAACCCACTCGGCTACACCCAAACACACTCGGCTACACACAAGCCCACTCGGCCAGACCCAAACCCACTCGGCTAGACCCAGACCCACTCGGCTAGACCCAGACCCACTAGGCTAGACCCAAACCCACTCCGCTAGACCCAAACCCACTCCGCTAGACCCAAACCCACTCCGCTAGACCCAAACCCACTCCGCTAGACCCAAACCCACTCCGCTATACCCAAACCCACTCCGCTAGACACAAACCTACTCCGCTAGACCCAAACCCACTCCGCTAGACCCAAACCCAGTCCGGTAGACCCAACCCCACTCCGTTAGACCAAAACCCACTCCGCTAGACTCAAGCTCACTCGGCTAGACCCAAGCCCACTCGGCTAGACCCAAACCCAGTCGACTGGACCCAAACCCACTCCGCTAGACCCAAACCCACTCCGCTAGACCCAAACCCACTCGGCTAGACACAAACCCACTCGGCTAGACCCAAACCTACTCGGCTAGACCCTAACCCACACGGCTAGACACAAGCCCACTCGGCTAGACCCAAACCCACTCGGCTAGACCCAAACCCACTCGGCTAGACCCAAAACCACTCGGCTAGACACAAACACACTCGGCTAGACCCAAACCCACTCCGCTAGACCCAAACCCACTCCGCTAGACTCAAACCCACTCGGCTAGACCCAAACCCACTCCGGTAGACCCAAACCCACTCCGCTAGTTGCAAACCCACTCCACCAGACCAAAACCCATTCGGCTAGACCCAAACCCACTCGGATAGACCCAAACCCACTCCGCTAGACCCAAACCCACTCGGCTAGACCCAAACCCACTCGGCTAGACCCAAACCCACTCGGCTAGACCCAAACCCACTCGGCTAGACCCAAACCCATTCGGCTAGACCCAAACCCAATCGGCGAGACCGAAACCCACTCGGCTACACACAAACCCACTCGGCTAGACCCAAACCCACTCGGCTAGACCCAAACCAACTCGGCTAGACCCAAACCCACTCGACTGGACCCAAACCCACTCCGCTAGACCCAAACCCACTTCGCTAGACCCAAACCCACTCGGCTAGACACAAACCCACTCGGCTAGACCCAAATCCACTCGGCTAGACCCTAACCCACACGGCTAGACACAAACCCACTCGGCTAGACCCAAACCCACTCGGCTAGACCCAAACCCACTCGGCTAGACCCAAAACCACTCGGCTAAACACAAACACACTCGGCTAGACCCAAACCCACTCCGCTAGACCCAAACCCACTCCGCTAGACCCAAACCCACTCGGCTAGACCCAAACCCATTCCGGTAGACCCAAACCCACTCCGCTAGTTGCAAACCCACTCCGCCAGACCAAAACCCATTCGGCTAGACCCAAACCCACTCGGCTAGACCCAAACCCACTCGGCTAGACACAAACCCACTCGTCTAGACCCAAACCCACTCGCCTAGACCCAAACCCACTCGGCTAGTCCCAAACCCACTCGGCTAGACCCAAACCCACTCGGCTAGACCCAAACCCACTCCACTAGACCCAAACCCACTCCGCTAGACCCAAACCCACTCGGCTAGACGCAGCCCACTCGGCTAGACCCAAACCCACTCGGCTAGATCCAAACCCACTCCGCTAGACCCAAATCCACTCGGCTAGACCCAAAACCACTCGGCTAGACCCAAACCTACTCGGCTAGACCCAAACCCACTCCGCTAGGCCCAAACCCACTCCGCTGGACCCAAACCCACTCCGCTAGACGCAAACCACTCCGCTAGACCCAAACCCACTCGGCTAGACGCAAACCCACTCGGCTAGACCCCAACCCACTCCGCTAGACCCAAACCCACTCGGCTAGACCCAAACCCACTCGGCTAGACCCAAACCCACTCGGCTAGACCCAAACCCACTCGGCTAGATCCAAACCCACTCGGCTACACCCAAACACACTCGGCTACACACAAGCCCACTCGGCCAGACCCAAACCCACTCGGCTAGACCCAGACCCACTCGGCTAGACCCAGACCCACTCGGCTAGACCCAAACCCACTCCGCTAGACCCAAACCAACTCCGCTATACCCAAACCCACTCCGCTAGACACAAACCTACTCCGCTAGACCCAAACCCACTCCGCTAGACCCAAACCCAGTCCGGTAGACCCAACCCCACTCCGCTAGACCCAAACCCACTCCGCTAGACCCAAGCTCACTCGGCTAGACCCAAGCCCACTCGGCTAGACCCAAACCCACTCGACTGGACCCAAACCCACTCCGCTAGACCCAAACCCACTCCGCTAGACCCAAACCCACTCGGCTAGACACAAACCCACTCGGCTAGACCCAAACCCACTCGGCTAGACCCTAACCCACACGGCTAGACACAAACCCACTCGGCTAGACCCAAACCCACTCGGCTAGACCCAAACCCACTCGGCTAGACCCAAAACCACTCGGCTAAACACAAACACACTCGGCTAGACCCAAACCCACTCCGCTAGACCCAAACCCACTCCGCTAGACCCAAAGCCACTCGGCTAGACCCAAACCCACTCCGGTAGACCCAAACCCACTCCGCTAGTTGCAAATCCACTCCGCCAGACCAAAACCCATTCGGCTAGACCCAAACCCACTCGGCTAGACCCAAACCCACTCGGCTAGACACAAACCCACTCGTCTAGACCCAAACCCACTCGCCTAGACACAAACCCACTCGGCTAGTACCAAACCCACTCGGCTAGACCCAAACCCACTCGGCTAGACCCAAACCCACTCGGCTAGACCCAAACCCACTCCGCTAGACCCAAACCCACTCGGCTAGACGCAGCCCACTCGGCTAGACCCAAACCTACTCGGCTAGACCCAAACCCACTCCGCTAGGCCCAAACCCACTCGGCTAGACCCAAACCCACTCCGCTAGACGCAAACCCACTCCGCTAGACCCAAACCCACTCGGCTAGACCCAAACCCACTCGGCTAGACCCAAACCCACTCGGCTGGACCCAAACCCACTCGGCTAGACCCAAACCCACTCGGCTAGACCCAAACCCACTCGGCTAGATCCAAACCCACTCGGCTACACCCAAACACACTCGGCTACACACAAGCCCACTCGGCTAGACCCAAACCCACTCGGCTAGACCCAGACCCACTCGGCTAGACCCAGACCCACTAGGCTAGACCCAAACCCACTCCGCTAGACCCAAACCCACTCCGCTAGACCCAAACCCACTCCGCTAGACCCAAACCCACTCCGCTAGACCCAAACCCACTCCGCTATACCCAAACCCACTCCGCTAGACACAAACCTACTCCGCTAGACCCAAACCCACTCCGCTAGACCCAAACCCAGTCCGGTAGACCCAACCCCACTCCGTTAGACCAAAACCCACTCCGCTAGACTCAAGCTCACTCGGCTAGACCCAAGCCCACTCGGCTAGACCCAAACCCAGTCGACTGGACCCAAACCCACTCCGCTAGACCCAAACCCACTCCGCTAGACCCAAACCCACTCGGCTAGACACAAACCCACTCGGCTAGACCCAAACCCACTCGGCTAGACCCTAACCCACACGGCTAGACACAAGCCCACTCGGCTAGACCCAAACCCACTCGGCTAGACCCAAACCCACTCGGCTAGACCCAAAACCACTCGGCTAGACACAAACACACTCGGCTAGACCCAAACCCACTCCGCTAGACCCAAACCCACTCCGCTAGACCCAAACCCACTCGGCTAGACCCAAACCCACTCCGGTAGACCCAAACCCACTCCGCTAGTTGCAAACCCACTCCACCAGACCAAAACCCATTCGGCTAGACCCAAACCCACTCGGATAGACCCAAACCCACTCCGCTAGACCCAAACCCACTCGGCTAGACCCAAACCCACTCGGCTAGACCCAAACCCACTCGGCTAGACCCAAACCCACTCGGCTAGACCCAAACCCATTCGGCTAGACCCAAACCCAATCGGCGAGACCGAAACCCACTCGGCTACACACAAACCCACTCGGCTAGACCCAAACCCACTCGGCTAGACCCAAACCAACTCGGCTAGACCCAAACCCACTCGGCCAGACCCAAGCCCACTCGGCTAGACCCAAACCCACTCGGCTAGGCCCAAACCCACTCGGCTAGACCCAAACCCACTCGGCTAGACCCAAACCCACTCGGCTAGACCCAAACCCACTCCGCTAGACCCAAACCCACTCGGCTAGGCCCAAACCCACTAGGCTCGACCGAAACCCAATCGGCTAGACCCAAACCCACTCGGCTACACCCAAACCCACTCGGCTAGACCCAAACCCACTCGGCCAGACCCAAACCCACTCGGCTAGACCCAAACCCACTCGGCTAGACCCAAACCTACTCCGCTAGACCCAAACCCACTCCGCTAGACCCAAACCCACTCCGCTAGACCCGAACCCACTCCGCTAGACACGAACCCAATCCGCTAGACCCAAACCCACTCCGCTAGACCCAAACCCACTCTGCTAGACACAAACCCACTCCGCTAGACACAAACCCAATCCGCTAGACCCAAACCCACTCCGCTAGACCCAAACCCACTCCGCTGGACACAAACCCACTCCGCTAGACCCAAACCCACTCCGCTAGACCCAACCCCTGTCCGGTAGACCCAACCCCACTCCGCTAGACCCAAACCCACTCCGCTAGACCCAAACTCACTCGGCTAGACCCAAACCCACTCGGCTAGACCCAAACCCACTCGACTAGACCCAAACCCACTCCGCTAGACCCAAACCCACTCCGCTAGACCCAAACCCACTCGGCTAGACACAAACCCACTCCGCTAGACCCAAACCCATTCGGCTAGACCCTAACCCACACGGCTAGACACAAACCCACTCGGCTAGACCCAAACCCACTCGGCTAGACCCAAACCCACTCGGCTAGACCCAAACCCACTCGGCTAGACCCAAACCCACTCGGCTAGACCCAAACCCACTAGGCTAGACCCAAACCCACTCCGCTAGACCCAAACCCACACCGCTAGAGCCAAACCCACTCCGCTAGACCCAAAAGCACTCGGCGAGACCCAAACCCACTCGGCTACACATAAACCCACTCGGCTAGACCCAAACCCACTCGGCTAGACCCAAACCCACTCGGCTAGACCCAAACCCAATCGGCTAGATGCAAACCCAATCGGCTAGGCACAAACCCACTCGGCTAGGCCCAAACCCACTCGGCTAGACCCAAACCCACTCCGCTAGACCCAAACCCACTCCGCTAGTTGCAAACCCACTCCGCCAGACCAAAACACATTCGGCTGGACCCAAACCCACTCGGATAGACCCAAACCCACTCCGCTAGACCCAAACCCACTCGGCTAGACCCAAACCCACTCGGCTAGACACAAACCCACTCTGCTAGACCCAAACCCACTCGGCTAGACACAAACCCACTCGGCTAGACACAAACCCACTCGTCTAGACCCAAACCCACTCGGCTAGACCCAAACCCACTCGGCTAGTCCCAAACCCACTCGGCTAGACCCAAACCCACTCGGCTAGACCCAAACCCACTCCGCTAGACCCAAACCCACTACGCTAGACCAAAACCCACTCGGCTATACCCAAACCCACTCGGCTGGACCAAACCCATTCGGCTAGACGCGAACCCACTCGGATAGACCCGAACCGACTCTGCTAGACCCAAACCCACTCGGCTAGACCCAAACCCACTCGGCTAGACCCAAACCCACTCGGCTAGACCCAAACCCACTCGGCTAGACCCAGCCCACTCGGCTACACCCAAACCCACTCGGCTGGACCCAAGTGGCTAGGCCCAAACCCACTCAGCTAGTTCCAAACCCACTCGGCTAGACCCAAACCCACTCGACTAGATCCAAACCCACTCCGCTAGACCCAAACCCACTGGGCTAGACCCAAAACCACTCGGCTAGACCCAAACCTACTCGGCTAGACCCAAACCCACTCCGCTAGGCCCAAACCCACTCGGCTAGACCCAAACCCACTCGGCTAGACGCAAACCCACTCCGCTAGACCCAAACCCACTCCGCTAGACCCAAACCCACTCCGCTATACCCAAAACCACTCGGCTAGACCCAAACCCACTCGGCTAGACCCAAACCCACTCGGCTAGATCCAAACCCACTCGGCTACACCCAAACACACTCGGCTACACACAAGCCCACTCGGCTAGACCCAAACCCACTCGGCTAGGCCCAGACCCACTCGGCTAGACCCAAACCCACTCGGCTAGACCCAAACCCACTCCGCTAGACCCAAACCCACTCCGCTAGACCCAAACCCACTCCGCTAGACCCAAACCCACTCCGCTAGACCCAAACCCACTCCGCTATACCCAAACCCACTCCGCTAGACACAAACCTACTCCGCTAGACCCAAACCCACTCCGCTAGACCCAAACCCAGTCCGGTAGACCCAACCCCACTCCGCTAGACCCAAACCCACTCCGCTAGACCCAAGCTCACTCGGCTAGACCCAAACCCACTCGGCTAGACCCAAACCCACTCGACTAGACCCAAACCCACTCCGCTAGACCCAAACCCACTCGGCTAGACCCAAACCCACTAGGCTAGACCCAAACCCACTCCGCTAGACCCAAACCCACACCGCTAGAGCCAAACCCACTCCGCTAGACCCATAAGCACTCGGCGAGACCCAAACCCACTCGGCTACACATAAACCCACTCGGCTAGACCCAAACCCACTCGGCTAGACCCAAACCCACTCGGCTAGACCCAAACCCAATCGGCTAGATGCAAACCCAATCGGCTAGGCGCAAACCCACTCGGCTAGGCCCAAACCCACTCGGCTAGACCCAAACCCACTCCGCTAGACCCAAACCCACTCCGCTAGTTGCAAACCCACTCCGCCAGACCAAAACACATTCGGCTGGACCCAAACCCACTCGGATAGACCCAAACCCACTCCGCTAGACCCAAACCCACTCGGCTAGACCCAAACCCACTCGGCTAGACACAAACCCACTCTGCTAGACCCAAACCCACTCGGCTAGACACAAACCCACTCGGCTAGACACAAACCCACTCGTCTAGACCCAAACCCACTCGGCTAGACCCAAACCCACTCGGCTAGTCCCAAACCCACTCGGCTAGACCCAAACCCACTCGGCTAGACCCAAACCCACTCCGCTAGACCCAAACCCACTACGCTAGACCAAAACCCACTCGGCTATACCCAAACCCACTCGGCTGGACCAAACCCATTCGGCTAGACGCGAACCCACTCGGATAGACCCGAACCGACTCTGCTAGACCCAAACCCACTCGGCTAGACCCAAACCCACTCGGCTAGACCCAAACCCACTCGGCTAGACCCAAACCCACTCGGCTAGACCCAGCCCACTCGGCTACACCCAAACCCACTCGGCTGGACCCAAGTGGCTAGGCCCAAACCCACTCAGCTAGTTCCAAACCCACTCGGCTAGACCCAAACCCACTCGGCTAGATCCAAACCCACTCCGCTAGACCCAAACCCACTGGGCTAGACCCAAAACCACTCGGCTAGACCCAAACCTACTCGGCTAGACCCAAACCCACTCCGCTAGGCCCAAACCCACTCGGCTAGACCCAAACCCACTCGGCTAGACGCAAACCCACTCCGCTAGACCCAAACCCACTCCGCTAGACCCAAACCCACTCGGCTAGACCCAAACCCACTCGGCTAGACCCAAACCCACTCGGCTAGACCCAAACCCACTCGGCTAGATCCAAACCCACTCGGCTACACCCAAACACACTCGGCTACACACAAGCCCACTCGGCTAGACCCAAACCCACTCGGCTAGGCCCAGACCCACTCGGCTAGACCCAAACCTACTCGGCTAGACCCAAACCCACTCCGCTAGACCCAAACCCACTCCGCTAGACCCAAACCCACTCCGCTAGACCCAAACCCACTCCGCTAGACCCAAACCCACTCCGCTATACCCAAACCCACTCCGCTAGACACAAACCTACTCCGCTAGACCCAAACCCACTCCGCTAGACCCAAACCCAGTCCGGTAGACCCAACCCCACTCCGCTAGACCCAAACCCACTCCGCTAGACCCAAGCTCACTCGGCTAGACCCAAACCCACTCGGCTAGACCCAAACCCACTCGACTAGACCCAAACCCACTCCGCTAGACCCAAACCCACTCGGCTAGACCCAAACCCACTCGGCTAGACCCAAACCCCTTCGGCTAGACCCAAACCCACTCGGCTAGACCCTAACCCACACGGCTAGACACAAACCCACTCGGCTAGACCCAAACCCACTCGGCTAGACCCAAACCCACTCCGCTAGACCCAAACCCACTCCGCTAGACCCAAACCCACTCCGCTAGACCCAACCCCTGTCCGGTAGACCCAACCCCACTTCGCTAGACCCAAACCCACTCCGCTAGACCCAAACCCACTCCGCTAGACCCAAACCCACTCCGCTATACCCAAACCCACTCCGCTAGACACAAACCTACTCCGCTAGACCCAAACCCACTCCGCTAGACCCAAACCCAGTCCGGTAGACCCAACCCCACTCCGCTAGACCCAAACCCACTCCGCTAGACCCAAGCTCACTCGGCTAGACCCAAACCCACTCGGCTAGACCCAAACCCACTCGACTAGACCCAAACCCACTCCGCTAGACCCAAACCCACTCGGCTAGACCCAAACCCACTCGGCTAGACCCAAACCCACTCGGCTAGACCCAAACCCACTCGGCTAGACCCTAACCCACACGGCTAGACACAAACCCACTCGGCTAGACCCAAACCCACTCGGCTAGACCCAAACCCACTCCGCTAGACCCAAACCCACTCCGCTAGACCCAAACCCACTCCGCTAGACCCAACCCCTGTCCGGTAGACCCAACCCCACTCCGCTAGACCCAAACCCACTCCGCTAGACCCAAACTCACTCGGCTAGACCCAAACCCACTCGGCTAGACCCAAACCCACTCGACTAGACCCAAACCCACTCCGCTAGACCCAAACCCACTCCGCTAGACCCAAACCCACTCGGCTAGACACAAACCCACTCCGCTAGACCCAAACCCATTCGGCTAGACCATAACCCACACGGCTAGACACAAACCCACTCGGCTAGACCCAAACCCACTCGGCTAGACCCAAACCCACTCGGCTAGACCCAAACCCACTCGGCTAGACCCAAACCCACTCGGCTAGACCCAAACCCACTAGGCTAGACCCAAACCCACTCCGCTAGACCCAAACCCACACCGCTAGAGCCAAACCCACTCCGCTAGACCCAAAAGCACTCGGCGAGACCCAAACCCACTCGGCTACACATAAACCCACTCGGCTAGACCCAAACCCACTCGGCTAGACCCAAACCCACTCGGCTAGACCCAAACCCAATCGGCTAGATGCAAACCCAATCGGCTAGGCGCAAACCCACTCGGCTAGGCCCAAACCCACTCGGCTAGACCCAAACCCACTCCGCTAGACCCAAACCCACTCTGCTAGTTGCAAACCCACTCCGCCAGACCAAAACACATTCGGCTGGACCCAAACCCACTCGGATAGACCCAAACCCACTCCGCTAGACCCAAACCCACTCGGCTAGACCCAAACCCACTCGGCTAGACACAAACCCACTCGGCTAGACCCAAACCCACTCGGCTAGACACAAACCCACTCGGCTAGACACAAACCCACTCGTCTAGACCCAAACCCACTCGGCTAGACCCAAACCCACTCGGCTAGTCCCAAACCCACTCGGCTAGACCCAAACCCACTCGGCCAGACCCAAACCCACTCCGCTAGACCCAAACCCACTACGCTAGACCAAAACCCACTCGGCTATACCCAAACCCACTCGGCTGGACCAAACCCATTCGGCTAGACGCGAACCCACTCGGATAGACCCGAACCGACTCTGCTAGACCCAAACCCACTCGGCTAGACCCAAACCCACTCGGCTAGACCCAAACCCACTCGGCTAGACCCAAACCCACTCGGCTAGACCCAGCCCACTCGGCTACACCCAAACCCACTCGGCTGGACCCAAGTGGCTAGGCCCAAACCCACTCAGCTAGTTCCAAACCCACTCGGCTAGACCCAAACCCACTCGGCTAGATCCAAACCCACTCCGCTAGACCCAAACCCACTGGGCTAGACCCAAAACCACTCGGCTAGACCCAAACCTACTCGGCTAGACCCAAACCCACTCCGCTAGGCCCAAACCCACTCGGCTAGACCCAAACCCACTCGGCTAGACGCAAACCCACTCCGCTAGACCCAAACCCACTCCGCTAGACCCAAACCCACTCGGCTAGACCCAAAACCACTCGGCTAGACCCAAACCCACTCGGCTAGACCCAAACCCACTCGGCTAGATCCAAACCCACTCGGCTACACCCAAACACACTCGGCTACACACAAGCCCACTCGGCTAGACCCAAACCCACTCGGCTAGGCCCAGACCCACTCGGCTAGACCCAAACCTACTCGGCTAGACCCAAACCCACTCCGCTAGACCCAAACCCACTCCGCTAGACCCAAACCCACTCCGCTAGACCCAAACCCATTCCGCTAGACCCAAACCCACTCCGCTATACCCAAACCCACTCCGCTAGACACAAACCTACTCCGCTAGACCCAAACCCACTCCGCTAGACCCAAACCCAGTCCGGTAGACCCAACCCCACTCCGCTAGACCCAAACCCACTCCGCTAGACCCAAGCTCACTCGGCTAGACCCAAACCCACTCGGCTAGACCCAAACCCACTCGACTAGACCCAAACCCACTCCGCTAGACCCAAACCCACTCGGCTAGACCCAAACCCACTAGGCTAGACCCAAACCCACTCCGCTAGACCCAAACCCACACCGCTAGAGCCAAACCCACTCCGCTAGACCCAAAAGCACTCGGCGAGACCCAAACCCACTCGGCTACACATAAACCCACTCGGCTAGACCCAAACCCACTCGGCTAGACCCAAACCCACTCGGCTAGACCCAAACCCAATCGGCTAGATGCAAACCCAATCGGCTAGGCGCAAACCCACTCGGCTAGGCCCAAACCCACTCGGCTAGACCCAAACCCACTCCGCTAGACCCAAACACACTCCGCTAGTTGCAAACCCACTCCGCCAGACCAAAACACATTCGGCTGGACCCAAACCCACTCGGATAGACCCAAACCCACTCCGCTAGACCCAAACCCACTCGGCTAGACCCAAACCCACTCGGCTAGACACAAACCCACTCTGCTAGACCCAAACCCACTCGGCTAGACACAAACCCACTCGGCTAGACACAAACCCACTCGTCTAGACCCAAACCCACTCGGCTAGACCCAAACCCACTCGGCTAGTCCCAAACCCACTCAGCTAGACCCAAACCCACTCGGCTAGACCCAAACCCACTCCGCTGGACCCAAACCCACTACGCTAGACCAAAACCCACTCGGCTATACCCAAACCCACTCGGCTGGACCAAACCCATTCGGCTAGACGCGAACCCACTCGGATAGACCCGAACCGACTCTGCTAGACCCAAACCCACTCGGCTAGACCCAAACCCACTCGGCTAGACCCAAACCCACTCGGCTAGACCCAAACCCACTCGGCTAGACCCAGCCCACTCGGCTACACCCAAACCCACTCGGCTGGACCCAAGTGGCTAGGCCCAAACCCACTCAGCTAGTTCCAAACCCACTCGGCTAGACCCAAACCCACTCGGCTAGATCCAAACCCACTCCGCTAGACCCAAACCCACTGGGCTAGACCCAAAACCACTCGGCTACACCCAAACCTACTCGGCTAGACCCAAACCCACTCCGCTAGGCCCAAACCCACTCGGCTAGACCCAAACCCACTCGGCTAGACGCAAACCCACTCCGCTAGACCCAAACCCACTCCGCTAGACCCAAACCCACTCGGCTAGACCCAAACCCACTCGGCTAGACCCAAACCCACTCGGCTAGACCCAAACCCACTCGGCTAGATCCAAACCCACTCGGCTACACCCAAACACACTCGGCTACACACAAGCCCACTCGGCTAGACCCAAACCCACTCGGCTAGGCCCAGACCCACTCGGCTAGACCCAAACCTACTCGGCTAGACCCAAACCCACTCCGCTAGACCCAAACCCACTCCGCTAGACCCAAACCCACTCCGCTAGACCCAAACCCACTCCGCTAGACCCAAACCCACTCCGCTATACCCAAACCCACTCCGCTAGACACAAACCTACTCCGCTAGACCCAAACCCACTCCGCTAGACCCAAACCCAGTCCGGTAGACCCAACCCCACTCCGCTAGACCCAAACCCACTCCGCTAGACCCAAGCTCACTCGGCTAGACCCAAACCCACTCGGCTAGACCCAAACCCACTCGACTAGACCCAAACCCACTCCGCTAGACCCAAACCCACTCGGCTAGACCCAAACCCACTCGGCTAGACCCAAACCCACTCGGCTAGACCCAAACCCACTCGGCTAGACCCTAACCCACACGGCTAGACACAAACCCACTCGGCTAGACCCAAACCCACTCGGCTAGACCCAAACCCACTCCGCTAGACCCAAACCCACTCCGCTAGACCCAAACCCACTCCGCTAGACCCAACCCCTGTCCGGTAGACCCAACCCCACTCCGCTAGACCCAAACCCACTCCGCTCGACCCAAACTCACTCGGCTAGACCCAAACCCACTCGGCTAGACCCAAACCCACTCGACTAGACCCAAACCCACTCCGCTAGACCCAAACCCACTCCGCTAGACCCAAACCCACTCGGCTAGACACAAACCCACTCCGCTAGACCCAAACCCATTCGGCTAGACCATAACCCACACGGCTAGACACAAACCCACTCGGCTAGACCCAAACCCACTCGGCTAGACCCAAACCCACTCGGCTAGTCCCAAACCCACTCGGCTAGACCCAAACCCACTCGGCTAGACCCAAACCCACTAGGCTAGACCCAAACCCACTCCGCTAGACCCAAACCCACACCGCTAGAGCCAAACCCACTCCGCTAGACCCAAAAGCACTCGGCGAGACCCAAACCCACTCGGCTACACATAAACCCACTCGGCTAGACCCAAACCCACTCGGCTAGACCCAAACCCACTCGGCTAGACCCAAACCCAATCGGCTAGATGCAAACCCAATCGGCTAGGCGCAAACCCACTCGGCTAGGCCCAAACCCACTCGGCTAGACCCAAACCCACTCCGCTAGACCCAAACCCACTCTGCTAGTTGCAAACCCACTCCGCCAGACCAAAACACATTCGGCTGGACCCAAACCCACTCGGATAGACCCAAACCCACACCGCTAGACCCAAACCCACTCGGCTAGACCCAAACCCACTCGGCTAGACACAAACCCACTCGGCTAGACCCAAACCCACTCGGCTAGACACAAACCCACTCGGCTAGACACAAACCCACTCGTCTAGACCCAAACCCACTCGGCTAGACCCAAACCCACTTGGCTAGTCCCAAACCCACTCGGCTAGACCCAAACCCACTCGGCCAGACCCAAACCCACTCCGCTAGACCCAAACCCACTACGCTAGACCAAAACCCACTCGGCTATACCCAAACCCACTCGGCTGGACCAAACCCATTCGGCTAGACGCGAACCCACTCGGATAGACCCGAACCGACTCTGCTAGACCCAAACCCACTCGGCTAGACCCAAACCCACTCGGCTAGACCCAAACCCACTCGGCTAGACCCAAACCCACTCGGCTAGACCCAGCCCACTCGGCTACACCCAAACCCACTCGGCTGGACCCAAGTGGCTAGGCCCAAACCCACTCAGCTAGTTCCAAACCCACTTGGCTAGACCCAAACCCACTCGGCTAGATCCAAACCCACTCCGCTAGACCCAAACCCACTGGGCTAGACCCAAAACCACTCGGCTAGACCCAAACCTACTCGGCTAGACCCAAACCCACTCCGCTAGGCCCAAACCCACTCGGCTAGACCCAAACCCACTCGGCTAGACGCAAACCCACTCCGCTAGACCCAAACCCACTCCGCTAGACCCAAACCCACTCGGCTAGACCCAAACCCACTCGGCTAGACCCAAACCCACTCGGCTAGACCCAAACCCACTCGGCTAGGTCCAAACCCACTCGGCTACACCCAAACACACTCGGCTACACACAAGCCCACTCGGCTAGACCCAAACCCACTTGGCTAGGCCCAGACCCACTCGGCTAGACCCAAACCTACTCGGCTAGACCCAAACCCACTCCGCTAGACCCAAACCCACTCCGCTAGACCCAAACCCACTCCGCTAGACCCAAACCCACTCCGCTAGACCCAAACCCACTCCGCTATACCCAAACCCACTCCGCTAGACACAAACCTACTCCGCTAGACCCAAACCCACTCCGCTAGACCCAAACCCAGTCCGGTAGACCCAACCCCACTCCGCTAGACCCAAACCCACTCCGCTAGACCCAAGCTCACTCGGCTAGACCCAAACCCACTCGGCTAGACCCAAACCCACTCGACTAGACCCAAACCCACTCCGCTAGACCCAAACCCACTCGGCTAGACCCAAACCCACTCGGCTAGACCCAAACCCACTCGGCTAGACCCAAACCCACTCGGCTAGACCCTAACCCACACGGCTAGACACAAACCCACTCGGCTAGACCCAAACCCACTCGGCTAGACCCAAACCCACTCCGCTAGACCCAAACCCACTCCGCTAGACCCAAACCCACTCGGCTAGACCCAAACCCACTCGGCTAGACCCAAACCACTCCGGTAGACCCAAACTCACTCCGCTAGTTGCAAACCCACTCCGCCAGACCAAAACCCACTCGGCTAGACCCAAACCCACTCGGATAGACCCAAACCCACTCGGCTAGACCCAAACCCACTCGGCTAGACCCAAACCCACTCGGCTAGACCCAAACCCACTCGGCTAGACCCAAACCCACTCGGCTAGACCCAAACCCATTCGGCTAGACCCAAACCCACTCGGCTAGACACAAACCCACTCGTCTAGACCCAAACCCACTCGGCTAGACCCAAACCCACTCGGCTGGACCCAAAGCCAAGTGGCGAGACCGAAACCCACTCGGCTACACACAAACCCACTCGGCTAGACCCAAACCCACTCGGCTAGACCAAAACCAACTCGGCTAGGCCCAAACCCACTCGGCTAGACCCAAACCCTCTCGGCTAGACCCAAACCCACTCGGCTAGACCCAAACCCACTGGGCTAGACCCAAAACCACTCGGCTAGACCCAAACCTACTCCGCTAGACCCAAAACCCACTCCGCTAGGCCCAAACCCACTCGGCTAGACCCAAACCCACTCCGCGAGACGCAAACCCACTCCGCTAGACCCAAACCCACTCGGCTAGACCCAAACCCACTCGGCTAGACCCAAACCCACTCGGCTAGACCCAAACCCACTCGGCTAGACCCAAACCCACTCGGCTAGATCCAAACCCACTCAGCTACACCCAAACACTACTCCGCTAGACCCAAACCCACTTGGCTAGACCCAAACCCACTCGGCTAGACACAAACCCACTCGGCTAGACCCAAACCCACTCGGCTAGACCCAAACCCACTCGGCTAGACACAAACCCACTCGTCTAGACCCAAACCCACTCGTCTAGACCCAAACCCACTCGGCTAGTCCCAAACCCACTCGGCTAGACCCAAACCCACTCGGCTAGACCCAAACCCACTCGGCTAGACCCAAACCCTCTCCGCTAGACCCAAACCCACTCCGCTAGACCCAATCCCACTACGCTAGACCAAAACCCACTCGGCTATACCCAAACCCACTCGGCTGGACCAAACCCATTCGGCTAGACGCGAACCCACTCGGATAGACCCAAACCCACTCCGCTAGACGCAAACCCACTCGGCTAGACCCAAACCCACTCGGCTAGACCCAAACCCACTCGGCTAGACCCAAACCCAGTTGGCTAGACCCAAACCCACTCGGCTAGACACAAACCCACTCGGCTAGACACAAACCCACTCGGCTAGACCCAAACCCATTCGGCAAGACCCAAACCCACTCGGCTGCACCCAAACCCACTCGCCTAGACACAAACCCACTCGGCTAGACCCAAACCAACTCGGATAAACCTAAACCCACTCCGCTAGACCCAAACCCACTCGGCTAGACCCAATCCCACTCGGGTAGACCCAACCCCACTCCGCTAGACCCAAACCCACTCCGCTAGAGCCAAACCCACTCCGCTAGACCCAAACCCACTCCGCTAGACCCAAACCCACTCCGCTAGACCCAAACCCACTCGGCGAGACCCAAACCCACTCGGCTACACACAAACCCAGTCGGCTAGACCCAAACCCACTCGGCCAGGCCCAAACCCACTTGGTTAGGCCCAAACCCACTCGGCTGGACCCAAACCCACTCGGCTTGACCCAAACCCACTCCGCTAGACCCACACCCACTCCGCTAGACCCAAACCCACTCGGCTAGATCCAAACCCACTCGGCTACACCCAAACACTTTCGGCTACACCCAAGCCCACTCCGCTAGACCCAAATCCACTTCGCTAGACCCAAACACACTCCGCTAGACCCAAACCCACTCGGCTAGACCAAAACCCACTCGGCTAGACCAAAACCCACTCGGCTGGACCCAAACCCACTCGGCTGGACCGAAACCCACTCGGCTAGGCCCAAACCCACTCGGCTATACCCAAACCCACTCGGCTAGACCCAAACCCACTCGGCTATATCCAAACCGACTCGGCTAGACCCAAACCCACTCGTCTAGACCCAAACCCACTCGGCTAGACCTAAACCCACTCGGCTACACCCAAACACACTCGGCTAGACCCATACCCACTCCGCTAGACCCAAACCCATTCGGCTAGACCCAAACCCACTCCTCTAGACCCAAACCCACTTCGCTAGACCCAAACCCACTCGGCTAGACCCAAACCCACTCGGCTAGACACAAACCCACTCGTCTAGACCCAAACCCACTCGCCTAGACCCAAACCCACTCGGCTAGTCCCAAACCCACTCGGCTAGACCCAAACCTACTCGGCTAGACCCAAACCCACTCGGCTAGACACAAACCCACTCCGCTAGACCCAAACCCACTCCGCTAGACCCAAACCCACTACGCTAGACCAAAACCCACTTGGCTATACCCAAACCCACTCGGCTGGACCAAACCCATTCGGCTAGACGCGAACCCACTCGGATAGACCCAAACCCACTCCGCTAGACCCAAACCCACTCGGCTAGACCCAAACCCACTCGGCTAGACCCAAACCCACTCGGCTGGACCCAAACCCACTTGGCTGGACCCAAACCCACTCGGCTAGACACAAACCCACTCGGCTAGACCCAAACCCATTCGGCAAGACCCAAACCCACTCGGCTGCACCCAAACCCACTCGCCTAGACACAAACCCACTCGGCTGGACCCAAACCAACTCGGATAGACCTAAACCCACTCCGCTAGACCCAAACCCACTCGGCTAGACCCAATCCCACTCGGGTAGACCCAACCCCACTCCGCTAGACCCAAACCCACTCCGCTAGACCCAAACCCACTCCGCTAGACCCAAACCCACTCCGCTAGACCCAAACCCACTCCGCTAGACCCAAACCCACTCGGCGAGACCCAAACCGACTCAGCTACACACAAACCCAGTCGGCTAGACCCAAACCCATTCGGCTAGGCCCAAACCCACTTGGCTAGGCCCAAACCCACTCGGCTGGACCCAAACCCACTCCGCTTGACCCAAACCCACTCCGCTAGACCCAAACCCACTCCGCTAGACCCAAACCCACTCGGCTAGATCCAAACCCACTCGGCTACACCCAAACACTTTCGGCTACACCCAAGCCCACTCCGCTAGACCCAAATCCACTTCGCTAGACCCAAACACACTCCGCTAGACCCAAACCCACTCGGCTAGACCAAAACCCACTCGGCTAGACCAAAACCCACTCGGCTGGACCCAAACCCACTCGGCTGGACCGAAACCCACTCGGCTAGGCCCAAACCCACTCGGCTATACCCAAACCCACTCGGCTAGACCCAAACCCACTCGGCTAGACCCCAACCCACTCCGCTAGACCCAAACCCACTCGGCTATACCCAAACCCACTCGGGTAGACCCAAATGCACTCCGCTAGAACCAACCCACTCGGCTAGACGCAAACCCACTCGGCTAGACCCAAACCCACTCGGCTAGACCCAAACCCACTCGGCTAGACCCAAACCCACTCGGCTCGACCCAAACCCACTCGGCTAGACCTAAACCCACTCCGCTAGACCCAAACCCACTGGGCTAGACCCAAACCCACTCGGCTATACCCAAACCCACTCGGCTAGACCCAAACCCACTCGGCTAGACCCAAGCCCACTCGGCTACACCCAAACCCACTTGGCTACACCCAAACCCACTCGGCTAGACCCAAACCCATTCGGCTAGACCAAAACCCACTCGGCTAGACCAAAACCCCCTCGGCTAGACCCAAACCCACTCGGCTAGACCCAAACCCACTCGGCTAGACCCAAACCCACTCGGCTAGACACAAACCCTCTCGGCTAGACACATACCCACTCGGCTACACCAAACCCACTCGGCTAGACCCAAACCCACTCTGCTAGACCCAAACCCACTCTGCTAGACCCAAACGCACTCGGCTAGACCCAAACCCATTCGGCTAGACCCAAACCCACTCCTCTAGACCCAAACCCAATCGGCTGGACCCATACCCACTCGGCTAGACCCAAACCCACTCGGCTAGACCCAAACCCACTCCGCTAGACCCAAACCCACTCCGCTAGACCCAAACCCACTTGGCTAGACCCAAACCCATTCCGCTAGACCCAAACCCACTCCGCTAGATCCAAACCCACTCCGCTAGACCCAAACCCACTCGGCTAGACCCAAACCCACTGGGCTAGACCCAAACCCACTCGGCTATATCCAAACCGACTCGGCTAGACCCAAACCCACTCGTCTAGACCCAAACCCTCTCGGCTAGACCTAAACCCACTCGGCTACACCCAAACACACTCGGCTAGACCCATACCCACTCCGCTAAACCCAAACCCATTCGGCTAGACCCAAACCCACTCCTCTAGACCCAAACCCACTTCGCAAGACCCAAACCCACTCCGCTAGACCCAAACCCACTCGGCTACACCAAAACCCACTCGGCTAGATGAAAACCCACGCGGATAGACCCAAACCCACTCGGCTGGACCCAAACCCACTTGGCTAGGCCCAAACCCACTCGGCTAGGCCCAAACCCACTCGGCTAGACAAAAACCCAATCGGCTAGACCCCAACCCACTCCGCTAGACCCAAACCAACTCCGCTAGACCCAAACCCACTCCGCTAGACCCAAACCCACTTGGCTAGACCCAAACCCATTCCGCTAGACCCAAACCCACTCCGCTAGATCCAAACCCACTCCGCTAGACCCAAACCCACTCGGCTAGACCCAAACCCACTGGGCTAGACCCAAACCCACTCGGCTATATCCAAACCGACTCGGCTAGACCCAAACCCACTCGTCTAGACCCAAACCCTCTCGGCTAGACCTAAACCCACTCGGCTACACCCAAACACACTCGGCTAGACCCATACCCACTCCGCTAAACCCAAACCCATTCGGCTAGACCCAAACCCACTCCTCTAGACCCAAACCCACTTCGCAAGACCCAAACCCACTCCGCTAGACCCAAACCCACTCGGCTACACCAAAACCCACTCGGCTAGATGAAAACCCACTCGGATAGACCCAAACCCACTCGGCTGGACCCAAACCCACTCGGCTAGGCCCAAACCCACTCGGCTAGGCCCAAACCCACTCGGCTAGACAAAAACCCAATCGGCTAGACCCCAACCCACTCCGCTAGACCCAAACCCACTCGGCGATACCCAAACCCACTCGGCTAGACCCAAATCCGCTCCGCTAGAACCAAACCCACTCGGCTAGACCCAAATCCGCTCCGCTAGAACCAAACCCACTTGGCTAGACCCAAACCCACTCTGCTAGACCCAAACCCACTCTGCTAGACCCAAACGCACTCGGCTAGACCCAAACCCATTCGGCTAGACCCAAACCCACTCCTCTAGACCCAAACCCAATCGGCTGGACCCATACCCACTCGGCTAGACCCAAACCCACTCGGCTAGACCCAAACCCACTCCGCTAGACCCAAACCCACTCCGCTAGACCCAAACCCACTTGGCTAGACCCAAACCCATTCCGCTAGACCCAAACCCACTCCGCTAGATCCAAACCCACTCCGCTAGACCCAAACCCACTCGGCTAGACCCAAACCCACTGGGCTAGACCCAAACCCACTCGGCTATATCCAAACCGACTCGGCTAGACCCAAACCCACTCGTCTAGACCCAAACCCTCTCGGCTAGACCTAAACCCACTCGGCTACACCCAAACACACTCGGCTAGACCCATACCCACTCCGCTAAACCCAAACCCATTCGGCTAGACCCAAACCCACTCCTCTAGACCCAAACCCACTTCGCAAGACCCAAACCCACTCCGCTAGACCCAAACCCACTCGGCTACACCAAAACCCACTCGGCTAGATGAAAACCCACGCGGATAGACCCAAACCCACTCGGCTGGACCCAAACCCACTCGGCTAGGCCCAAACCCACTCGGCTAGGCCCAAACCCACTCGGCTAGACAAAAACCCAATCGGCTAGACCCCAACCCACTCCGCTAGACCCAAACCAACTCCGCTAGACCCAAACCCACTCCGCTAGACCCAAACCCACTTGGCTAGACCCAAACCCATTCCGCTAGACCCAAACCCACTCCGCTAGATCCAAACCCACTCCGCTAGACCCAAACCCACTCGGCTAGACCCAAACCCACTGGGCTAGACCCAAACCCACTCGGCTATATCCAAACCGACTCGGCTAGACCCAAACCCACTCGTCTAGACCCAAACCCTCTCGGCTAGACCTAAACCCACTCGGCTACACCCAAACACACTCGGCTAGACCCATACCCACTCCGCTAAACCCAAACCCATTCGGCTAGACCCAAACCCACTCCTCTAGACCCAAACCCACTTCGCAAGACCCAAACCCACTCCGCTAGACCCAAACCCACTCGGCTACACCAAAACCCACTCGGCTAGATGAAAACCCACTCGGATAGACCCAAACCCACTCGGCTGGACCCAAACCCACTCGGCTAGGCCCAAACCCACTCGGCTAGGCCCAAACCCACTCGGCTAGACAAAAACCCAATCGGCTAGACCCCAACCCACTCCGCTAGACCCAAACCCACTCGGCGATACCCAAACCCACTCGGCTAGACCCAAATCCACTCCGCTAGAACCAAACCCACTCGGCTAGACCCAAATCCGCTCCGCTAGAACCAAACCCACTTGGCTAGACCCAAACCCACTCGGCTAGACCCAAACCCACTCGGCTTGACCCAAACCCACTCGGCTAGACCCAAACCCACTCGGCTGGACACAAACCCACTCGGCTGGACACAAACCCACTCGGCTGGACCCAAACCCACTCGGCTCGACCCAAACCCACTCGGCTAGACCCAAAATCACTCGGCTAGACCCAAACCCACTCCGCCAGACCCAAACCCACTCGGTTAGACCCAAACACATTCCGCTAGACGCAAACCCACTCCGCTATATCCAAACTCACTCCGCTAGACCCAAACCCACTCGGCTAGACCCAATCCCACTGGGCTAGACACAAACCCACTCGGCTAGACCCAAACCCACTCGGCTAGACCCAAACCCACTCGGCTAGATCCAAACCCACTCCGCTAGACCCAAACCCACTCGGCTAGACCCAAGCCCACTCTGCTAGACCCAAACCCACTCGGCTAGACCCAAACCCACTCGGCTAGACCCAAGCCCACTCGGCTACAACCACCCCACTCGGCTATGCCCAAACCCACTCGGCTAGACCCAAACCCACTCGGCTAGACCCAGCCCACTCGGCTGCACCCAAACCCACTCGGCTAGACCCAAACCCACTCGGCTAGATCCAAACCCACTCCGCTAGACCCAAACCCACTCGGCTAGACCCAAAACCACTCGGCTAGACCCAAACCTACTCGGCTAGACCCAAACCCACTCCGCTAGGCCCAAACCCACTCGGCTGGACCCAAACCCACTCCGCTAGATGCAAACCCACTCCGCTAGACCCAAACCCACTCGGCTAGATGCAAACCTACTCGGCTAGACCCCAACCCACTCCGCTAGACCCAAACCCACTCGGCTAGACCCAAACCCACTCGGCTAGACCCAAACCCACTCGGCTAGACCCAAACCCAAGCGGCTAGATCCAAACCCACTCCGCTAGACCCAAACCCACTCCGCTAGACCCAAACCAACTCCGCTATACCCAAACCCACTCCGCTAGACACAAACCTACTCCGCTAGACCCAAACCCACTCCGCTAGACCCAAACCCAGTCCGGTAGACCCAACCCCACTCCGCTAGACCCAAACCCACTCCGCTAGACCCAAGCTCACTCGGCTAGACCCAAGCCCACTCGGCTAGACCCAAACCCACTCGACTGGACCCAAACCCACTCCGCTAGACCCAAACCCACTCCGCTAGACCCAAACCCACTCGGCTAGACACAAACCCACTCGGCTAGACCCAAACCCACTCGGCTAGACCCTAACCCACACGGCTAGACACCAACCCACTCGGCTAGACCCAAACCCACTCGGCTAGACCCAAACCCACTCGGCTAGACCCAAAACCACTCGGCTAAACACAAACACACTCGGCTAGACCCAAACCCACTCCGCTAGACCCAAACCCACTCCGCTAGACCCAAACCCACTCGGCTAGACCCAAACCCACTCCGGTAGACCCAAACCCACTCCGCTAGTTGCAAACCCACTCCGCCAGACCAAAACCCATTCGGCTAGACCCAAACCCACTCGGCTAGACCCAAACCCACTCGGCTAGACACAAACCCACTCGGCTAGACCCAAACCCATTCGGCAAGACCCAAACCCACTCGGCTGCACCCAAACCCACTCGCCTAGACACAAACCCACTCGGCTAGACCCAAACCAACTCGGATAGACCTAAACCCACTCCGCTAGACCCAAACCCACTCGGCTAGACCCAATCCCACTCGGGTAGACCCAACCCCACTCCGCTAGACCCAAACCCACTCCACTAGAGCCAAACCCACTCCGCTAGACCCAAACCCACTCCGCTAGACCCAAACCCACTCCGCTAGACCCAAACCCACTCGGCGAGACCCAAACCCACTCGGCTACACACAAACCCAGTCGGCTAGACCCAAACCCACTCGGCCAGGCCCAAACCCACTTGGTTAGGCCCAAACCCACTCGGCTGGACCCAAACCCACTCGGCTTGACCCAAACCCACTCCGCTAGACCCACACCCACTCCGCTAGACCCAAACCCACTCGGCTAGATCCAAACCCACTCGGCTACACCCAAACACTTTCGGCTACACCCAAGCCCACTCCGCTAGACCCAAATCCACTTCGCTAGACCCAAACACACTCCGCTAGACCCAAACCCACTCGGCTAGACCAAAACCCACTCGGCTAGACCAAAACCCACTCGGCTGGACCCAAACCCACTCGGCTGGACCGAAACCCACTCGGCTAGGCCCAAACCCACTCGGCTATACCCAAACCCACTCGGCTAGACCCAAACCCACTCGGCTATATCCAAACCGACTCGGCTAGACCCAAACCCACTCGTCTAGACCCAAACCCACTCGGCTAGACCTAAACCCACTCGGCTACACCCAAACACACTCGGCTAGACCCATACCCACTCCGCTAGACCCAAACCCATTCGGCTAGACCCAAACCCACTCCTCTAGACCCAAACCCACTTCGCTAGACCCAAACCCACTCGGCTAGACCCAAACCCACTCGGCTAGACACAAACCCACTCGTCTAGACCCAAACCCACTCGCCTAGACCCAAACCCACTCGGCTAGTCCCAAACCCACTCGGCTAGACCCAAACCTACTCGGCTAGACCCAAACCCACTCGGCTAGACACAAACCCACTCCGCTAGACCCAAACCCACTCCGCTAGACCCAAACCCACTACGCTAGACCAAAACCCACTTGGCTATACCCAAACCCACTCGGCTGGACCAAACCCATTCGGCTAGACGCGAACCCACTCGGATAGACCCAAACCCACTCCGCTAGACCCAAACCCACTCGGCTAGACCCAAACCCACTCGGCTAGACCCAAACCCACTCGGCTGGACCCAAACCCACTTGGCTGGACCCAAACCCACTCGGCTAGACACAAACCCACTCGGCTAGACCCAAACCCATTCGGCAAGACCCAAACCCACTCGGCTGCACCCAAACCCACTCGCCTAGACACAAACCCACTCGGCTGGACCCAAACCAACTCGGATAGACCTAAACCCACTCCGCTAGACCCAAACCCACTCGGCTAGACCCAATCCCACTCGGGTAGACCCAACCCCACTCCGCTAGACCCAAACCCACTCCGCTAGACCCAAACCCACTCCGCTAGACCCAAACCCACTCCGCTAGACCCAAACCCACTCCGCTAGACCCAAACTCACTCGGCGAGACCCAAACCGACTCAGCTACACACAAACCCAGTCGGCTAGACCCAAACCCATTCGGCTAGGCCCAAACCCACTTGGCTAGGCCCAAACCCACTCGGCTGGACCCAAACCCACTCCGCTTGACCCAAACCCACTCCGCTAGACCCAAACCCACTCCGCTAGACCCAAACCCACTCGGCTAGATCCAAACCCACTCGGCTACACCCAAACACTTTCGGCTACACCCAAGCCCACTCCGCTAGACCCAAATCCACTTCGCTAGACCCAAACACACTCCGCTAGACCCAAACCCACTCGGCTAGACCAAAACCCACTCGGCTAGACCAAAACCCACTCGGCTGGACCCAAACCCACTCGGCTGGACCGAAACCCACTCGGCTAGGCCCAAACCCACTCGGCTATACCCAAACCCACTCGGCTAGACCCAAACCCACTCGGCTAGACCCCAACCCACTCCGCTAGACCCAAACCCACTCGGCTATACCCAAACCCACTCGGGTAGACCCAAATGCACTCCGCTAGAACCAACCCACTCGGCTAGACGCAAACCCACTCGGCTAGACCCAAACCCACTCGGCTAGACCCAAACCCACTCGGCTAGACCCAAACCCACTCGGCTCGACCCAAACCCACTCGGCTAGACCTAAACCCACTCCGCTAGACCCAAACCCACTGGGCTAGACCCAAACCCACTCGGCTATACCCAAACCCACTCGGCTAGACCCAAACCCACTCGGCTAGACCCAAGCCCACTCGGCTACACCCAAACCCACTTGGCTACACCCAAACCCACTCGGCTAGACCCAAACCCATTCGGCTAGACCAAAACCCACTCGGCTAGACCAAAACCCCCTCGGCTAGACCCAAACCCACTCGGCTAGACCCAAACCCACTCGGCTAGACCCAAACCCACTCGGCTAGACACAAACCCTCTCGGCTAGACACATACCCACTCGGCTACACCAAACCCACTCGGCTAGACCCAAACCCACTCTGCTAGACCCAAACCCACTCTGCTAGACCCAAACGCACTCGGCTAGACCCAAACCCATTCGGCTAGACCCAAACCCACTCCTCTAGACCCAAACCCAATCGGCTGGACCCATACCCACTCGGCTAGACCCAAACCCACTCGGCTAGACCCAAACCCACTCCGCTAGACCCAAACCCACTCCGCTAGACCCAAACCCACTTGGCTAGACCCAAACCCATTCCGCTAGACCCAAACCCACTCCGCTAGATCCAAACCCACTCCGCTAGACCCAAACCCACTCGGCTAGACCCAAACCCACTGGGCTAGACCCAAACCCACTCGGCTATATCCAAACCGACTCGGCTAGACCCAAACCCACTCGTCTAGACCCAAACCCTCTCGGCTAGACCTAAACCCACTCGGCTACACCCAAACACACTCGGCTAGACCCATACCCACTCCGCTAAACCCAAACCCATTCGGCTAGACCCAAACCCACTCCTCTAGACCCAAACCCACTTCGCAAGACCCAAACCCACTCCGCTAGACCCAAACCCACTCGGCTACACCAAAACCCACTCGGCTAGATGAAAACCCACGCGGATAGACCCAAACCCACTCGGCTGGACCCAAACCCACTCGGCTAGGCCCAAACCCACTCGGCTAGGCCCAAACCCACTCGGCTAGACAAAAACCCAATCGGCTAGACCCCAACCCACTCCGCTAGACCCAAACCAACTCCGCTAGACCCAAACCCACTCCGCTAGACCCAAACCCACTTGGCTAGACCCAAACCCATTCCGCTAGACCCAAACCCACTCCGCTAGATCCAAACCCACTCCGCTAGACCCAAACCCACTCGGCTAGACCCAAACCCACTGGGCTAGACCCAAACCCACTCGGCTATATCCAAACCGACTCGGCTAGACCCAAACCCACTCGTCTAGACCCAAACCCTCTCGGCTAGACCTAAACCCACTCGGCTACACCCAAAAACACTCGGCTAGACCCATACCCACTCCGCTAAACCCAAACCCATTCGGCTAGACCCAAACCCACTCCTCTAGACCCAAACCCACTTCGCAAGACCCAAACCCACTCCGCTAGACCCAAACCCACTCGGCTACACCAAAACCCACTCGGCTAGATGAAAACCCACTCGGATAGACCCAAACCCACTCGGCTGGACCCAAACCCACTCGGCTAGGCCCAAACCCACTCGGCTAGGCCCAAACCCACTCGGCTAGACAAAAACCCAATCGGCTAGACCCCAACCCACTCCGCTAGACCCAAACCCACTCGGCGATACCCAAACCCACTCGGCTAGACCCAAATCCACTCCGCTAGAACCAAACCCACTCGGCTAGACCCAAATCCGCTCCGCTAGAACCAAACCCGCTTGGCTAGACCCAAACCCACTCGGCTAGACCCAAACCCACTCGGCTTGACCCAAACCCACTCGGCTAGACCCAAACCCACTCGGCTGGACACAAACCCACTCGGCTGGACACAAACCCACTCGGCTGGACCCAAACCCACTCGGCTCGACCCAAACCCACTCGGCTAGACCCAAAATCACTCGGCTAGACCCAAACCCACTCCGCCAGACCCAAACCCACTCGGTTAGACCCAAACACATTCCGCTAGACGCAAACCCACTCCGCTATATCCAAACTCACTCCGCTAGACCCAAACCCACTCGGCTAGACCCAATCCCACTGGGCTAGACACAAACCCACTCGGCTAGACCCAAACCCACTCGGCTAGACCCAAACCCACTCGGCTAGATCCAAACCCACTCCGCTAGACCCAAACCCACTCGGCTAGACCCAAGCCCACTCTGCTAGACCCAAACCCACTCGGCTAGACCCAAACCCACTCGGCTAGACCCAAGCCCACTCGGCTACAACCACCCCACTCGGCTATGCCCAAACCCACTCGGCTAGACCCAAACCCACTCGGCTAGACCCAGCCCACTCGGCTGCACCCAAACCCACTCGGCTAGACCCAAACCCACTCGGCTAGATCCAAACCCACTCCGCTAGACCCAAACCCACTCGGCTAGACCCAAAACCACTCGGCTAGACCCAAACCTACTCGGCTAGACCCAAACCCACTCCGCTAGGCCCAAACCCACTCGGCTGGACCCAAACCCACTCCTAGACCCAAACCTACTCGGCTAGACCCAAACCCACTCCGCTAGGCCCAAACCCACTCGGCTGGACCCAAACCCACTCGGCTGGACCCAAACCCACTCCGCTAGATGCAAACCCACTCCGCTAGACCCAAACCCACTCGGCTAGATGCAAACCTACTCGGCTAGACCCCAACCCACTCCGCTAGACCCAAACCCACTCGGCTAGACCCAAACCCACTCGGCTAGACCCAAACCCACTCGGCTAGACCCAAACCCAAGCGGCTAGATCCAAACCCACTCCGCTAGACCCAAACCCACTCCGCTAGACCCAAACCAACTCCGCTATACCCAAACCCACTCCGCTAGACACAAACCTACTCCGCTAGACCCAAACCCACTCCGCTAGACCCAAACCCAGTCCGGTAGACCCAACCCCACTCCGCTAGACCCAAACCCACTCCGCTAGACCCAAGCTCACTCGGCTAGACCCAAGCCCACTCGGCTAGACCCAAACCCACTCGACTGGACCCAAACCCACTCCGCTAGACCCAAACCCACTCCGCTAGACCCAAACCCACTCGGCTAGACACAAACCCACTCGGCTAGACCCAAACCCACTCGGCTAGACCCTAACCCACACGGCTAGACACAAACCCACTCGGCTAGACCCAAACCCACTCGGCTAGACCCAAACCCACTCGGCTAGACCCAAAACCACTCGGCTATACACAAACACACTCGGCTAGACCCAAACCCACTCCGCTAGACCCAAACCCACTCCGCTAGACCCAAACCCACTCGGCTAGACCCAAACCCACTCCGGTAGACCCAAACCCACTCCGCTAGTTGCAAACCCACTCCGCCAGACCAAAACCCATTCGGCAAGACCCAAACCCACTCGGCTGCACCCAAACCCACTCGCCTAGACACAAACCCACTCGGCTAGACCCAAACCAACTCGGATAGACCTAAACCCACTCCGCTAGACCCAAACCCACTCGGCTAGACCCAATCCCACTCGGGTAGACCCAACCCCACTCCGCTAGACCCAAACCCACTCCGCTAGAGCCAAACCCACTCCGCTAGACCCAAACCCACTCCGCTAGACCCAAACCCACTCCGCTAGACCCAAACCCACTCGGCGAGACCCAAACCCACTCGGCTACACACAAACCCAGTCGGCTAGACCCAAACCCACTCGGCCAGGCCCAAACCCACTTGGTTAGGCCCAAACCCACTCGGCTGGACCCAAACCCACTCGGCTTGACCCAAACCCACTCCGCTAGACCCACACCCACTCCGCTAGACCCAAACCCACTCGGCTAGATCCAAACCCACTCGGCTACACCCAAACACTTTCGGCTACACCCAAGCCCACTCCGCTAGACCCAAATCCACTTCGCTAGACCCAAACACACTCCGCTAGACCCAAACCCACTCGGCTAGACCAAAACCCACTCGGCTAGACCAAAACCCACTCGGCTGGACCCAAACCCACTCGGCTGGACCGAAACCCACTCGGCTAGGCCCAAACCCACTCGGCTATACCCAAACCCACTCGGCTAGACCCAAACCCACTCGGCTATATCCAAACCGACTCGGCTAGACCCAAACCCACTCGTCTAGACCCAAACCCACTCGGCTAGACCTAAACCCACTCGGCTACACCCAAACACACTCGGCTAGACCCATACCCACTCCGCTAGACCCAAACCCACTCGGCTAGGCCCAAACCCACTCGGCTAGGCCCAAACCCACTCGGCTAGGCCCAAACCCACTCGGCTAGACAAAAACCCAATCGGCTAGACCCCAACCCACTCCGCTAGACCCAAACCAACTCCGCTAGACCCAAACCCACTCCGCTAGACCCAAACCCACTTGGCTAGACCCAAACCCATTCCGCTAGACCCAAACCCACTCCGCTAGATCCAAACCCACTCCGCTAGACCCAAACCCACTCGGCTAGACCCAAACCCACTGGGCTAGACCCAAACCCACTCGGCTATATCCAAACCGACTCGGCTAGACCCAAACCCACTCGTCTAGACCCAAACCCTCTCGGCTAGACCTAAACCCACTCGGCTACACCCAAACACACTCGGCTAGACCCATACCCACTCCGCTAAACCCAAACCCATTCGGCTAGACCCAAACCCACTCCTCTAGACCCAAACCCACTTCGCAAGACCCAAACCCACTCCGCTAGACCCAAACCCACTCGGCTACACCAAAACCCACTCGGCTAGATGAAAACCCACTCGGATAGACCCAAACCCACTCGGCTGGACCCAAACCCACTCGGCTAGGCCCAAACCCACTCGGCTAGGCCCAAACCCACTCGGCTAGACAAAAACCCAATCGGCTAGACCCCAACCCACTCCGCTAGACCCAAACCCACTCGGCGATACCCAAACCCACTCGGCTAGACCCAAATCCACTCCGCTAGAACCAAACCCACTCGGCTCGACCCAAATCCGCTCCGCTAGAACCAAACCCACTTGGCTAGACCCAAACCCACTCGGCTAGACCCAAACCCACTCGGCTTGACCCAAACCCACTCGGCTAGACCCAAACCCACTCGGCTGGACACAAACCCACTCGGCTGGACACAAACCCACTCGGCTGGACCCAAACCCACTCGGCTCGACCCAAACCCACTCGGCTAGACCCAAAATCACTCGGCTAGACCCAAACCCACTCCGCCAGACCCAAACCCACTCGGTTAGACCCAAACACATTCCGCTAGACGCAAACCCACTCCGCTATATCCAAACTCACTCCGCTAGACCCAAACCCACTCGGCTAGACCCAATCCCACTGGGCTAGACACAAACCCACTCGGCTAGACCCAAACCCACTCGGCTAGACCCAAACCCACTCGGCTAGATCCAAACCCACTCCGCTAGACCCAAACCCACTCGGCTAGACCCAAGCCCACTCTGCTAGACCCAAACCCACTCGGCTAGACCCAAACCCACTCGGCTACAACCACCCCACTCGGCTATGCCCAAACCCACTCGGCTAGACCCAAACCCACTCGGCTAGACCCAGCCCACTCGGCTGCACCCAAACCCACTCGGCTAGACCCAAACCCACTCGGCTAGATCCAAACCCACTCCGCTAGACCCAAACCCACTCGGCTAGACCCAAAACCACTCGGCTAGACCCAAACCTACTCGGCTAGACCCAAACCCACTCCGCTAGGCCCAAACCCACTCGGATGGACCCAAACCCACTCCGCTAGATGCAAACCCACTCCGCTAGACCCAAACCCACTCGGCTAGATGCAAACCTACTCGGCTAGACCCCAACCCACTCCGCTAGACCCAAACCCACTCGGCTAGACCCAAACCCACTCGGCTAGACCCAAACCCACTCGGCTAGACCCAAACCCAAGCGGCTAGATCCAAACCCACTCCGCTAGACCCAAACCCACTCCGCTAGACCCAAACCAACTCCGCTATACCCAAACCCACTCCGCTAGACACAAACCTACTCCGCTAGACCCAAACCCACTCCGCTAGACCCAAACCCAGTCCGGTAGACCCAACCCCACTCCGGTAGACCCAAACCCACTCCGCTAGACCCAAGCTCACTCGGCTAGACCCAAGCCCACTCGGCTAGACCCAAACCCACTCGACTGGACCCAAACCCACTCCGCTAGACCCAAACCCACTCCGCTAGACCCAAACCCACTCGGCTAGACACAAACCCACTCGGCTAGACCCAAACCCACTCGGCTAGACCCTAACCCACACGGCTAGACACCAACCCACTCGGCTAGACCCAAACCCACTCGGCTAGACCCAAACCCACTCGGCTAGACCCAAACCCACTCGGCTAGACCCAAAACCACTCGGCTAAACACAAACACACTCGGCTAGACCCAAACCCACTCCGCTAGACCCAAACCCACTCCGCTAGACCCAAACCCACTCGGCTAGACCCAAACCCACTCCGGTAGACCCAAACCCACTCCGCTAGTTGCAAACCCACTCCGCCAGACCAAAACCCATTCGGCTAGACCCAAACCCACTCGGCTAGACCCAAACCCACTCGGCTAGACACAAACCCACTCGGCTAGACCCAAACCCATTCGGCAAGACCCAAACCCACTCGGCTGCACCCAAACCCACTCGCCTAGACACAAACCCACTCGGCTAGACCCAAACCAACTCGGATAGACCTAAACCCACTCCGCTAGACCCAAACCCACTCGGCTAGACCCAATCCCACTCGGGTAGACCCAACCCCACTCCGCTAGACCCAAACCCACTCCGCTAGAGCCAAACCCACTCCGCTAGACCCAAACCCACTCCGCTAGACCCAAACCCACTCCGCTAGACCCAAACCCACTCGGCGAGACCCAAACCCACTCGGCTACACACAAACCCAGTCGGCTAGACCCAAACCCACTCGGCCAGGCCCAAACCCACTTGGTTAGGCCCAAACCCACTCGGCTGGACCCAAACCCACTCGGCTTGACAGAAACCCACTCCGCTAGACCCACACCCACTCCGCTAGACCCAAACCCACTCGGCTAGATCCAAACCCACTCGGCTACACCCAAACACTTTCGGCTACACCCAAGCCCACTCCGCTAGACCCAAATCCACTTCGCTAGACCCAAACACACTCCGCTAGACCCAAACCCACTCGGCTAGACCAAAACCCACTCGGCTAGACCAAAACCCACTCGGCTGGACCCAAACCCACTCGGCTGGACCGAAACCCACTCGGCTAGGCCCAAACCCACTCGGCTATACCCAAACCCACTCGGCTAGACCCAAACCCACTCGGCTATATCCAAACCGACTCGGCTAGACCCAAACCCACTCGTCTAGACCCAAACCCACTCGGCTAGACCTAAACCCACTCGGCTACACCCAAACACACTCGGCTAGACCCATACCCACTCCGCTAGACCCAAACCCATTCGGCTAGACCCAAACCCACTCCTCTAGACCCAAACCCACTTCGCTAGACCCAAACCCACTCGGCTAGACCCAAACCCACTCGGCTAGACACAAACCCACTCGTCTAGACCCAAACCCACTCGCCTAGACCCAAACCCACTCGGCTAGTCCCAAACCCACTCGGCTAGACCCAAACCTACTCGGCTAGACCCAAACCCACTCGGCTAGACACAAACCCACTCCGCTAGACCCAAACCCACTCCGCTAGACCCAAACCCACTACGCTAGACCAAAACCCACTTGGCTATACCCAAACCCACTCGGCTGGACCAAACCCATTCGGCTAGACGCGAACCCACTCGGATAGACCCAAACCCACTCCGCTAGACCCAAACCCACTCGGCTAGACCCAAACCCACTCGGCTAGACCCAAACCCACTCGGCTGGACCCAAACCCACTTGGCTGGACCCAAACCCACTCGGCTAGACACAAACCCACTCGGCTAGACCCAAACCCATTCGGCAAGACCCAAACCCACTCGGCTGCACCCAAACCCACTCGCCTAGACACAAACCCACTCGGCTGGACCCAAACCAACTCGGATAGACCTAAACCCACTCCGCTAGACCCAAACCCACTCGGCTAGACCCAATCCCACTCGGGTAGACCCAACCCCACTCCGCTAGACCCAAACCCACTCCGCTAGACCCAAACCCACTCCGCTAGACCCAAACCCACTCCGCTAGACCCAAACCCACTCCGCTAGACCCAAACCCACTCGGCGAGACCCAAACCGACTCAGCTACACACAAACCCAGTCGGCTAGACCCAAACCCATTCGGCTAGGCCCAAACCCACTTGGCTAGGCCCAAACCCACTCGGCTGGACCCAAACCCACTCCGCTTGACCCAAACCCACTCCGCTAGACCCAAACCCACTCCGCTAGACCCAAACCCACTCGGCTAGATCCAAACCCACTCGGCTACACCCAAACACTTTCGGCTACACCCAAGCCCACTCCGCTAGACCCAAATCCACTTCGCTAGACCCAAACACACTCCGCTAGACCCAAACCCACTCGGCTAGACCAAAACCCACTCGGCTAGACCAAAACCCACTCGGCTGGACCCAAACCCACTCGGCTGGACCGAAACCCACTCGGCTAGGCCCAAACCCACTCGGCTATACCCAAACCCACTCGGCTAGACCCAAACCCACTCGGCTAGACCCCAACCCACTCCGCTAGACCCAAACCCACTCGGCTATACCCAAACCCACTCGGGTAGACCCAAATGCACTCCGCTAGAACCAACCCACTCGGCTAGACGCAAACCCACTCGGCTAGACCCAAACCCACTCGGCTAGACCCAAACCCACTCGGCTAGACCCAAACCCACTCGGCTCGACCCAAACCCACTCGGCTAGACCTAAACCCACTCCGCTAGACCCAAACCCACTGGGCTAGACCCAAACCCACTCGGCTATACCCAAACCCACTCGGCTAGACCCAAACCCACTCGGCTAGACCCAAGCCCACTCGGCTACACCCAAACCCACTTGGCTACACCCAAACCCACTCGGCTAGACCCAAACCCATTCGGCTAGACCAAAACCCACTCGGCTAGACCAAAACCCCCTCAGCTAGACCCAAACCCACTCGGCTAGACCCAAACCCACTCGGCTAGACCCAAACCCACTCGGCTAGACACAAACCCTCTCGGCTAGACGCATACCCACTCGGCTACACCAAACCCACTCGGCTAGACCCAAACCCACTCTGCTAGACCCAAACCCACTCTGCTAGACCCAAACGCACTCGGCTAGACCCAAACCCATTCGGCTAGACCCAAACCCACTCCTCTAGACCCAAACCCAATCGGCTGGACCCATACCCACTCGGCTAGACCCAAACCCACTCGGCTAGACCCAAACCCACTCCGCTAGACCCAAACCCACTCCGCTAGACCCAAACCCACTTGGCTAGACCCAAACCCATTCCGCTAGACCCAAACCCACTCCGCTAGATCCAAACCCACTCCGCTAGACCCAAACCCACTCGGCTAGACCCAAACCCACTGGGCTAGACCCAAACCCACTCGGCTATATCCAAACCGACTCGGCTAGACCCAAACCCACTCGTCTAGACCCAAACCCTCTCGGCTAGACCTAAACCCACTCGGCTACACCCAAACACACTCGGCTAGACCCATACCCACTCCGCTAAACCCAAACCCATTCGGCTAGACCCAAACCCACTCCTCTAGACCCAAACCCACTTCGCAAGACCCAAACCCACTCCGCTAGACCCAAACCCACTCGGCTACACCAAAACCCACTCGGCTAGATGAAAACCCACGCGGATAGACCCAAACCCACTCGGCTGGACCCAAACCCACTCGGCTAGGCCCAAACCCACTCGGCTAGGCCCAAACCCACTCGGCTAGACAAAAACCCAATCGGCTAGACCCCAACCCACTCCGCTAGACCCAAACCAACTCCGCTAGACCCAAACCCACTCCGCTAGACCCAAACCCACTTGGCTAGACCCAAACCCATTCCGCTAGACCCAAACCCACTCCGCTAGATCCAAACCCACTCCGCTAGACCCAAACCCACTCGGCTAGACCCAAACCCACTGGGCTAGACCCAAACCCACTCGGCTATATCCAAACCGACTCGGCTAGACCCAAACCCACTCGTCTAGACCCAAACCCTCTCGGCTAGACCTAAACCCACTCGGCTACACCCAAACACACTCGGCTAGACCCATACCCACTCCGCTAAACCCAAACCCATTCGGCTAGACCCAAACCCACTCCTCTAGACCCAAACCCACTTCGCAAGACCCAAACCCACTCCGCTAGACCCAAACCCACTCGGCTACACCAAAACCCACTCGGCTAGATGAAAACCCACTCGGATAGACCCAAACCCACTCGGCTGGACCCAAACCCACTCGGCTAGGCCCAAACCCACTCGGCTAGGCCCAAACCCACTCGGCTAGACAAAAACCCAATCGGCTAGACCCCAACCCACTCCGCTAGACCCAAACCCACTCGGCGATACCCAAACCCACTCGGCTAGACCCAAATCCACTCCGCTAGAACCAAACCCACTCGGCTAGACCCAAATCCGCTCCGCTAGAACCAAACCCACTTGGCTAGACCCAAACCCACTCGGCTAGACCCAAACCCACTCGGCTTGACCCAAACCCACTCGGCTAGACCCAAACCCACTCGGCTGGACACAAACCCACTCGGCTGGACACAAACCCACTCGGCTGGACCCAAACCCACTCGGCTCGACCCAAACCCACTCGGCTAGACCCAAAATCACTCGGCTAGACCCAAACCCACTCCGCCAGACCCAAACCCACTCGGTTAGACCCAAACACATTCCGCTAGACGCAAACCCACTCCGCTATATCCAAACTCACTCCGCTAGACCCAAACCCACTCGGCTAGACCCAATCCCACTGGGCTAGACACAAACCCACTCGGCTAGACCCAAACCCACTCGGCTAGACCCAAACCCACTCGGCTAGATCCAAACCCACTCCGCTAGACCCAAACCCACTCGGCTAGACCCAAGCCCACTCTGCTAGACCCAAACCCACTCGGCTAGACCCAAACCCACTCGGCTAGACCCAAGCCCACTCGGCTACAACCACCCCACTCGGCTATGCCCAAACCCACTCGGCTAGACCCAAACCCACTCGGCTAGACCCAGCCCACTCGGCTGCACCCAAACCCACTCGGCTAGACCCAAACCCACTCGGCGAGATCCAAACCCACTCCGCTAGACCCAAACCCACTCGGCTAGACCCAAAACCACTCGGCTAGACCCAAACCTACTCGGCTAGACCCAAACCCACTCCGCTAGGCCCAAACCCACTCGGCTGGACCCAAACCCACTCCGCTAGATGCAAACCCACTCCGCTAGACCCAAACCCACTCGGCTAGATGCAAACCTACTCGGCTAGACCCCAACCCACTCCGCTAGACCCAAACCCACTCGGCTAGACCCAAACCCACTCGGCTAGACCCAAACCCACTCGGCTAGACCCAAACCCAAGCGGCTAGATCCAAACCCACTCCGCTAGACCCAAACCCACTCCGCTAGACCCAAACCAACTCCGCTATACCCAAACCCACTCCGCTAGACACAAACCTACTCCGCTAGACCCAAACCCACTCCGCTAGACCCAAACCCAGTCCGGTAGACCCAACCCCACTCCGCTAGACCCAAACCCACTCCGCTAGACCCAAGCTCACTCGGCTAGACCCAAGCCCACTCGGCTAGACCCAAACCCACTCGACTGGACCCAAACCCACTCCGCTAGACCCAAACCCACTCCGCTAGACCCAAACCCACTCGGCTAGACACAAACCCACTCGGCTAGACCCAAACCCACTCGGCTAGACCCTAACCCACACGGCTAGACACAAACCCACTCGGCTAGACCCAAACCCACTCGGCTAGACCCAAACCCACTCGGCTAGACCCAAAACCACTCGGCTAAACACAAACACACTCGGCTAGACCCAAACCCACTCCGCTAGACCCAAACCCACTCCGCTAGACCCAAACCCACTCGGCTAGACCCAAACCCACTCCGGTAGACCCAAACCCACTCCGCTAGTTGCAAACCCACTCCGCCAGACCAAAACCCATTCGGCTAGACCCAAACCCACTCGGCTAGACCCAAACCCACTCGGCTAGACACAAACCCACTCGTCTAGACCCAAACCCACTCGCCTAGACCCAAACCCACTCGGCTAGTCCCAAACCCACTCGGCTAGACCCAAACCCACTCGGCTAGACCCAAACCCACTCGCCTAGACCCAAACCCACTCCGCTAGACCCAAACCCACTCGGCTAGACGCAGCCCACTCGGCTAGACCCAAACCCACTCGGCTAGATCCAAACCCACTCCGCTAGACCCAAACCCACTCGGCTAGACCCAAAACCACTCGGCTAGACCCAAACCTACTCGGCTAGACCCAAACCCACTCCGCTAGGCCCAAACCCACTCGGCTGGACCCAAACCCACTCCGCTAGATGCAAACCCACTCCGCTAGACCCAAACCCACTCGGCTAGACGCAAACCCACTCGGCTAGACCCCAACCCACTCCGCTAGACCCAAACCCACTCGGCTAGACCCAAACCCACTCGGCTAGACCCAAACCCACTCGGCTAGACCCAAACCCACTCGGCTAGATCCAAACCCACTCGGCTACACCCAAACACACTCGGCTACACACAAGCCCACTCGGCCAGACCCAAACCCACTCGGCTAGACCCAGACCCACTCGGCTAGACCCAGACCCACTCGGCTAGACCCAAACCCACTCCGCTAGACCCAAACCCACTGCGCTAGACCCAAACCCACTCCGCTAGACCCAAACCCACTCCGCTAGACCCAAACCAACTCCGCTATACCCAAACCCACTCCGCTAGACACAAACCTACTCCGCTAGACCCAAACCCACTCCGCTAGACCCAAACCCAGTCCGGTAGACCCAACCCCACTCCGCTAGACCCAAACCCACTCCGCTAGACCCAAGCTCACTCGGCTAGACCCAAGCCCACTCGGCTAGACCCAAACCCACTCGACTGGACCCAAACCCACTCCGCTAGACCCAAACCCACTCCGCTAGACCCAAACCCACTCGGCTAGACACAAACCCACTCGGCTAGACCCAAACCCACTCGGCTAGACCCTAACCCACACGGCTAGACACAAACCCACTCGGCTAGACCCAAACCCACTCGGCTAGACCCAAACCCACTCGGCTAGACCCAAAACCACTCGGCTAAACACAAACACACTCGGCTAGACCCAAACCCACTCCGCTAGACCCAAACCCACTCCGCTAGACCCAAACCCACTCGGCTAGACCCAAACCCACTCCGGTAGACCCAAACCCACTCCGCTAGTTGCAAACCCACTCCGCCAGACCAAAACCCATTCGGCTAGACCCAAACCCTCTCGGCTAGACCCAAACCCACTCGGCTAGACAAAAACCCACTCGTCTAGACCCAAACCCACTCGCCTAGACACAAACCCACTCGGCTAGTCTCAAACCCACTCGGCTAGACCCAAACCCACTCGGCCAGACCCAAACCCACTCGGCTAGACCCAAACCCACTCCGCTAGACCCAAACCCACTCGGCTAGACGCAGCCCACTCGGCTAGACCCAAACCTACTCGGCTAGACCCAAACCCACTCCGCTAGGCCCAAACCCACTCGGCTAGACCCAAACCCACTCCGCTAGACGCAAACCCACTCCGCTAGACCCAAACCCACTCGGCTAGACCCAAACCCACTCGGCTAGACCCAAACCCACTCGGCTGGACCCAAACCCACTCGGCTAGACCCAAACCCACTCGGCTAGACCCAAACCCACTCGGCTAGATCCAAACCCACTCGGCTACACCCAAACACACTCGGCTACACACAAGCCCACTCGGCCAGACCCAAACCCACTCGGCTAGACCCAGACCCACTCGGCTAGACCCAGACCCACTAGGCTAGACCCAAACCCACTCCGCTAGACCCAAACCCACTCCGCTAGACCCAAACCCACTCCGCTAGACCCAAACCCACTCCGCTAGACCCAAACCCACTCCGCTATACCCAAACCCACTCCGCTAGACACAAACCTACTCCGCTAGACCCAAACCCACTCCGCTAGACCCAAACCCAGTCCGGTAGACCCAACCCCACTCCGTTAGACCAAAACCCACTCCGCTAGACTCAAGCTCACTCGGCTAGACCCAAGCCCACTCGGCTAGACCCAAACCCAGTCGACTGGACCCAAACCCACTCCGCTAGACCCAAACCCACTCCGCTAGACCCAAACCCACTCGGCTAGACACAAACCCACTCGGCTAGACCCAAACCTACTCGGCTAGACCCTAACCCACATGGCTAGACACAAGCCCACTCGGCTAGACCCAAACCCACTCGGCTAGACCCAAACCCACTCGGCTAGACCCAAAACCACTCGGCTAGACACAAACACACTCGGCTAGACCCAAACCCACTCCGCTAGACCCAAACCCACTCCGCTAGACTCAAACCCACTCGGCTAGACCCAAACCCACTCCGGTAGACCCAAACCCACTCCGCTAGTTGCAAACCCACTCCACCAGACCAAAACCCATTCGGCTAGACCCAAACCCACTCGGATAGACCCAAACCCACTCCGCTAGACCCAAACCCACTCGGCTAGACCCAAACCCACTCGGCTAGACCCAAACCCACGCGGCTAGACCCAAACCCACTCGGCTAGACCCAAACCCATTCGGCTAGACCCAAACCCAATCGGCGAGACCGAAACCCACTCGGCTACACACAAACCCACTCGGCTAGACCCAAACCCACTCGGCTAGACCCAAACCAACTCGGCTAGACCCAAACCCACTCGACTGGACCCAAACCCACTCCGCTAGACCCAAACCCACTTCGCTAGACCCAAACCCACTCGGCTAGACACAAACCCACTCGGCTAGACCCAAACCCACTCGGCTAGACCCTAACCCACACGGCTAGACACAAACCCACTCGGCTAGACCCAAACCCACTCGGCTAGACCCAAACCCACTCGGCTAGACCCAAAACCACTCGGCTAAACACAAACACACTCGGCTAGACCCAAACCCACTCCGCTAGACCCAAACCCACTCCGCTAGACCCAAACCCACTCGGCTAGACCCAAACCCACTCCGGTAGACCCAAACCCACTCCGCTAGTTGCAAACCCACTCCGCCAGACCAAAACCCATTCGGCTAGACCCAAACCCACTCGGCTAGACCCAAACCCACTCGGCTAGACAAAAACCCACTCGTCTAGACCCAAACCCACTCGCCTAGACACAAACCCACTCGGCTAGTCCCAAACCCACTCGGCTAGACCCAAACCCACTCGGCTAGACCCAAACCCACTCGGCTAGACCCAAACCCACTCCGCTAGACCCAAACCCACTCGGCTAGACGCAGCCCACTCGGCTAGACCCAAACCTACTCGGCTAGACCCAAACCCACTCCGCTAGGCCCAAACCCACTCGGCTAGACCCAAACCCACTCCGCTAGACGCAAACCCACTCCGCTAGACCCAAACCCACTCGGCTAGACCCAAACCCACTCGGCTAGACCCAAACCCACTCGGCTGGACCCAAACCCACTCGGCTAGACCCAAACCCACTCGGCTAGACCCAAACCCACTCGGCTAGATCCAAACCCACTCGGCTACACCCAAACACACTCGGCTACACACAAGCCCACTCGGCCAGACCCAAACCCACTCGGCTAGACCCAGACCCACTCGGCTAGACCCAGACCCACTAGGCTAGACCCAAACCCACTCCGCTAGACCCAAACCCACTCCGCTAGACCCAAACCCACTCCGCTAGACCCAAACCCACTCCGCTAGACCCAAACCCACTCCGCTATACCCAAACCCACTCCGCTAGACACAAACCTACTCCGCTAGACCCAAACCCACTCCGCTAGACCCAAACCCAGTCCGGTAGACCCAACCCCACTCCGTTAGACCAAAACCCACTCCGCTAGACTCAAGCTCACTCGGCTAGACCCAAGCCCACTCGGCTAGACCCAAACCCAGTCGACTGGACCCAAACCCACTCCGCTAGACCCAAACCCACTCCGCTAGACCCAAACCCACTCGGCTAGACACAAACCCACTCGGCTAGACCCAAACCTACTCGGCTAGACCCTAACCCACACGGCTAGACACAAGCCCACTCGGCTAGACCCAAACCCACTCGGCTAGACCCAAACCCACTCGGCTAGACCCAAAACCACTCGGCTAGACACAAACACACTCGGCTAGACCCAAACCCACTCCGCTAGACCCAAACCCACTCCGCTAGACTCAAACCCACTCGGCTAGACCCAAACCCACTCCGGTAGACCCAAACCCACTCCGCTAGTTGCAAACCCACTCCACCAGACCAAAACCCATTCGGCTAGACCCAAACCCACTCGGATAGACCCAAACCCACTCCGCTAGACCCAAACCCACTCGGCTAGACCCAAACCCACTCGGCTAGACCCAAACCCACTCGGCTAGACCCAAACCCACTCGGCTAGACCCAAACCCATTCGGCTAGACCCAAACCCAATCGGCGAGACCGAAACCCACTCGGCTACACACAAACCCACTCGGCTAGACCCAAACCCACTCGGCTAGACCCAAACCAACTCGGCTAGACCCAAACCCACTCGACTGGACCCAAACCCACTCCGCTAGACCCAAACCCACTTCGCTAGACCCAAACCCACTCGGCTAGACACAAACCCACTCGGCTAGACCCAAACCCACTCGGCTAGACCCTAACCCACACGGCTAGACACAAACCCACTCGGCTAGACCCAAACCCACTCGGCTAGACCCTAACCCACACGGCTAGACACAAACCCACTCGGCTAGACCCAAACCCACTCGGCTAGACCCAAACCCACTCGGCTAGACCCAAAACCACTCGGCTAAACACAAACACACTCGGCTAGACCCAAACCCACTCGGCTAGACCCAAACCCACTCCGCTAGACCCAAACCCACTCGGCTAGACCCAAACCCACTCCGGTAGACCCAAACCCACTCCGCTAGTTGCAAACCCACTCCGCCAGACCAAAACCCATTCGGCTAGACCCAAACCCACTCGGCTAGACCCAAACCCACTCGGCTAGACACAAACCCACTCGTCTAGACCCAAACCCACTCGCCTAGACCCAAACCCACTCGGCTAGTCCCAAACCCACTCGGCTAGACCCAAACCCACTCGGCTAGACCCAAACCCACTCCGCTAGACCCAAACCCACTCCGCTAGACCCAAACCCACTCGGCTAGACGCAGCCCACTCGGCTAGACCCAAACCCACTCGGCTAGATCCAAACCCACTCCGCTAGACCCAAACCCACTCGGCTAGACCCAAAACCACTCGGCTAGACCCAAACCTACTCGGCTAGACCCAAACCCACTCCGCTAGGCCCAAACCCACTCGGCTGGACCCAAACCCACTCCGCTAGACGCAAACCCACTCCGCTAGACACAAACACACTCGGCTAGACGCAAACCCACTCGGCTAGACCCAAACCCACTCGGCTAGACCCAAACCCACTCGGCTAGACCCAAACCCACTCGGCTAGACCCAAACCCACTCGGCTAGACCCAAACCCACTCGGCTAGATCCAAACCCACTCGGCTACACCCAAACACACTCGGCTACACACAAGCCCACTCGGCCAGACCCAAACCCACTCGGCTAGACCCAGACCCACTCGGCTAGACCCAGACCCACTCGGCTAGACCCAAACCCACTCCGCTAGACCCAAACCCACTCCGCTAGACCCAAACCCACTCCGCTAGACCCAAACCCACTCCGCTAGACCCAAACCAACTCCGCTATACCCAAACCCACTCCGCTAGACACAAACCTACTCCGCTAGACCCAAACCCACTCCGCTAGACCCAAACCCAGTCCGGTAGACCCAACCGCACTCCGCTAGACCCAAACCCACTCCGCTAGACCCAAGCTCACTCGGCTAGACCCAAGCCCACTCGGCTAGACCCAAACCCACACGACTGGACCCAAACCCACTCCGCTAGACCCAAACCCAATCCGCTAGACCCAAACCCACTCGGCTAGACACAAACCCACTCGGCTAGACCCAAACCCACTCGGCTAGACCCTAACCCACACGGCTAGACACAAACCCACTCGGCTAGACCCAAACCCACTCGGCTAGACCCAAACCCACTCGGCTAGACCCAAAACCACTCGGCTAAACACAAACACACTCGGCTAGACCCAAACCCACTCCGCTAGACCCAAACCCACTCCGCTAGACCCAAACCCACTCGGCTAGACGCAGCCCACTCGGCTAGACCCAAACCCACTCGGCTAGATCCAAACCCACTCCGCTAGACCCAAACCCACTCGGCTAGACCCAAAACCACTCGGCTAGACCCAAACCTACTCGGCTAGACCCAAACCCACTCCGCTAGGCCCAAACCCACTCGGCTGGACCCAAACCCACTCCGCTAGACGCAAACCCACTCCGCTAGACCCAAACCCACTCGGCTAGACGCAAACCCACTCGGCTAGACCCCAACCCACTCGGCTAGACCCAAACCCACTCGGCTAGACCCAAACCCACTCGGCTAGACCCAAACCCACTCGGCTAGACCCAAACCCACTCGGCTAGATCCAAACCCACTCGGCTACACCCAAACACACTCGGCTACACACAAGCCCACTCGGCCAGACCCAAACCCACTCGGCTAGACCCAGACCCACTCGGCTAGACCCAGACCCACTCGGCTAGACCCAAACCCACTCCGCTAGACCCAAACCCACTCCGCTAGACCCAAACCCACTCCGCTAGACCCAAACCCACTCCGCTAGACCCAAACCAACTCCGCTATACCCAAACCCACTCCGCTAGACACAAACCTACTCCGCTAGACCCAAACCCACTCCGCTAGACCCAAACCCAGTCCGGTAGACCCAACCGCACTCCGCTAGACGCAAACCCACTCCGCTAGACCCAAGCTCACTCGGCTAGACCCAAGCCCACTCGGCTAGACCCAAACCCACTCGACTGGACCCAAACCCACTCCGCTAGACCCAAACCCACTCCGCTAGACCCAAACCCACTCGGCTAGACACAAACCCACTCGGCTAGACCCAAACCCACTCGGCTAGACCCTAACCCACACGGCTAGACACAAACCCACTCGGCTAGACCCAAACCCACTCGGCTAGACCCAAACCCACTCGGCTAGACCCAAAACCACTCGGCTAAACACAAACACACTCGGCTAGACCCAAACCCACTCCGCTAGACCCAAACCCACTCCGCTAGACCCAAAGCCACTCGGCTAGACACAAACCCACTCCGGTAGACCCAAACCCACTCCGCTAGTTGCAAACCCACTCCGCCAGACCAAAACCCATTCGGCTAGACCCAAACCCACTCGGCTAGACCCAAACCCACTCGGCTAGACAAAAACCCACTCGTCTAGACCCAAACCCACTCGCCTAGACACAAACCCACTCGGCTAGTCCCAAACCCACTCGGCTAGACCCAAACCCACTCGGCTAGACCCAAACCCACTCGGCTAGACCCAAACCCACTCCGCTAGACCCAAACCCACTCGGCTAGACGCAGCCCACTCGGCTAGACCCAAACCTACTCGGCTAGACCCAAACCCACTCCGCTAGGCCCAAACCCACTCGGCTAGACCCAAACCCACTCCGCTAGACGCAAACCCACTCCGCTAGACCCAAACCCACTCGGCTAGACCCAAACCCACTCGGCTAGACCCAAACCCACTCGGCTGGACCCAAACCCACTCGGCTAGACCCAAACCCACTCGGCTAGACCCAAACCCACTCGGCTAGATCCAAACCCACTCGGCTACACCCAAACACACTCGGCTACACACAAGCCCACTCGGCCAGACCCAAACCCACTCGGCTAGACCCAGACCCACTCGGCTAGACCCAGACCCACTAGGCTAGACCCAAACCCACTCCGCTAGACCCAAACCCACTCCGCTAGACCCAAACCCACTCCGCTAGACCCAAACCCACTCCGCTAGACCCAAACCCACTCCGCTATACCCAAACCCACTCCGCTAGACACAAACCTACTCCGCTAGACCCAAACCCACTCCGCTAGACCCAAACCCAGTCCGGTAGACCCAACCCCACTCCGTTAGACCAAAACCCACTCCGCTAGACTCAAGCTCACTCGGCTAGACCCAAGCCCACTCGGCTAGACCCAAACCCAGTCGACTGGACCCAAACCCACTCCGCTAGACCCAAACCCACTCCGCTAGACCCAAACCCACTCGGCTAGACACAAACCCACTCGGCTAGACCCAAACCTACTCGGCTAGACCCTAACCCACACGGCTAGACACAAGCCCACTCGGCTAGACCCAAACCCACTCGGCTAGACCCAAACCCACTCGGCTAGACCCAAAACCACTCGGCTAGACACAAACACACTCGGCTAGACCCAAACCCACTCCGCTAGACCCAAACCCACTCCGCTAGACCCTAACCCACACGGCTAGACACAAACCCACTCGGCTAGACCCAAACCCACTCGGCTAGACCCAAACCCACTCGGCTAGACCCAAAACCACTCGGCTAAACACAAACACACTCGGCTAGACCCAAACCCACTCCGCTAGACCCAAACCCACTCCGCTAGACCCAAACCCACTCGGCTAGACGCAGCCCACTCGGCTAGACCCAAACCCACTCGGCTAGATCCAAACCCACTCCGCTAGACCCAAACCCACTCGGCTAGACCCAAAACCACTCGGCTAGACCCAAACCTACTCGGCTAGACCCAAACCCACTCCGCTAGGCCCAAACCCACTCGGCTGGACCCAAACCCACTCCGCTAGACGCAAACCCACTCCGCTAGACCCAAACCCACTCGGCTAGACGCAAACCCACTCGGCTAGACCCCAACCCACTCGGCTAGACCCAAACCCACTCGGCTAGACCCAAACCCACTCGGCTAGACCCAAACCCACTCGGCTAGACCCAAACCCACTCGGCTAGATCCAAACCCACTCGGCTACACCCAAACACACTCGGCTACACACAAGCCCACTCGGCCAGACCCAAACCCACTCGGCTAGACCCAGACCCACTCGGCTAGACCCAGACCCACTCGGCTAGACCCAAACCCACTCCGCTAGACCCAAACCCACTCCGCTAGACCCAAACCCACTCCGCTAGACCCAAACCCACTCCGCTAGACCCAAACCAACTCCGCTATACCCAAACCCACTCCGCTAGACACAAACCTACTCCGCTGGACCCAAACCCACTCCGCTAGACCCAAACCCAGTCCGGTAGACCCAACCGCACTCCGCTAGACGCAAACCCACTCCGCTAGACCCAAGCTCACTCGGCTAGACCCAAGCCCACTCGGCTAGACCCAAACCCACTCGACTGGACCCAAACCCACTCCGCTAGACCCAAACCCACTCCGCTAGACCCAAACCCACTCGGCTAGACACAAACCCACTCGGCTAGACCCAAACCCACTCGGCTAGACCCTAACCCACACGGCTAGACACAAACCCACTCGGCTAGACCCAAACCCACTCGGCTAGACCCAAACCCACTCGGCTAGACCCAAAACCACTCGGCTAAACACAACACACTCGGCTAGACCCAAACCCACTCCGCTAGACCCAAACCCACTCCGCTAGACCCAAAGCCACTCGGCTAGACACAAACCCACTCCGGTAGACCCAAACCCACTCCGCTAGTTGCAAACCCACTCCGCCAGACCAAAACCCATTCGGCTAGACCCAAACCCACTCGGCTAGACCCAAACCCACTCGGCTAGACAAAAACCCACTCGTCTAGACCCAAACCCACTCGCCTAGACACAAACCCACTCGGCTAGTCCCAAACCCACTCGGCTAGACCCAAACCCACTCGGCTAGACCCAAACCCACTCGGCTAGACCCAAACCCACTCCGCTAGACCCAAACCCACTCGGCTAGACGCAGCCCACTCGGCTAGACCCAAACCTACTCGGCTAGACCCAAACCCACTCCGCTAGGCCCAAACCCACTCGGCTAGACCCAAACCCACTCCGCTAGACGCAAACCCACTCCGCTAGACCCAAACCCACTCGGCTAGACCCAAACCCACTCGGCTAGACCCAAACCCACTCGGCTGGACCCAAACCCACTCGGCTAGACCCAAACCCACTCGGCTAGACCCAAACCCACTCGGCTAGATCCAAACCCACTCGGCTACACCCAAACACACTCGGCTACACACAAGCCCACTCGGCCAGACCCAAACCCACTCGGCTAGACCCAGACCCACTCGGCTAGACCCAGACCCACTAGGCTAGACCCAAACCCACTCCGCTAGACCCAAACCCACTCCGCTAGACCCAAACCCACTCCGCTAGACCCAAACCCACTCCGCTAGACCCAAACCCACTCCGCTATACCCAAACCCACTCCGCTAGACACAAACCTACTCCGCTAGACCCAAACCCACTCCGCTAGACCCAAACCCAGTCCGGTAGACCCAACCCCACTCCGTTAGACCAAAACCCACTCCGCTAGACTCAAGCTCACTCGGCTAGACCCAAGCCCACTCGGCTAGACCCAAACCCAGTCGACTGGACCCAAACCCACTCCGCTAGACCCAAACCCACTCCGCTAGACCCAAACCCACTCGGCTAGACACAAACCCACTCGGCTAGACCCAAACCTACTCGGCTAGACCCTAACCCACACGGCTAGACACAAGCCCACTCGGCTAGACCCAAACCCACTCGGCTAGACCCAAACCCACTCGGCTAGACCCAAAACCACTCGGCTAGACACAAACACACTCGGCTAGACCCAAACCCACTCCGCTAGACCCAAACCCACTCCGCTAGACTCAAACCCACTCGGATAGACCCAAACCCACTCCGGTAGACCCAAACCCACTCCGCTAGTTGCAAACCCACTCCACCAGACCAAAACCCATTCGGCTAGACCCAAACCCACTCGGATAGACCCAAACCCACTCCGCTAGACCCAAACCCACTCGGCTAGACCCAAACCCACTCGGCTAGACCCAAACCCACTCGGCTAGACCCAAACCCACTCGGCTAGACCCAAACCCATTCGGCTAGACCCAAACCCAATCGGCGAGACCGAAACCCACTCGGCTACACACAAACCCACTCGGCTAGACCCAAACCCACTCGGCTAGACCCAAACCAACTCGGCTAGACCCAAACCCACTCGACTGGACCCAAACCCACTCCGCTAGACCCAAACCCACTTCGCTAGACCCAAACCCACTCGGCTAGACACAAACCCACTCGGCTAGACCCAAACCCACTCGGCTAGACCCTAACCCACACGGCTAGACACAAACCCACTCGGCTAGACCCAAACCCACTCGGCTAGACCCAAACCCACTCGGCTAGACCCAAAACCACTCGGCTAAACACAAACACACTCGGCTAGACCCAAACCCACTCGGCTAGACCCAAACCCACTCCGCTAGACCCAAACCCACTCGGCTAGACCCAAACCCACTCCGGTAGACCCAAACCCACTCCGCTAGTTGCAAACCCACTCCGCCAGACCAAAACCCATTCGGCTAGACCCAAACCCACTCGGCTAGACCCAAACCCACTCGGCTAGACACAAACCCACTCGTCTAGACCCAAACCCACTCGCCTAGACCCAAACACACTCGGCTAGTCCCAAACCCACTCGGCTAGACCCAAACCCACTCGGCTAGACCCAAACCCACTCCGCTAGACCCAAACCCACTCCGCTAGACCCAAACCCACTCGGCTAGACGCAGCCCACTCGGCTAGACCCAAACCCACTCGGCTAGATCCAAACCCACTCCGCTAGACCCAAACCCACTCGGCTAGACCCAAAACCACTCGGCTAGACCCAAACCTACTCGGCTAGACCCAAACCCACTCCGCTAGGCCCAAACCCACTCGGCTGGACCCAAACCCACTCCGCTAGACGCAAACCCACTCCGCTAGACCCAAACCCACTCGGCTAGACGCAAACCCACTCGGCTAGACCCAAACCCACTCGGCTAGACCCAAACCCACTCGGCTAGACCCAAACCCACTCGGCTAGACCCAAACCCACTCGGCTAGACCCAAACCCACTCGGCTAGATCCAAACCCACTCGGCTACACCCAAACACACTCGGCTACACACAAGCCCACTCGGCCAGACCCAAACCCACTCGGCTAGACCCAGACCCACTCGGCTAGACCCAGACCCACTCGGCTAGACCCAAACCCACTCCGCTAGACCCAAACCCACTCCGCTAGACCCAAACCCACTCCGCTAGACCCAAACCCACTCCGCTAGACCCAAACCAACTCCGCTATACCCAAACCCACTCCGCTAGACACAAACCTACTCCGCTAGACCCAAACCCACTCCGCTAGACCCAAACCCAGTCCGGTAGACCCAACCGCACTCCGCTAGACCCAAACCCACTCCGCTAGACCCAAGCTCACTCGGCTAGACCCAAGCCCACTCGGCTAGACCCAAACCCACTCGACTGGACCCAAACCCACTCCGCTAGACCCAAACCCACTCCGCTAGACCCAAACCCACTCGGCTAGACACAAACCCACTCGGCTAGACCCAAACCCACTCGGCTAGACCCTAACCCACACGGCTAGACACAAACCCACTCGGCTAGACCCAAACCCACTCGGCTAGACCCAAACCCACTCGGCTAGACCCAAAACCACTCGGCTAAACACAAACACACTCGGCTAGACCCAAACCCACTCCGCTAGACCCAAACCCACTCCGCTAGACCCAAACCCACTCGGCTAGACGCAGCCCACTCGGCTAGACCCAAACCCACTCGGCTAGATCCAAACCCACTCCGCTAGACCCAAACCCACTCGGCTAGACCCAAAACCACTCGGCTAGACCCAAACCTACTCGGCTAGACCCAAACCCACTCCGCTAGGCCCAAACCCACTCGGCTGGACCCAAACCCACTCCGCTAGACGCAAACCCACTCCGCTAGACCCAAACCCACTCGGCTAGACGCAAACCCACTCGGCTAGACCCCAACCCACTCGGCTAGACCCAAACCCACTCGGCTAGACCCAAACCCACTCGGCTAGACCCAAACCCACTCGGCTAGACCCAAACCCACTCGGCTAGATCCAAACCCACTCGGCTACACCCAAACACACTCGGCTACACACAAGCCCACTCGGCCAGACCCAAACCCACTCGGCTAGACCCAGACCCACTCGGCTAGACCCAGACCCACTCGGCTAGACCCAAACCCACTCCGCTAGACCCAAACCCACTCCGCTAGACCCAAACCCACTCCGCTAGACCCAAACCCACTCCGCTAGACCCAAACCAACTCCGCTATACCCAAACCCACTCCGCTAGACACAAACCTACTCCGCTAGACCCAAACCCACTCCGCTAGACCCAAACCCAGTCCGGTAGACCCAACCGCACTCCGCTAGACCCAAACCCACTCCGCTAGACCCAAGCTCACTCGGCTAGACCCAAGCCCACTCGGCTAGACCCAAACCCACTCGACTGGACCCAAACCCACTCCGCTAGACCCAAACCCACTCCGCTAGACCCAAACCCACTCGGCTAGACACAAACCCACTCGGCTAGACCCAAACCCACTCGGCTAGACCCTAACCCACACGGCTAGACACAAACCCACTCGGCTAGACCCAAACCCACTCGGCTAGACCCAAACCCACTCGGCTAGACCCAAAACCACTCGGCTAAACACAAACACACTCGGCTAGACCCAAACCCACTCCGCTAGACCCAAACCCACTCCGCTAGACCCAAAGCCACTCGGCTAGACCCAAACCCACTCCGGTTGACCCAAACCCACTCCGCTAGTTGCAAATCCACTCCGCCAGACCAAAACCCATTCGGCTAGATCCAAACCCACTCGGCTAGACCCAAACCCACTCGGCTAGACACAAACCCACTCGTCTAGACCCAAACCCACTCGCCTAGACACAAACCCACTCGGCTAGTACCAAACCCACTCGGCTAGACCCAAACCCACTCGGCTAGACCCAAACCCACTCGGCTAGACCCAAACCCACTCCGCTAGACCCAAACCCACTCGGCTAGACGCAGCCCACTCGGCTAGACCCAAACCTACTCGGCTAGACCCAAACCCACTCCGCTAGGCCCAAACCCACTCGGCTAGACCCAAACCCACTCCGCTAGACGCAAACCCACTCCGCTAGACCCAAACCCACTCGGCTTGACCCAAACCCACTCGGCTAGACCCAAACCCACTCGGCTGGACCCAAACCCACTCGGCTAGACCCAAACCCACTCGGCTAGACCCAAACCCACTCGGCTAGATCCAAACCCACTCGGCTACACCCAAACACACTCGGCTACACACAAGCCCACTCGGCTAGACCCAAACCCACTCGGCTAGACCCAGACCCACTCGGCTAGACCCAGACCCACTAGGCTAGACCCAAACCCACTACGCTAGACCCAAACCCACTCCGCTAGACCCAAACCCACTCCGCTAGACCCAAACCCACTCCGCTAGACCCAAACCCACTCCGCTATACCCAAACCCACTCCGCTAGACACAAACCTACTCCGCTAGACCCAAACCCACTCCGCTAGACCCAAACCCAGTCCGGTAGACCCAACCCCACTCCGTTAGACCAAAACCCACTCCGCTAGACTCAAGCTCACTCGGCTAGACCCAAGCCCACTCGGCTAGACCCAAACCCAGTCGACTGGACCCAAACCCACTCCGCTAGACCCAAACCCACTCCGCTAGACCCAAACCCACTCGGCTAGACACAAACCCACTCGGCTAGACCCAAACCCACTCGGCTAGACCCTAACCCACACGGCTAGACACAAGCCCACTCGGCTAGACCCAAACCCACTCGGCTTGACCCAAACCCACTCGGCTAGACCCAAAACCACTCGGCTAGACACAAACACACTCGGCTAGACCCAAACCCACTCCGCTAGACCCAAACCCACTCCGCTAGACCCAAACCCACTCGGCTAGACCCAAACCCACTCCGGTAGACCCAAACCCACTCCGCTAGTTGCAAACCCACTCCACCAGACCAAAACCCATTCGGCTAGACCCAAACCCACTCGATAGACCCAAACCCACTCCGCTAGACCCAAACCCACTCGGCTAGACCCAAACCCACTCGGCTAGACCCAAACCCACTCGGCTAGACCCAAACCCACTCGGCTAGACCCAAACCCATTCGGCTAGACCCAAACCCAATCGGCGAGACCGAAACCCACTCGGCTACACACAAACCCACTCGGCTAGACCCAAACCCACTCGGCTAGACCCAAACCAACTCGGCTAGACCCAAACCCACTCGGCCAGACCCAAGCCCACTCGGCTAGACCCAAACCCACTCGGCTAGGCCCAAACCCACTCGGTTAGACCCAAACCCACTCGGCTAGACCCAAACCCACTCGGCTAGACCCAAACCCACTCGACTGGACCCAAACCCACTCCGCTAGACCCAAACCCACTCCGCTAGACCCAAACCCACTCGGCTAGACACAAACCCACTCGGCTAGACCCAAACCCACTCGGCTAGACCCTAACCCACACGGCTAGACACAAACCCACTCGGCTAGACCCAAACCCACTCGGCTAGACCCAAACCCACTCGGCTAGACCCAAAACCACTCGGCTAAACACAAACACACTCGGCTAGACCCAAACCCACTCCGCTAGACCCAAACCCACTCCGCTAGACCCAAACCCACTCGGCTAGACGCAGCCCACTCGGCTAGACCCAAACCCACTCGGCTAGATCCAAACCCACTCCGCTAGACCCAAACCCACTCGGCTAGACCCAAAACCACTCGGCTAGACCCAAACCTACTCGGCTAGACCCAAACCCACTCCGCTAGGCCCAAACCCACTCGGCTGGACCCAAACCCACTCCGCTAGACGCAAACCCACTCCGCTAGACCCAAACCCACTCGGCTAGACGCAAACCCACTCGGCTAGACCCCAACCCACTCGGCTAGACCCAAACCCACTCGGCTAGACCCAAACCCACTCGGCTAGACCCAAACCCACTCGGCTAGATCCAAACCCACTCGGCTACACCCAAACACACTCGGCTACACACAAGCCCACTCGGCCAGACCCAAACCCACTCGGCTAGACCCAGACCCACTCGGCTAGACCCAGACCCACTCGGCTAGACCCAAACCCACTCCGCTAGACCCAAACCCACTCCGCTAGACCCAAACCCACTCCGCTAGACCCAAACCCACTCCGCTAGACCCAAACCAACTCCGCTATACCCAAACCCACTCCGCTAGACACAAACCTACTCCGCTAGACCCAAACCCACTCCGCTAGACCCAAACCCAGTCCGGTAGACCCAACCGCACTCCGCTAGACCCAAACCCACTCCGCTAGACCCAAGCTCACTCGGCTAGACCCAAGCCCACTCGGCTAGACCCAAACCCACTCGACTGGACCCAAACCCACTCCGCTAGACCCAAACCCACTCCGCTAGACCCAAACCCACTCGGCTAGACACAAACCCACTCGGCTAGACCCAAACCCACTCGGCTAGACCCTAACCCACACGGCTAGACACAAACCCACTCGGCTAGACCCAAACCCACTCGGCTAGACCCAAACCCACTCGGCTAGACCCAAAACCACTCGGCTAAACACAAACACACTCGGCTAGACCCAAACCCACTCCGCTAGACCCAAACCCACTCCGCTAGACCCAAAGCCACTCGGCTAGACCCAAACCCACTCCGGTAGACCCAAACCCACTCCGCTAGTTGCAAATCCACTCCGCCAGACCAAAACCCATTCGGCTAGATCCAAACCCACACGGCTAGACCCAAACCCACTCGGCTAGACACAAACCCACTCGTCTAGACCCAAACCCACTCGCCTAGACACAAACCCACTCGGCTAGTACCAAACCCACTCGGCTAGACCCAAACCCACTCGGCTAGACCCAAACCCACTCGGCTAGACCCAAACCCACTCCGCTAGACCCAAACCCACTCGGCTAGACGCAGCCCACTCGGCTAGACCCAAACCTACTCGGCTAGACCCAAACCCACTCCGCTAGGCCCAAACCCACTCGGCTAGACCCAAACCCACTCCGCTAGACGCAAACCCACTCCGCTAGACCCAAACCCACTCGGCTTGACCCAAACCCACTCGGCTAGACCCAAACCCACTCGGCTGGACCCAAACCCACTCGGCTAGACCCAAACCCACTCGGCTAGACCCAAACCCACTCGGCTAGATCCAAACCCACTCGGCTACACCCAAACACACTCGGCTACACACAAGCCCACTCGGCTAGACCCAAACCCACTCGGCTAGACCCAGACCCACTCGGCTAGACCCAGACCCACTAGGCTAGACCCAAACCCACTCCGCTAGACCCAAACCCACTCCGCTAGACCCAAACCCACTCCGCTAGACCCAAACCCACTCCGCTAGACCCAAACCCACTCCGCTATACCCAAACCCACTCCGCTAGACACAAACCTACTCCGCTAGACCCAAACCCACTCCGCTAGACCCAAACCCAGTCCGGTAGACCCAACCCCACTCCGTTAGACCAAAACCCACTCCGCTAGACTCAAGCTCACTCGGCTAGACCCAAGCCCACTCGGCTAGACCCAAACCCAGTCGACTGGACCCAAACCCACTCCGCTAGACCCAAACCCACTCCGCTAGACCCAAACCCACTCGGCTAGACACAAACCCACTCGGCTAGACCCAAACCCACTCGGCTAGACCCTAACCCACACGGCTAGACACAAGCCCACTCGGCTAGACCCAAACCCACTCGGCTTGACCCAAACCCACTCGGCTAGACCCAAAACCACTCGGCTAGACACAAACACACTCGGCTAGACCCAAACCCACTCCGCTAGACCCAAACCCACTCCGCTAGACCCAAACCCACTCGGCTAGACCCAAACCCACTCCGGTAGACCCAAACCCACTCCGCTAGTTGCAAACCCACTCCACCAGACCAAAACCCATTCGGCTAGACCCAAACCCACTCGGATAGACCCAAACCCACTCCGCTAGACCCAAACCCACTCGGCTAGACCCAAACCCACTCGGCTAGACCCAAACCCACTCGGCTAGACCCAAACCCACTCGGCTAGACCCAAACCCATTCGGCTAGACCCAAACCCAATCGGCGAGACCGAAACCCACTCGGCTACACACAAACCCACTCGGCTAGACCCAAACCCACTCGGCTAGACCCAAACCAACTCGGCTAGACCCAAACCCACTCGGCCAGACCCAAGCCCACTCGGCTAGACCCAAACCCACTCGGCTAGGCCCAAACCCACTCGGCTAGACCCAAACCCACTCGGCTAGACCCAAACCTACTCCGCTAGACCCAAACCCACTCCGCTAGACCCAAACCCACTCCGCTAGACCCGAACCCACTCCGCTAGACACGAACCCAATCCGCTAGACCCAAACCCACTCCGCTAGACCCAAACCCACTCTGCTAGACACAAACCCACTCCGCTAGACACAAACCCAATCCGCTAGACCCAAACCCACTCCGCTAGACCCAAACCCACTCCGCTGGACACAAACCCACTCCGCTAGACCCAAACCCACTCCGCTAGACCCAACCCCTGTCCGGTAGACCCAACCCCACTCCGCTAGACCCAAACCCACTCCGCTAGACCCAAACTCACTCGGCTAGACCCAAACCCACTCGGCTAGACCCAAACCCACTCGACTAGACCCAAACCCACTCCGCTAGACCCAAACCCACTCCGCTAGACCCAAACCCACTCGGCTAGACACAAACCCACTCCGCTAGACCCAAACCCATTCGGCTAGACCCTAACCCACACGGCTAGACACAAACCCACTCGGCTAGACCCAAACCCACTCGGCTAGACCCAAACCCACTCGGCTAGACCCAAACCCACTCGGCTAGACCCAAACCCACTCGGCTAGACCCAAACCCACTAGGCTAGACCCAAACCCACTCCGCTAGACCGAAACCCACACCGCTAGAGCCAAACCCACTCCGCTAGACCCAAAAGCACTCGGCGAGACCCAAACCCACTCGGCTACACATAAACCCACTCGGCTAGACCCAAACCCACTCGGCTAGACCCAAACCCACTCGGCTAGACCCAAACCCAATCGGCTAGATGCAAACCCAATCGGCTAGCGCAAACCCACTCGGCTAGGCCCAAACCCACTCGGCTAGACCCAAACCCACTCCGCTAGACCCAAACCCACTCCGCTAGTTGCAAACCCACTCCGCCAGACCAAAACACATTCGGCTGGACCCAAACCCACTCGGATAGACCCAAACCCACTCCGCTAGACCCAAACCCACTCGGCTAGACCCAAACCCACTCGGCTAGACACAAACCCACTCTGCTAGACCCAAACCCACTCGGCTAGACACAAACCCACTCGGCTAGACACAAACCCACTCGTCTAGACCCAAACCCACTCGGCTAGACCCAAACCCACTCGGCTAGTCCCAAACCCACTCGGCTAGACCCAAACCCACTCGGCTAGACCCAAACCCACTCCGCTAGACCCAAACCCACTACGCTAGACCAAAACCCACTCGGCTATACCCAAACCCACTCGGCTGGACCAAACCCATTCGGCTAGACGCGAACCCACTCGGATAGACCCGAACCGACTCTGCTAGACCCAAACCCACTCGGCTAGACCCAAACCCACTCGGCTAGACCCAAACCCACTCGGCTAGACCCAAACCCACTCGGCTAGACCCAGCCCACTCGGCTACACCCAAACCCACTCGGCTGGACCCAAGTGGCTAGGCCCAAACCCACTCAGCTAGTTCCAAACCCACTCGGCTAGACCCAAACCCACTCGGCTAGATCCAAACCCACTCCGCTAGACCCAAACCCACTGGGCTAGACCCAAAACCACTCGGCTAGACCCAAACCTACTCGGCTAGACCCAAACCCACTCCGCTAGGCCCAAACCCACTCGGCTAGACCCAAACCCACTCGGCTAGACGCAAACCCACTCCGCTAGACCCAAACCCACTCCGCTAGACCCAAACCCACTCGGCTAGACCCAAAACCACTCGGCTAGACCCAAACCCACTCGGCTAGACCCAAACCCACTCGGCTAGATCCAAACCCACTCGGCTACACCCAAACACACTCGGCTACACACAAGCCCACTCGGCTAGACCCAAACCCACTCGGCTAGGCCCAGACCCACTTGCTAGACCCAAACCTACTCGGCTAGACCCAAACCCACTCCGCTAGACCCAAACCCACTCCGCTAGACCCAAACCCACTCCGCTAGACCCAAACCCACTCCGCTAGACCCAAACCCACTCCGCTATACCCAAACCCACTCCGCTAGACACAAACCTACTCCGCTAGACCCAAACCCACTCCGCTAGACCCAAACCCAGTCCGGTAGACCCAACCCCACTCCGCTAGACCCAAACCCACTCCGCTAGACCCAAGCTCACTCGGCTAGACCCAAACCCACTCGGCTAGACCCAAACCCACTCGACTAGACCCAAACCCACTCCGCTAGACCCAAACCCACTCGGCTAGACCCAAACCCACTAGGCTAGACCCAAACCCACTCCGCTAGACCCAAACCCACACCGCTAGAGCCAAACCCACTCCGCTAGACCCAAAAGCACTCGGCGAGACCCAAACCCACTCGGCTACACATAAACCCACTCGGCTAGACCCAATCCCACTCGGCTAGACCCAAACCCACTCGGCTAGACCCAAACCCAATCGGCTAGATGCAAACCCAATCGGCTAGGCGCAAACCCACTCGGCTAGGCCCAAACCCACTCGGCTAGACCCAAACCCACTCCGCTAGACCCAAACACACTCCGCTAGTTGCAAACCCACTCCGCCAGACCAAAACACATTCGGCTGGACCCAAACCCACTCGGATAGACCCAAACCCACTCCGCTAGACCCAAACCCACTCGGCTAGACCCAAACCCACTCGGCTAGACACAAACCCACTCTGCTAGACCCAAACCCACTCGGCTAGACACAAACCCACTCGGCTAGACACAAACCCACTCGTCTAGACCCAAACCCACTCGGCTAGACCCAAACCCACTCGGCTAGTCCCAAACCCACTCGGCTAGACCCAAACCCACTCGGCTAGACCCAAACCCACTCCGCTAGACCCAAACCCACTACGCTAGACCAAAACCCACTCAGCTATACCCAAACCCACTCGGCTGGACCAAACCCATTCGGCTAGACGCGAACCCACTCGGATAGACCCGAACCGACTCTGCTAGACCCAAACCCACTCGGCTAGACCCAAACCCACTCGGCTAGACCCAAACCCACTCGGCTAGACCCAAACCCACTCGGCTAGACCCAGCCCACTCGGCTACACCCAAACCCACTCGGCTGGACCCAAGTGGCTAGGCCCAAACCCACTCAGCTAGTTCCAAACCCACTCGGCTAGACCCAAACCCACTCGGCTAGATCCAAACTCACTCCGCTAGACCCAAACCCACTGGGCTAGACCCAAAACCACTCGGCTAGACCCAAACCTACTCGGCTAGACCCAAACCCACTCCGCTAGGCCCAAACCCACTCGGCTAGACCCAAACCCACTCGGCTAGACCCAAACCCACTCGGCTAGACCCAAACCCACTCGGCTAGACCCAAACCCACTAGGCTAGACCCAAACCCACTCCGCTAGACCCAAACCCACACCGCTAGAGCCAAACCCACTCCGCTAGACCCAAAAGCACTCGGCGAGACCCAAACCCACTCGGCTACACATAAACCCACTCGGCTAGACCCAATCCCACTCGGCTAGACCCAAACCCACTCGGCTAGACCCAAACCCAATCGGCTAGATGCAAACCCAATCGGCTAGGCGCAAACCCACTCGGCTAGGCCCAAACCCACTCGGCTAGACCCAAACCCACTCCGCTAGACCCAAACCCACTCTGCTAGTTGCAAACCCACTCCGCCAGACCAAAACACATTCGGCTGGACCCAAACCCACTCGGATAGACCCAAACCCACTCCGCTAGACCCAAACCCACTCGGCTAGACCCAAACCCACTCGGCTAGACACAAACCCACTCGGCTAGACCCAAACCCACTCGGCTAGACACAAACCCACTCGGCTAGACACAAACCCACTCGTCTAGACCCAAACCCACTCGGCTAGACCCAAACCCACTCGGCTAGACCCAAACCCACTCGGCTAGACGCAAACCCACTCCGCTAGACCCAAACCCACTCCGCTAGACCCAAACTCACTCGGCTAGACCCAAACCCACTCGGCTAGACCCAAACCCACTCGACTAGACCCAAACCCACTCCGCTAGACCCAAACCCACTCCGCTAGACCCAAACCCACTCGGCTAGACACAAACCCACTCCGCTAGACCCAAACCCATTCGGCTAGACCATAACCCACACGGCTAGACACAAACCCACTCGGCTAGACCCAAACCCACTCGGCTAGACCCAAACCCACTCGGCTAGACCCAAACCCACTCGGCTAGACCCAAACCCACTCGGCTAGACCCAAACCCACTAGGCTAGACCCAAACCCACTCCGCTAGACCCAAACCCACACCGCTAGAGCCAAACCCACTCCGCTAGACCCAAAAGCACTCGGCGAGACCCAAACCCACTCGGCTACACATAAACCCACTCGGCTAGACCCAATCCCACTCGGCTAGACCCAAACCCACTCGGCTAGACCCAAACCCAATCGGCTAGATGCAAACCCAATCGGCTAGGCGCAAACCCACTCGGCTAGGCCCAAACCCACTCGGCTAGACCCAAACCCACTCCGCTAGACCCAAACCCACTCTGCTAGTTGCAAACCCACTCCGCCAGACCAAAACACATTCGGCTGGACCCAAACCCACTCGGATAGACCCAAACCCACTCCGCTAGACCCAAACCCACTCGGCTAGACCCAAACCCACTCGGCTAGACACAAACCCACTCGGCTAGACCCAAACCCACTCGGCTAGACACAAACCCACTCGGCTAGACACAAACCCACTCGTCTAGACCCAAACCCACTCGGCTAGACCCAAACCCACTCGGCTAGTCCCAAACCCACTCGGCTAGACCCAAACACACTCGGCCAGACCCAAACCCACTCCGCTAGACCCAAACCCACTACGCTAGACCAAAACCCACTCGGCTATACCCAAACCCACTCGGCTGGACCAAACCCATTCGGCTAGACGCGAACCCACTCGGATAGACCCGAACCGACTCTGCTAGACCCAAACCCACTCGGCTAGACCCAAACCCACTCGGCTAGACCCAAACCCACTCGGCTAGACCCAAACCCACTCGGCTAGACCCAGCCCACTCGGCTACACCCAAACCCACTCGGCTGGACCCAAGTGGCTAGGCCCAAACCCACTCAGCTAGTTCCAAACCCACTCGGCTAGACCCAAACCCACTCGGCTAGATCCAAACCCACTCCGCTAGACCCAAACCCACTGGGCTAGACCCAAAACCACTCGGCTAGACCCAAACCTACTCGGCTAGACCCAAACCCACTCCGCTAGGCCCAAACCCACTCGGCTAGACCCAAACCCACTCGGCTAGACGCAAACCCACTCCGCTAGACCCAAACCCACTCCGCTAGACCCAAACCCACTCGGCTAGACCCAAACCCACTCGGCTGGACCCAAACCCACTCGGCTAGACGCAAACCCACTCGGCTAGATCCAAACCCACTCGGCTACACCCAAACACACTCGGCTACACACAAGCCCACTCGGCTAGACCCAAACCCACTCGGCTAGGCCCAGACCCACTCGGCTAGACCCAAACCTACTCGGCTAGACCCAAACCCAGTCCGCTAGACCCAAACCCACTCCGCTAGACCCAAACCCACTCCGCTAGACCCAAACCCACTCCGCTAGACCCAAACCCACTCCGCTATACCCAAACCCACTCCGCTAGACACAAACCTACTCCGCTAGACCCAAACCCAGTCCGGTAGACCCAACCCCACTCCGCTAGACCCAAACCCACTCCGCTAGACCCAAGCTCACTCGGCTAGACCCAAACCCACTCGGCTAGACCCAAACCCACTCGACTAGACCCAAACCCACTCCGCTAGACCCAAACCCACTCGGCTAGACCCAAACCCACTCGGCTAGACCCAAAGCCACTCGGCTAGACCCAAACCCACTCGGCTAGACCCTAACCCACACGGCTAGACACAAACCCACTCGGCTAGACCCAAACCCACTCGGCTAGACCCAAACCCACTCCGCTAGACCCAAACCCACTCCGCTAGACCCAAACCCACTCGGCTAGACCCAAACCCACTCGGCTAGACCCAAACCACTCCGGTAGAACCAAACCCACTCCGCTAGTTGCAAACCCACTCCGCCAGACCAAAACCCACTCGGCTAGACCCAAACCCACTCGGATAGACCCAAACCCACTCGGCTAGACCCAAACCCACTCGGCTAGACCCAAACCCACTCGGCTAGACCCAAACCCACTCGGCTAGACCCAAACCCACTCGGCTAGACCCAAACCCATTCGGCTAGACCCAAACCCACTCGGCTAGACACAAACCCACTCGTCTAGACCCAAACCCACTCGGCTAGACCCAAACCCACTCGGCTAGACCCAAAGCCAAGTGGCGAGACCGAAACCCACTCGGCTACACACAAACCCACTCGGCTAGACCCAAACCCACTCGGCTAGACCAAAACCAACTCGGCTAGGCCCAAACCCACTCGGCTAGACCCAAGCCCACTCGGCTAGACCCAAACCCACTCGGCTAGACCCAAACCCACTCGTCTAGACCCAAACCCACTCGGCTAGACCTAAACCCACTCGGCTACACCCAAACACACTCTGCTAGACCCATACGCACTCCGCTAGACCCAAACCCATTCGGCTAGACCCAAACCCACTCCTCTAGACCCAAACCCACTTCGCTAGACCCAAACCCACTCCGCTAGACACAAACCCACTCGGCTAGACCAAAACCCACTCGGCTAGATCAAAACCCACTCGGCTAGACCCAAACCCACTCGGCTAGACCCAAACCCACTCCGCTAGATGCACACCCATTCCGCTAGACCCAAACCCACTCGGCCAGACCCAAACCCACTCCGCTAGACCCAAACCCACTCGGCCAGACCCAAACCCACTCGGCTATGCCCAAACCCACTCGGCTAGACCCAAACCCACTCGGCTAGATCCAAACCCACTCCGCTAGACCCAAACCCACTCCGCTAGCCCCAAACCCACTCGGCTAGATCAAAACCCACTCCGCTAGACACAAACCCACTCGGCTTGACGCAAACCCACTCGGCTAGACCCAAACCCACTCGGCTGGACCCAAACCCACTCGGCTAGACCCAAACCCACTCGGCTAGACCCAAACCCACTCGGCTAGACCTAAACACAATTGGCTAGACCCAAACCCAATCGGCTAGACCGAAACCCACTCGGCTAGACCCAAACCCACTCGGCTGGACCCAAACCCACTCGGCTGGACCCAAACCCACTCGGCTAGACCCAAACCCACTCGGCAACACCCAAGCCCACTCGGCTAGACCCAAACCCACTCGGCTAGGCCCAAACCCACTCGGCTGGACCCAAACCCACTCGGCTGGACCCAAACCCACTCGGCTAGACCCAAACCCACTCGGCTAGACCCAAACCCACTCCGCTAGACCCAAACCCACTCGGCTAGACACAAACCCACTCGACTAGACCTAAACCCACTCCGCTAGACCCAAACCCACTCCGCTATACCCAAACCCACTCGGCTATACCCAAACCCACTCGGCTAGAGACAAACCCACTCGGCTAGACCCAAACCCACTAGGATAAACCCAAACCCACTACGCTAGACCCAAACCCACTCGGCTACACACAAACCCACTCGGCTAGACCCAAACCCATTTGGCTTGACCCAAACCCACTCGGCTACACCCAAACCCACTCGGCTAGGCCCAAACCCACTCGGCTAGACCCAAACCCACTCGGCTAGATCCAAACCCACTCCGCTAGACCCAAACCCACTCCGCTAGACCCAAACCCACTCGGCTAGACCCAAACCCACTCGACTCGACCCAAACCCACTCCGCTAGACCCAAGCCCACTCCGCTAGACCCACACCCACTCGGCTAGACCCAAACCCACTCGGCTAGACCCAAACCCACTCGGCTAGACCCAAACCCACTCGGCTAGACCCAAACCCACTCGGCTAGACCCAAACCCACTCGGCTAGACCCAAACCCACTCGGCTAGACCCAAACCCACTCCGCTAGACGCAAACCCACTCCGCTAGACCCAAACACACTCCGCTAGATCCAAACCCACTCGGCTAGACCCAAACCCACTCGGCTAGACCCAAACCCACTCGGCTAGACCCAAACCCACTCGGCGAGACCCAAACCCACTCGACCAGACCCAAACCCACTCGGCCAGACCCAAACCCACTCCGCTAGACCCAAACCCACTCGGCTCGACCCAAACCCACTCGGCTATGCCCAAACCCACTCGGCTAGACCCAAACCCACTCGGCTAAATCCAAACCCACTCCGCTAGACCCAAACCCACTCCGCTAGCCCCAAACCCACTCGGCTAGACCCAAACCCATTCGGCTAGACCCAAACCCTCTCGGCTGGACCCAAACCCACTCGGCTAGACCCAAACCTACTCGGCTAGACCCAAACTCACTCGGCTAGACCCAAACCCACTCGGCTAGACACAAACCCACTGGACTAGACCCAAACCCACTTGACTAGACCTAAACCCACTCCGCTAGACCCAAACCCACTCCGCTATACCCAAACCCACTCGGCTGGAGACAAACCCACTCGGCTAGACCCAAACCCACTCGGCTAAACCCAAACCCACTATGCTAGACCCAAACCCACTCGGCGAGACTCAAACCCACTCGGCTACACACAAACCCACTCGGCTAGACCCAAACCCACTTGGCTTGACCCAAACCCACTCGGCTACACCCAAACCCACTCGGCTAGGCCCAAACCCACTCGGCTAGACCCAAACCCACTCGGCTAGACCCAAACCCACTCGGCTAGACCAAACACACTAGGCTAGACCCAAACCCACTCGGCTGGACCCAAACCCACTCGGCTAGACCCAAACCCACTCGGCTAGACACAAACCCACTCGGCTAGACGCAAACCCACTCCGCCAGACCCAAACCCACTCGGCTAGACCCAAACACACTCCGCTAGACCCAAACCCACTCGGCTATATCCAAACACACTCCGCTAGACCCAAACCCACTCGGCTAGACCCAATCCCACTGGGCTAGACTCAAACCCACTCGGCTAGACCCAAACCCACTCGGCTAGACCCAAACCCATTCGGCTAGACCCAAAGAAACTCGGCTAGACCCAAACCCACTCGGCTAGACCCAAACCCACTCGGCTAGACCCAATCCCATTCGGCTAGACCCAAACCCACTCCGCTAGACCCAAACCAACTCCGCTAGACCCAAACCCACTCGGCTAGACCCAAACCCACTCGGCTAGACCCAAACCCACTCGGCTAGACCCAAACCCACTCTGCTAGACTCAAACCCACTCGGCTAGACCCAAACCCACTCGGCTAGACCCAAACCCACTCGGCTAGACCCAAAATCACTCGGCTAGACCCAAACCCACTCCGCCAGACCCAAACCCACTCGGCTAGACCCAAACACATTCCGCTAGACCCAAACCCACTCCGCTACATCCAAACACACTCCGCTAGACCCAAACCCACTCGGCTAGACCCAAACCTACTCGGCTAGACCCAAACTCACTCGGCTAGACCCAAACCCACTCGGCTAGACCCAAACCCACTCGGCTAGAACCAAACCCACTCGGCTAGACCCAATCCCACTCGGCTAGACCCAAACCCACTCCGCTAGACCCAAACCAACTCGGCTAGACCCAAACCCACTCGGCTAGACCCAAACCCACTCTGCTAGACCCAAACCCAATCGCCTAGGCCCAAACCCACTCGGCTAGACCCAAACCCACTCGGCTAGACCCAAACCCACTCGGCTAGACCCAAACCCACTCGGCTAGACCCAAACCCACTCGGCTAGGCCCAAATCCACTCGGCTAGACCCAACCCACTCGGCCAGACCCAAACCCACTCGGCCAGACCCAAACCCACTCGGCTAGACGCAAACCCACTCGGCTAGACCCAAACCCACTCGACTAGACCCAAACCCACTCCGCTAGTCCCAAACCCACTCCGCTAGACCCAAACCCACTCGGCAGGACCCAAACCCACTCGGCTAGACCCAAACCCACTCGGCTAGACCCAAACCCACTCTGCTAGACCCAAACCCACTCGGCTAGACGCAAACCCACTCCGCTAGACCCAAACCCACTCCGCTAGTCTCAATCCCACTCGGCTAGACACAAACCCACTCGGCTAGACCCAAACCCACTCCGCTAGACCCAAACCCACTCCGCTAGACCCAAACCCACTCTGCTGCATGCACACCCACTCCGTTAGACCCAAACCTACTCGGCCAGACCCAAACCCACTCCGCTAGACCCAAACCCACTCCGCCAGTCCCAAACCCACTCGGCTAGACCCAAACACACTCCGCTAGACCCAAACCCACTCGGCTAGACCCAAACCCACTCTGCTAGACCCAAACCCAATCGCCTTGGCCCAAACCCACTCGGCTAGGCCCAAACCCACTCGGCTAGACCCAAACCCACTCGGCTAGACCCAAACCCACTCGGCTAGACCCAAACCCACTGGGCTAGGCCCAAACCCACTCGGCTAGACCCAAACCCACTCGGCTAGACCCAAACCCACTCGGCTAGACACAAACCCACTCGGCTAGACCCCAACCCACTCGGCTAGACCCAAACCCACTCAGCTATACCCAAACCCACTCGGCTAGACCCAAATCCACTCCGCTAGAACCACACCCACTCGGCTAGACCCAAACCCACTCGGCTAGACCCAAACCCACTCGGCTCGACCCAAACCCACTCGGCTAGACCCAAACCCACTCGGCTAGACTCAAACACACTCGGCTAGACCCAAACCCACTCGGCTAGACCCAAACCCACTCGGCTAGACCCAAAATCACTCGGCTATACCCAAACCCACTCCGCCAGACCCAAACCCACTCGGCTAGACGCAAACACACTCCGCTAGACCCAAACCCACTCCGCTATATCCAAACACACTCCGCTAGACCCAAACCCACTCGGCTAGACCCAATCCCACTGGGCTAGACTCAAACCCACTCGGCTAGACCCAAACCCACTCGGCTAGACCCAAACCCATTCGGCTAGACCCAAAGAAACTCGGCTAGACCCACTCGGCTAGACCCAAACCCACTCGGCTAGACCCAAACCCACTCGACTAGACCCAAACCCACTCAGCTAGACCCAAACCCACTAGGCTAGACCCAAACCCACTCGGCTAGGCCCAAACCCACTCGGCTAGACCCAAACCCACTCGGCTACACCCAAACCCACTCGGCTAGATCCAAACCCACTCGGCTAGACCCAAACCCACTCGGCTAGACCCAAACCCACTCGGCTAGACCCAAACCCACTCGGCTAGGCCCAAATCCACTCGGCTAGACCCAAACCCACTCGGCCAGACCCAAACCCACTCGGCCAGACCCAAACCCACTCGGCTAGACCCAAACCCACTCGGCTAGACCCAAACCCACTCGACTAGACCCAAACCCACTCCGCTAGTCCCAAACCCACTCCGCTAGACCCAAACCCACTCGGCAGGACCCAAACCCACTCGGCTAGACCCAAACCCACTCGGCTAGACCCAAACCCACTCGGCTAGACGCAAACCCACTCCGCTAGACCCAAACCCACTCCGCTAGTCTCAATCCCACTCGGCTAGACACAAACCCACTCGGCTAGACCCAAACCCACTCGGCTAGACCCAAACCCACTCCGCTAGACCCAAACCCACTCCGCTAGATGCACACCCATTCCGCTAGACCCAAACCCACTCGGCCAGACCCAAACCCACTCCGCTAGACCCAAACCCACTCGGCCAGACCCAAACCCACTCGGCTATGCCCAAACCCACTCGGCTAGACCCAAACCCACTCGGCTAGATCCAAACCCACTCCGCTAGACCCAAACCCACTCCGCTAGCCCCAAACCCACTCGGCTAGATCAAAACCCACTCCGCTAGACACAAACCCACTCGGCTTGACGCAAACCCACTCGGCTAGACCCAAACCCACTCGGCTGGACCCAAACCCACTCGGCTAGACCCAAACCCACTCGGCTAGACCCAAACCCACTCGGCTAGACCTAAACACAATTGGCTAGACCCAAACCCAATCGGCTAGACCGAAACCCACTCGGCTAGACCCAAACCCACTCGGCTGGACCCAAACCCACTCGGCTGGACCCAAACCCACTCGGCTAGACCCAAACCCACTCGGCAACACCCAAGCCCACTCGGCTAGACCCAAACCCACTCGGCTAGGCCCAAACCCACTCGGCTGGACCCAAACCCACTCGGCTGGACCCAAACCCACTCGGCTAGACCCAAACCCACTCGGCTAGACCCAAACCCACTCCGCTAGACCCAAACCCACTCGGCTAGACACAAACCCACTCGACTAGACCTAAACCCACTCCGCTAGACCCAAACCCACTCCGCTATACCCAAACCCACTCGGCTATACCCAAACCCACTCGGCTAGAGACAAACCCACTCGGCTAGACCCAAACCCACTAGGATAAACCCAAACCCACTACGCTAGACCCAAACCCACTCGGCTACACACAAACCCACTCGGCTAGACCCAAACCCATTTGGCTTGACCCAAACCCACTCGGCTACACCCAAACCCACTCGGCTAGGCCCAAACCCACTCGGCTAGACCCAAACCCACTCGGCTAGATCCAAACCCACTCCGCTAGACCCAAACCCACTCCGCTAGACCCAAACCCACTCGGCTAGACCCAAACCCACTCGACTCGACCCAAACCCACTCCGCTAGACCCAAGCCCACTCCGCTAGACCCACACCCACTCGGCTAGACCCAAACCCACTCGGCTAGACCCAAACCCACTCGGCTAGACCCAAACCCACTCGGCTAGACCCAAACCCACTCGGCTAGACCCAAACCCACTCGGCTAGACCCAAACCCACTCGGCTAGACCCAAACCCACTCCGCTAGACGCAAACCCACTCCGCTAGACCCAAACACACTCCGCTAGATCCAAACCCACTCGGCTAGACCCAAACCCACTCGGCTAGACCCAAACCCACTCGGCTAGACCCAAACCCACTCGGCGAGACCCAAACCCACTCGACCAGACCCAAACCCACTCGGCCAGACCCAAACCCACTCCGCTAGACCCAAACCCACTCGGCTCGACCCAAACCCACTCGGCTATGCCCAAACCCACTCGGCTAGACCCAAACCCACTCGGCTAAATCCAAACCCACTCCGCTAGACCCAAACCCACTCCGCTAGCCCCAAACCCACTCGGCTAGACCCAAACCCATTCGGCTAGACCCAAACCCTCTCGGCTGGACCCAAACCCACTCGGCTAGACCCAAACCTACTCGGCTAGACCCAAACTCACTCGGCTAGACCCAAACCCACTCGGCTAGACACAAACCCACTGGACTAGACCCAAACCCACTTGACTAGACCTAAACCCACTCCGCTAGACCCAAACCCACTCCGCTATACCCAAACCCACTCGGCTGGAGACAAACCCACTCGGCTAGACCCAAACCCACTCGGCTAAACCCAAACCCACTATGCTAGACCCAAACCCACTCGGCGAGACTCAAACCCACTCGGCTACACACAAACCCACTCGGCTAGACCCAAACCCACTTGGCTTGACCCAAACCCACTCGGCTACACCCAAACCCACTCGGCTAGGCCCAAACCCACTCGGCTAGACCCAAACCCACTCGGCTAGACCCAAACCCACTCGGCTAGACCAAACACACTAGGCTAGACCCAAACCCACTCGGCTGGACCCAAACCCACTCGGCTAGACCCAAACCCACTCGGCTAGACACAAACCCACTCGGCTAGACGCAAACCCACTCCGCCAGACCCAAACACACTCCGCTAGACCCAAACACACTCCGCTAGACCCAAACCCACTCGGCTATATCCAAACACACTCCGCTAGACCCAAACCCACTCGGCTAGACCCAATCCCACTGGGCTAGACTCAAACCCACTCGGCTAGACCCAAACCCACTCGGCTAGACCCAAACCCATTCGGCTAGACCCAAAGAAACTCGGCTAGACCCAAACCCACTCGGCTAGACCCAAACCCACTCGGCTAGACCCAATCCCATTCGGCTAGACCCAAACCCACTCCGCTAGACCCAAACCAACTCCGCTAGACCCAAACCCACTCGGCTAGACCCAAACCCACTCGGCTAGACCCAAACCCACTCGGCTAGACCCAAACCCACTCTGCTAGACTCAAACCCACTCGGCTAGACCCAAACCCACTCGGCTAGACCCAAACCCACTCGGCTAGACCCAAAATCACTCGGCTAGACCCAAACCCACTCCGCCAGACCCAAACCCACTCGGCTAGACCCAAACACATTCCGCTAGACCCAAACCCACTCCGCTACATCCAAACACACTCCGCTAGACCCAAACCCACTCGGCTAGACCCAAACCTACTCGGCTAGACCCAAACTCACTCGGCTAGACCCAAACCCACTCGGCTAGACCCAAACCCACTCGGCTAGAACCAAACCCACTCGGCTAGACCCAATCCCACTCGGCTAGACCCAAACCCACTCCGCTAGACCCAAACCAACTCGGCTAGACCCAAACCCACTCGGCTAGACCCAAACCCACTCTGCTAGACCCAAACCCAATCGCCTAGGCCCAAACCCACTCGGCTAGACCCAAACCCACTCGGCTAGACCCAAACCCACTCGGCTAGACCCAAACCCACTCGGCTAGACCCAAACCCACTCGGCTAGGCCCAAATCCACTCGGCTAGACCCAACCCACTCGGCCAGACCCAAACCCACTCGGCCAGACCCAAACCCACTCGGCTAGACGCAAACCCACTCGGCTAGACCCAAACCCACTCGACTAGACCCAAACCCACTCCGCTAGTCCCAAACCCACTCCGCTAGACCCAAACCCACTCGGCAGGACCCAAACCCACTCGGCTAGACCCAAACCCACTCGGCTAGACCCAAACCCACTCTGCTAGACCCAAACCCACTCGGCTAGACGCAAACCCACTCCGCTAGACCCAAACCCACTCCGCTAGTCTCAATCCCACTCGGCTAGACACAAACCCACTCGGCTAGACCCAAACCCACTCCGCTAGACCCAAACCCACTCCGCTAGACCCAAACCCACTCTGCTGCATGCACACCCACTCCGCTAGACCCAAACCTACTCGGCCAGACCCAAACCCACTCCGCTAGACCCAAACCCACTCCGCCAGTCCCAAACCCACTCGGCTAGACCCAAACACACTCCGCTAGACCCAAACCCACTCGGCTAGACCCAAACCCACTCTGCTAGACCCAAACCCAATCGCCTTGGCCCAAACCCACTCGGCTAGACCCAAACCCACTCGGCTAGACCCAAACCCACTCGGCTAGACCCAAACCCACTCGGCTAGACCCAAACCCACTCGGCTAGACCCAAACCCACTCGGCTAGACCCAAACCCATTCGGCTAGAACCAAACCCACTCGGCTAGACCCAAACCCACTCGACTAGACCCAAACCCACTCGGCTAGACCCAAACCCACTAGGCTAGACCCAAACCCACTCGGCTAGGCCCAAACCCACTCGGCTAGACCCAAACCCACTCGGCTACACCCAAACCCACTCGGCTAGATCCAAACCCACTCGGCTAGACCCAAACCCACTCGGCTAGACCGAAACCCACTCAGCTAGACCCAAACCCACACGGCTAGACCCAAACCCACTCGGATAGACCCAAACCCACTCGGCTAGGCCCAAATCCACTCGGCTAGACCCAAACCCACTCGGCCAGACCCAAACCCACTCGGCCAGACCCAAACCCACTCGGCTAGACCCAAACCCACTCGGCTAGACCCAAACCCACTCGACTAGACCCAAACCCACTCCGCTAGTCCCAAACCCACTCCGCTAGACCCAAACCCACTCGGCCGGACCCAAACCCACTCGGCTACACCCAAACCCACTCGGCTAGACGCAAACCCACTCTGCTAGACCCAAACCCACTCGGCTAGACGCAAACCCACTCCGCTAGACCCAAACCCACTCCGCTAGTCTCAATCCCACTCGGCTAGACACAAACCCACTCGGCTAGACCCAAACCCACTCGGCTAGACCCAAACCCACTCCGCTAGACCCAAACCCACTCCGCTAGATGCACACCTACTCCGCTAGACCCAAACCCACTCGGCCAGACCCAAACCCACTCCGCTAGACCCAAACCCACTCGGCTAGACCCAAACCCACTCGGCTATGCCCAAACCCACTCGGCTGGACCCAAACCCACTCGGCTAGACCCAAACCCACTCGGCAACACCCAAGCCCACTCGGCTACACACAAACCCACTCGGCTAGACCCAAACCCACTTCGCTTGACCCAAACCCACTCGGCTACACGCAAACCCACTCGGCTAGGCCCAAACCCACTCGGCTAGACCCAAACCCACTCGGCTAGACCCAAACCCACTCGGCTAGACCAAAACACACTAGGCTAGACCCAAACCCACTCGGCTAAACCCAAACCCACTCGGCTAGACCCAAACCCACTCGGCTAGACACAAACCCACTCGGCTAGACGCAAACCCACTCCGCCAGACCCAAACCCACTCGGCTAGACCCAAACACACTCCGCTAGACCCAAACCCACTCCGCTATATCCAAACACACTCCGCTAGACCCAAACCCACTCGGCTAGACCCAATCCCACTGGGCTAGACTCAAACCCACTCGGCTAGACCCAAACCCACTCGGCTAGACCCAAACCCATTCGGCTAGACCCAAAGAAACTTGGCTAGACCCAAACCCACTCGGCTAGACCCAAACCCACTCGGCTAGACCCAATCCCATTCGGCTAGACCCAAACCCACTCCGCTAGACCCAAACCAACTCCGCTAGACCCAAACCCACTCGGCTAGACCCAAACCCACTCGGCTAGACCCAAACCCACTCGGCTAGACCCAAACCCACTGTGCTAGATTCAAACCCAATCGGCTAGACCCAAACCCACTCGGCTAGACCCAAACCCACTCGGCTAGACCCAAAATCACTCGGCTAGACCCAAACCCACTCCGCCAGACCCAAACCCACTCGGCTAGACCCAAACACATTCCGCTAGACCCAAACCCACTCCGCTATATCCAAACACACTCCGCTAGACCCAAACCCACTCGGCTAGACCCAAACCTACTCGGCTAGACCCAAACTCACTCGGCTAGACCCAAACCCACTCGGCTAGACCCAAACCCACTCGGCTAGACCCAAACCCACTCGGCTAGACCCAATCCCACTCGGCTAGACCCAAACCCACTCCGCTAGACCCAAACCAACTCGGCTAGACCCAAACCCACTCGGCTAGACCCAAACCCACTCTGCTAGACCCAAACCCAATCGCCTAGACCCAAACCCACTCGGCTAGACCCAAACCCACTCGGCTAGACCCAAACCCACTCGGCTAGACCCAAACCCACTAGGCTAGACCCAAACCCACTCGGCTAGGCCCAAACCCACTCGGCTAGACCCAAACCCACTCGGCTACACCCAAACCCACTCGGCTACACCCAAACCCACTCGGCTAGATCCAAACCCACTCGGCTAGACCGAAACCCACTCGGCTAGACCGAAACCCACTCAGCTAGACCCAAACCCACACGGCTAGACCCAAACCCACTCGGATAGACCCAAACCCACTCGGCTAGGCCCAAATCCACTCGGCTAGACCCAAACCCATTCGGCCAGACCCAAACCCACTCGGCCAGACCCAAACCCACTCGGCTAGACCCAAACCCACTCGGCTAGACCCAAACCCACTCGACTAGACCCAAACCCACTCCGCTAGTCCCAAACCCACTCCGCTAGACCCAAACCCACTCGGCAGGACCCAAACCCACTCGGCTAGACCCAAACCCACTCGGCTAGACCTAAACCCACTCTGCTAGACCCAAACCCACTCGGCTAGACGCAAACCCACTCCGCTAGACCCAAACCCACTCCGCTAGTCTCAATCCCACTCGGCTAGAAACAAACCCACTCGGCTAGACCCAAACCCACTCGGCCAGACCCAAACCCACTCGGCCAGACCCAAACCCACTCGGCTAGACCCAAACCCACTCGGCTAGACCCAAACCCACTCGACTAGACCCAAACCCACTCCGCTAGTCCCAAACCCACTCCGCTAGACCCAAACCCACTCGGCAGGACCCAAACCCACTCGGCTAGACCCAAACCCACTCGGCTAGACCTAAACCCACTCTGCTAGACCCAAACCCACTCGGCTAGACGCAAACCCACTCCGCTAGACCCAAACCCACTCCGCTAGTCTCAATCCCACTCGGCTAGAAACAAACCCACTCGGTTAGACCCAAACCCACTCGGCTAGACCCAAACCCACTCCGCTAGACCCAAACCCACTCCGCTAGATGCACACCCACTCCGCTAGACCCAAACCCACTCGGCCAGACCCAAACCCACTCCGCTAGACCCAAACCCACTCGGCTAGACCCACACCCACTCGGCTATGCCCAAACCCACTCGGCTAGACCCACACCCACTAGGCTAGATCCAAACCCACTCCGCTAGACCCAAACCCACTCCGCTAGCCCCAAACCCACTCGGCTAGATCAAAACCCACTCCGCTAGACACAAACCCACTCGGCTTGACGCAAACCCACTCGGCTAGACCTAAACCCGCTCGGCTGGACCCAAACCCACTCGGCTAGACGCAAACCCACTCGGCTAGACCCAAACCCACTCGGCTAGACCAAAACCCAATTGGCTAGACCCAAACCCAATCGGCTAGACCGAAACCCACTCGGCTAGACCCAAACCCACTCGGCTGGACCCAAACCCACTCGGCTGGACCCAAACCCACTCGGCTAGACCCAAACCCACTCGGCAACACCCAAGCCCACTCGGCTACACACAAACCCACTCGGCTAGACCCAAACCCACTTGGCTTGAGCCAAACCCACTCGGCTACACCAAACCCACTCGGCTAGGCCCAAACCCACTCGGCTAGACCCAAACCCACTCGGCTAGACCCAAACCCAATCGGCTAGACCCAAACACACTAGGCTAGACCCAAACCCACTCGGCTAGACCCAAACCCACTCGGCTAGACCCAAACCCACTCAGCTAGACACAAACCCACTCGGCTAGACCCAAACCCACTCCGCCAGACCCAAACCCACTCGGCTAGACCCAAACACATTCCGCTAGACCCAAACCCACTCCGCTATATCCAAACACACTCCGCTAGACCCAAACCCACTCGGCTAGACCCAAACCTACTCGGCTAGACCCAAACTCACTCGGCTAGACCCAAACCCACTCGGCTAGACCCAAACCCACTCGGCTAGACCCAAACCCACTCGGCTAGACCCAATCCCACTCGGCTAGACCCAAACCCACTCCGCTAGACCCAAACCAACTCGGCTAGACCCAAACCCACTCGGCTAGACCCAAACCCACTCTGCTAGACCCAAACCCAATCGCCTAGACCCAAACCCACTCGGCTAGACCCAAACCCACTCGGCTAGACCCAAACCCACTCGGCTAGACCCAAACCCACTAGGCTAGACCCAAACCCACTCGGCTAGGCCCAAACCCACTCGGCTAGACCCAAACCCACTCGGCTACACCCAAACCCACTCGGCTACACCCAAACCCACTCGGCTAGATCCAAACCCACTCGGCTAGACCGAAACCCACTCGGCTAGACCGAAACCCACTCAGCTAGACCCAAACCCACACGGCTAGACCCAAACCCACTCGGATAGACCCAAACCCACTCGGCTAGGCCCAAATCCACTCGGCTAGACCCAAACCCACTCGGCCAGACCCAAACCCACTCGGCCAGACCCAAACCCACTCGGCTAGACCCAAACCCACTCGACTAGACCCAAACCCACTCCGCTAGTCCCAAACCCACTCCGCTAGACCCAAACCCACTCGGCAGGACCCAAACCCACTCGGCTAGACCCAAACCCACTCGGCTAGACCTAAACCCACTCTGCTAGACCCAAACCCACTCGGCTAGATGCAAACCCACTCCGCTAGACCCAAACCCACTCCGCTAGTCTCAATCCCACTCGGCTAGAAACAAACCCACTCGGCTAGACCCAAACCCACTCGGCCAGACCCAAACCCACTCGGCCAGACCCAAACCCACTCGGCTAGACCCAAACCCACTCGGCTAGACCCAAACCCACTCGACTAAACCCAAACCCACTCCGCTAGTCCCAAACCCACTCCGCTAGACCCAAACCCACTCGGCAGGACCCAAACCCACTCGGCTAGACCCAAACCCACTCGGCTAGACCTAAACCCACTCTGCTAGACCCAAACCCACTCGGCTAGACGCAAACCCACTCCGCTAGACCCAAACCCACTCCGCTAGTCTCAATCCCACTCGGCTAGAAACAAACCCACTCGGTTAGACCCAAACCCACTCGGCTAGACCCAAACCCACTCCGCTAGACCCAAACCCACTCCGCTAGATGCACACCCACTCCGCTAGACCCAAACCCACTCGGCCAGACCCAAACCCACTCCGCTAGACACAAACCCACTCGGCTAGACCCACACCCACTCGGCTATGCCCAAACCCACTCGGCTAGACCCACACCCACTAGGCTAGATCCAAACCCACTCCGCTAGACCCAAACCCACTCCGCTAGCCCCAAACCCACTCGGCTAGATCAAAACCCACTCCGCTAGACACAAACCCACTCGGCTTGACGCAAACCCACTCGGCTAGACCTAAACCCGCTCGGCTGGACCCAAACCCACTCGGCTAGACGCAAACCCACTCGGCTAGACCCAAACCCACTCGGCTAGACCAAAACCCAATCGGCTAGACCCAAACCCAATCGGCTAGACCGAAACCCACTCGGCTAGACCCAAACCCACTCGGCTGGACCCAAACCCACTCGGCTGGACCCAAACCCACTCGGCTAGACCCAAACCCACTCGGCAACACCCAAGCCCACTCGGCTACACACAAACCCACTCGGCTAGACCCAAACCCACTTGGCTTGAGCCAAACCCACTCGGCTACACCAAACCCACTCGGCTAGGCCCAAACCCACTCGGCTAGACCCAAACCCACTCGGCTAGACCCAAACCCACTCGGCTAGACCCAAACACACTAGGCTAGACCCAAACCCACTCGGCTAGACCCAAACCCACTCGGCTAGACCCAAACCCACTCAGCTAGACACAAACCCACTCGGCTAGACGTAAACCCACTCCGCCAGACCCAAACCCACTCGGCTAGACCCAAACACACTCCGCTAGACCCAAACCCTCTCCGCTATATCCAAACACACTCCGCTAGACCCAAACCCACTCGGCTAGACCCAATCCCACTGGGCTAGACTCAAACCCACTCGGCTAGACCCAAACCCACTCGGCTAGACCCAAACCCATTCGGCTAGACCCAAAGAAACTCGGCTAGACCCAAACCCACTCCGCTAGACCCAAACCCACTCCGCTAGATGCACACCCACTCCGCTAGACCCAAACCCACTCGGCCAGACCCAAACCCACTCCGCTAGACCCAAACCCACTCGGCTAGGCCCACACCCACTCGGCTATGCCCAAACCCACTCGGCTAGACCCAAACCCACTAGGCTAGATCCAAACCCACTCCGCTAGACCCAAACCCACTCCGCTAGCCCCAAACCCACTCGGCTAGATCAAAACCCACTCCGCTAGACACAAACCCACTCGGCTTGACGCAAACCCACTCGGCTAGACCCAAACCCGCTCGGCTGGACCCAAACCCACTCGGCTAGACGCAAACCCACTCGGCTAGACCCAAACCCACTCGGCTAGACCAAAACCCAATCGGCTAGACCCAAACCCAATCGGCTAGACCGAAACCCACTCGGCTAGACCCAAACCCACTCGGCTGGACCCAAACCCACTCGGCTGGACCCAAACCCACTCGGCTAGACCCAAACCCACTCGGCAACACCCAAGCCCACTGGGCTACACACAAACCCACTCGGCTAGACCCAAACCCACTTGGCTTGACCCAAACCCACTCGGCTACACCCAAACCCACTCGGCTAGGCCCAAACCCACTCGGCTAGACCCAAACCCACTCGGCTAGACCCAAACCCACTCGGCTAGACCCAAACACACTAGGCTAGACCCAAACCCACTCGGCTAGACCCAAACCCACTCGGCTAGACCCAAACCCACTCGGCTGGACACAAACCCACTCGGCTAGACGTAAACCCACTCCGCCAGACCGAAACCCACTCGGCTAGACCCAAACACACTCCGCTAGACCCAAACCCTCTCCGCTATATCCAAACACAATCCGCTAGACCCAAACCCACTCGGCTAGACCCAATCCCACTGGGCTAGACTCAAACCCACTCGGCTAGACCCAAACCCACTCGGCTAGACCCAAACCCATTCGGCTAGACCCAAAGAAACTCGGCTAGACCCAAACCCACTCGGCTAGACCCAAACCCACTCGGCTAGACCCAATCCCATTCGGCTAGACCCAAACCCACTCCGCTAGACCCAAACCAACTCCGCTAGACCCAAACCCACTCGGCTAGACCCAAACCCACTCGGCTAGACCCAAACCCACTCGGCTAGACCCAAACCCACTCTGCTAGACTCAAACCCACTCGGCTAGACCCAAACCCACTCGGCTAGACCCAAACCCACTCGGCTAGACCCAAAATCACTCGGCTAGACCCAAACCCACTCCGCCAGACCCAAACCCACTCGGCTAGACCCAAATACATTCCGCTAGACCCAAACCCACTCCGCTATATCCAAACACACTCCGCTAGACCCAAACCCACTTGGCTAGACCCAAACCTACTCGGCTAGACCCAAACTCACTCGGCTAGACCCAAACCCACTCGGCTGGACCCAAACCCACTCGGCTAGACCCAAACCCACTCGGCTAGACCCAATCCCACTCGGCTAGACCCAAACCCACTCCGCTAGACCCAAACCAACTCGGCTAGACCCAAACCCACTCGGCTAGACCCAAACCCACTCTGCTAGACCCAAACCCAATCGCCTAGGCCCAAACCCACTCTGCTAGACACAAACCCATTCGGCTAGACCCAAACCAACTCGGCTAGACCCAAACCCACTCGGCTAGACCCAAACCCATTCGGCTAGACCCAAACCCACTCGACTAGACCCAAACCCACTCGACTAGACCCAAACCCACTCGGCTAGACCCAAACCCACTAGGCTAGACCCAAACCCACTCGGCTAGGCCCAAACCCACACGGCTAGACCCAAACCCACTCGGCTACACCCAAACCCACTCGGCTAGATCCAAACCCACTCGGCTAGACCGAAACCCACTCGGCTAGACCGAAACCCACTCAGCTAGACCCAAACCCACTCGGCTAGACCCAAACCCACTCGGCTAGACCCAAACCCACTCGGCTAGGCCCAAATCCACTCGGCTAGACCCAAACCCACTCGGCCAGACCCAAACCCACTCGGCCAGACCCAAACCCACTCGGCTAGACCCAAACCCACTCGGATAGACCCAAACCCACTCGGCTAGATGCAAACCCACTCCGCTAGACCCAAACCCACTCGGCTAGACCCAAACCCACTCGGCTTGACCCAAACCCACTCGGCTAGACCCAAACCCACTCTGCTAGACCCAAACCCACTCGGCTAGACGCAAACCCACTCCGCTAGACCCAAACCCACTCCGCTAGTCTCAATCCCACTCGGCTAGACACAAACCCACTCGGCTAGACCCAAACCCACTCGGCTAGACCCAAACCCACTCCGCTTGACCCAAACCCACTCCGCTAGATGCACACCCACTCCGCTAGACCCAAACCCACTCGGCCAGACCCAAACCCACTCCGCTAGACCCAAACCCACTCGGCTAGACCCAAACCCACTCGGCTATGCCCAAACACACTCGGCTAGACCCAAACCCACACGGCTAGATCCAAACCCACTCCGCTAGCCCCAAACCCACTCGGCTAGCCCCAAACCCACTCGGCTAGATCAAAACCCACTCGGCTAGACCCAAACCCACTCGGCCAGACCCAAACCCACTCGGCTAGACCCAAACCCATTCGGCTAGAACCAAACCCACTCGGCTAGACCCAAACCCACTCGACTACACCCAAACCCACTCGGCTAGACCCAAACCCACTAGGCTAGACCCAAACCCACTCGGCTAGGCCCAAACCCACTCGGCTAGACCAAAACCCACTCGGCTACACCCAAACCCACTCGGCTAGATCCAAACCCACTCGGCTAGACCCAAACCCACTCGGCTAGACCGAAACCCACTCAGCTAGACCCAAACCCACTCGGCTAGACCCAAACCCACTCGGCTAGACCCAAACCCACTCGGCTAGGCCCAAATCCACTCGGCTAGACCCAAACCCACTCGGCCAGACCCAAACCCACTCGGCCAGACCCAAACCCACTCGGCTAGACACAAACCCACTCGGCTAGACCCAAACCCACTCGACTAGACCCAAACCCACTCCGCTAGTCCCAAACCCACTCCGCTAGACCCAAACCCACTCGGCAGGACCCAAACCCACTCGGCTAGACCCAAACCCACTTGGCTAGACCCAAACCCACTCTGCTAGACCCAAACCCACTCGGCTAGACGCAAACCCACTCCGCTAGACCCAAACCCACTCCGCTAGTCTCAATCCCACTCGGCTAGACACAAACCCACTAGGCTAGACCCAAACCCACTCGGCTAGACCCAAACCCACTCCACTTGACCCAAACCCACTCCGCTAGATGCACACCCACTCCGCTGGACCCAAACCCACTCGGCCAGACCCAAACCCACTCCGCTAGACCCAAACCCACTCGGCTAGACCCAAACCCACTCGGCTATGCCCAAACCCACTCGGCTAGACCCAAACCCACTCGGCTAGATCCAAACCCACTCCGCTAGACCCAACCCACTCCGCTTGCCCCAAACCCACTCGGCTAGATCAAAACCCACTCCGCTAGAAACAAACCCACTCGGCTTGACGCAAACCCACTCGGCTAGACCCAAACCCACTCGGCTGGACCCAAACCCACTCGGCTAGACCCAAACCCACTCGGCTAGACCCAAACCCACTCGGCTAGACCTAAACCCAATCGGCTAGACCCAAACCCAATCGGCTAGACCGAAACCCACTCGGCTATACCCAAACCCACTCGGCTGGACCCAAACCCACTCGGCTGGACCCAAACCCACTCGGCTAGACCCAAACCCACTCGGCAACACCCAAGCCCACTCGGCTACGCACGAACCCACTCGGCCAGACCCAAACCCACTTGGCTTGACCCAAACCCACTCGGCTACACCCAAACCCACTCGGCTAGGCCCAAACCCACTCGGCTAGACCCAAACCCACTCGGCTAGACCCAAACCCACTCGGCTAGACCCAAACACACTAGGCTAGACCCAAACCCACTCGGCTAGACCCAAACCCACTCGGCTAGACCCAAACCCACTCGGCTAGACACAAACCCACTCGGCTAGACGCAAACCCACTCCACTAGACCCAAACCCACTCCGCTATATCCAAACACACTCCGCTAGACCCAAACCCACTCGGCTAGACCCAATCCCACTGGGCTAGACTCAAACCCACTCGGCTAGACCCAAACCCACTCGGCTAGACCCAAACCCACTCGGCTAGACCTAAACCCAATCGGCTAGACCCAAACCCAATCGGCTAGACCGAAACCCACTCGGCTATACCCAAACCCACTCGGCTGGACCCAAACCCACTCGGCTGGACCCAAACCCACTCGGCTAGACCCAAACCCACTCGGCAACACCCAAGCCGACTCGGCTACGCACAAACCCACTCGGCCAGACCCAAACCCACTTGGCTTGACCCAAACCCACTCGGCTACACCCAAACCCACTCGGCTAGGCCCAAACCCACTCGGCTAGACCCAAACCCACTCGGCTAGACCCAAACCCACTCGGCTAGACCCAAACACACTAGGCTAGACCCAAACCCACTCGGCTAGACCCAAACCCACTCGGCTAGACCCAAACCCACTCGGCTAGACACAAACCCACTCGGCTAGACGCAAACCCACTCCACTAGACCCAAACCCACTCCGCTATATCCAAACACACTCCGCTAGACCCAAACCCACTCGGCTAGACCCAATCCCACTGGGCTAGACTCAAACCCACTCGGCTAGACCCAAACCCACTCGGCTAGACCCAAACCCATTCGGCTAGACCCAAAGAAACTCGGCTAGACCCAAAGAAACTCGGCTAGACCCAAACCCACTCGGCTAGACCCAAACCCACTCGGCTAGACCCAATCCCATTCGGCTAGACCCAAACCCACTCCGCTAGACCCAAACCAACTCCGCTAGACCCAAACCCACTCGGCTAGACCCAAACCCACTCGGCTAGACCCAAACCCACTCCGCTATATCCAAACACACTCCGCTAGACCCAAACCCACGCGGCTAGACCCAATCCCACTGGGCTAGACTCAAACCCACTCGGCTAGACCCAAACCCACTCGGCTAGACCCAAACCCATTCGGCTAGACCCAAAGAAACTCGGCTAGACCCAAACCCACTCGGCTAGACCCAAACCCACTCGGCTAGACCCAATCCCATTCGGCTAGACCCAAACCCACTCCGCTAGACCCAAACCAACTCCGCTAGACCCAAACCCACTCGGCTAGACCCAAACCCACTCGGCTAGACCCAAACCCACTCGGCTAGACCCAAACCCACTCTGCTAGACTCAAACCCACTCGGCTAGACCCAAACCCACTCGGCTAGACCCAAACCCACTCGGCTAGACCCAAAATCACTCGGCTAGACCCAAACCCACTCCGCCAGACCCAAACCCACTCGGCTAGACCCAAACACATTCCGCTAGACCCAAACCCACTCCGCTATATCCAAACACACTCCGCTAGACCCAAACCCACTCGGCTAGACCCAAACCTACTTGGCTAGACCCAAACTCACTCGGCTAGACCGAAACCCACTCGGCTAGACCCAAACCCACTCGGCTAGACCCAAACCCACTCGGCTAGACCCAATCCCACTCGGCTAGACCCAAACCCACTCCGCTGGACCCAAACCAACTCGGCTAGACCCAAACCCACTCGGCTAGACCCAAACCCACTCTGCTAGACCCAAACCCACTCGGCTAGACCCAAACCCACTCGGCTAGACCCAAACCCACTCGGCTAGACCCAAACCCACTCGGCTAGACCCAAACCCACTCGGCTAGACCCAAACCCTCTCGGCTGGACCCAAACCCACTCGGCTAGACCCAAACCCTCTCGGCTGGACCCAAACCCACTCGGCTAGACACAAACCCACTGGTCTAGACCCAAACCCATTCGGCTAGACCCAAACCCTCTCGGCTGGACCCAAACCCACTCGGCTAGACACAAACCCACTGGGCTAGACCCAAACCCACTTGACTAGACCTAAACCCACTCCGCTAGACCCAAACCCACTCCGCTATACCCAAACCCACTCGGCTAGAGACAAACCCACTCGGCTAGACCCAAACCCACTCGGCTAAACCCAAACCCACTATGCTAGACCCAAACCCACTCGGCGAGACTCAAACCCACTCGGCTACACACAAACCCACTCGGCTAGACCCAAACCCACTTGGCTTGACCCAAACCCACTCGGCTACACCCAAACCCACTCGGCTAGGCCCAAACCCACTCGGCTAGACCCAAACCCACTCGGCTAGACCCAAACCCACTCGGCTAGACCCAAACACACTAGGCTAGACCCAAACCCACTCGGCTGGACCCAAACCCACTCGGCTAGACCCAAACCCACTCGGCTAGACACAAACCCACTCGGCTAGACGCAAACCCACTCCGCTAGACCCAAACCCACTCGGCTAGACCCAAACCCACTCGGCTAGACCCAAACCCACTCGGCTAGACCCAAACCCACTCGGCTAGACCCAAACCCACTCGGCTAGACCCAAAATCACTCGGCTAGACCCAAACCGACTCCGCCAGACCCAAACCCACTCGGCTAGACCCAAACACATTCCGCTAGACCCAAACCCACTCCGCTATATCCAAACACACTCCGCTAGACCCAAACCCACTCGGCTAGACCCAAACCTACTCGGCTAGACCCAAACTCACTCGGCTAGACCCAAACCCACTCGGCTAGACCCAAACCCACTCGGCTAGACCCAAACCCACTCGGCTAGACCCAATCCCACTCGGCTAGACCCAAACCCACTCCGCTGGACCCAAACCAACTCGGCTAGACCCAAACCCACTCGGCTAGACCCAAACCCACTCTGCTGGACCCAAACCCAATCGCCTAGGCCCAAACCCACTCGGCTAGACCCAAACCCACTCGGCTAGACCCAAACCCATTCGGCTAGACCCAAACCCTCTTGGCTGGACCCAAACCCACTCGGCTAGACACAAACCCACTGGGCTAGACCCAAACCCATTCGGCTAGACCCAAACCCTCTCGGCTGGACCCAAACCCACTCGGCTAGACACAAACCCACTGGGCTAGACCCAAACCCACTTGACTAGACCTAAACCCACTCCGCTAGACCCAAACCCACTCCGCTATACCCAAACCCACTCGGCTAGAGACAAACCCACTCGGCTAGACCCAAACCCACTCGGCTAAACCCAAACCCACTTTGCTAGACCCAAACCCACTCGGCGAGACTCAAACCCACTCGGCTACACACAAACCCACTCGGCTAGACCCAAACCCACTTGGCTTGACCCAAACCCACTCGGCTACACCCAAACCCACTCGGCTAGGCCCAAACCCACTCGGCTAGACCCAAACCCACTCGGCTAGACCCAAACCCACTCGGCTAGACCCAAACACACTAGGCTAGACCCAAACCCACTCGGCTGGACCCAAACCCACTCGGCTAGACCCAAACCCACTCGGCTAGACACAAACCCACTCGGCTAGACGCAAACCCACTCCGCTAGACCCAAACCCACTCCACTAGACCCAAACCCACTCGGCTAGACCCAAACCCACTCGGCTAGACCCAAACCCACTCGGCTAGACCCAAACCCATTCGGCTAGAACCAAACCCACTCGGCTAGACCCAAACCCACTCGACTAGACCCAAACCCACTCGGCTAGACCAAAACCCACTAGGCTAGACCCAAACCCACTCGGCTAGGCCCAAACCCACTCGGCTAGACCCAAACCCACTCGGCTACACCCAAACCCACTCGGCTAGATCCAAACCCACTCGGCTAGACCCAAACCCACTCGGCTAGACCGAAACCCACTCAGCTAGACCCAAACCCACTCGGCTAGACCCAAACCCACTCGACTAGACCCAAACCCACTCCGCTAGTCCCAAACCCACTCCGCTAGACCCAAACCCACTCGGCAGGACCCAAACCCACTCGGCTAGACCCAAACCCACTCGGCTAGACCCAAACCCACTCTGCTAGACCCAAACCCACTCGGCTAGACGCAAACCCACTCCGCTAGACCCAAACCCACTCCGCTAGTCTCAATCCCACTCGGCTAGACACAAACCCACTCGGCTAGACCCAAACCCACTCGGCTAGACCCAAATCCACTCCGCTAGACCCAAACCCACTCCGCTAGATGCACACCCACTCCGCTAGACCCAAACCCACTCGGCCAGACCCAAACCCACTCCGCTAGCCCCAAACCCACTCGGCTAGATCAAAACCCACTCGGCTAGAACCAAACCCACTCGGCTAGACCCAAACCCACTCGGCTAGGCCCAAACCCACTCGGCTGGACCCAAACCCACTCGGCTGGACCCAAACCCACTCGGCTAGACCCAAACCCACTCGGCTAGACCCAAACCCACTCCGCTAGACCCAAACCCACTCGGCTAGACACAAACCCACTTGACTAGACCTAAACCCACTCCGCTAGACCCAAACCCACTCCGCTATACGCAAACCCACTCGGCTATACCCAAACCCACTCGGCTAGAGACAAACCCACTCGGCTAGACCCAAACCCACCAGGCTAAACCCAAACCCACTACGCTAGACCCAAACCCACTCGGCTACACACAAACCCACTCGGCTAGTCCCAAACCCACTTGGCTTGACCCAAAACCACTCGGCTACACCCAAACCCACTCAGCTAGGCCCAAACCCACTCGGCTAGACCCAAACCCACTCGGCTAGATCCAAACCCACTCGGCTAGACCCAAACCCACTCGGCTAGACCCAAACCCACTCGGCTAGACCCAAACCCACTCGGCTAGACCCAAACCCACTCGGCTAGACCCAAACCCACTCGGCTAGACCCAAACCCACTCGGCTAGACCCAAACCCACTCCGCTAGACGCAAACCCACTCCGCTAGACCCAAACCCACTCCGCTAGATCCAAACCCACTCGGCTAGACCCAAACCCACTCGGCTAGACCCAAACCCACTCGGCTAGACCCAAACCCACTCGGCTAGACCCAAACCCACTCGACCAGACCCAAACCCACTCGGCCAGACCCAAACCCACTCGGCTAGACCCAAACCCACTCGGCTAGATCGAAACCCACTCAGCTGACCCAAACCCACTCGGGTAGACCCAAACCCACTCGGCTAGACCCAAACCCACTCGGCTAGTCCCAAATCCACTCGGCTAGACCCAAACCCACTCGGCCAGACCCAAACCCACTCGGCCAGACCCAAACCCACTCGGCTAGACCCAAACCCACTCGGCTAGACCCAAACCCACTCGACTACACCCAAACCCACTACGCTAGTCCCAAACCCACTCCGCTAGACCCAAACCCACTCGGCAGGACCCAAACCCACTCGGCTAGACCCAAACCCACTCGGCTAGACCCAAACCCACTCTGCTAGACCCAAACCCACTCGGCTAGACGCAAACCCACTCCGCTAGACCCAAACCCACTCCGCTAGTCTCAATCCCACTCGGCTAGACACAAACCCACTCGGCTAGACCCAAACCCACTTTGCTAGACCTAAACCCACTCCGCTAGACCCAACCCCACTCCGCTATATGCACACCCAATCCGCTAGACCCAAACCCACTCGGCCAGACCCAAACCCACTCCGCTAGCCCCAAACCCACTCGGCTAGATCAAAACCCACTCGGCTAGAACCAAACCCACTCGGCTAGACCCAAACCCACTCGGCTAGGCCCAAACCCACTCGGCTGGACCCAAACCCACTCGGCTGGACCCAAACCCACTCGGCTAGACCCAAACCCACTCGGCTAGACCCAAACCCACTACGCTAGACCCAAACCCACTCGGCTAGACACAAACCCACTTGACTAGACCTAAACCCACTCCGCTAGACCCAAACCCACTCCGCTGTACCCAAACCCACTCGGCTATACCCAAACCCACTCGGCTAGAGACAAACCCACTCGGCTAGACCCAAACCCACTAGGCTAAACCCAAACCCACTACGCTAGACCCAAACCCACTCGGCTACACACAAACCCACTCGGCTAGACCCAAACCCACTTGGCTTGACCCAAACCCACTCGGCTACACCCAAACCCACTCGGCTAGGCCCAAACACACTCGGCTAGACCCAAACCCACTCGGCTAGATCCAAACCCACTCCGCTAGACCCAAACCCACTCCGCTAGAACCAAACCCACTCGGCTAGACCCAAACCCACTCGGCTAGACCCAAACCCACTCGACTAGACCCAAACCCACTCCGCTAGACCCGAACCCACTCCGCTAGACCCAAACCCACTCCGCTAGACCCAAACCCACTCGGCTAGACCCAAACCCACTCGGCTAGACCCAAACCCACTCGGCTAGACCCAAACCCACTCGGCTAGACCCAAACCCACTCGGCTAGACCCAAACCCACTCGGCTAGACCCAAACCCACTCGGCTAGACCCAAACCCACTCCGCTAGACGCAAACCCACTCCGCTAGACCCAAACCCACTCCGCTAGATCCAAACCCACTCCGCTAGACCCAAACCCACTCGGCTAGACCCAAACCCACTCGGCTAGACCCAAACCCACTCGGCTAGACCCAAACCCACTCGACCAGACCCAAACCCACTCGGCCAGACCCAAACCCACTCCGCTAGACCCAAACCCACTCGGCTAGACCCAAACCCACTCGGCTATGCCCAAACTCACTCGGCTAGACCCAAACCCACTCGGCTAAATCTAATCCCACTCCGCTAGACCCAAACCCACTCCGCTAGCCCCAAACCCACTCGGCTAGATCAAAACCCACTCCGCTAGACACAAACCCACTCGGCTTGACCCAAACCCACTCCGCTAGACCCAAACCCACTCCGCTAGATGCACACCCACTCCGCTAGACCCAAACCCACTCGGCTGGACCCAAACCCACTCGGCTCGACCCAAACCCACTCGGCAAGACACAAACCAACTCGGCTAGACCCAAACCCACTCGGCTAGACCCAAACCCACTCGGCTAGACCCAAACCCACTCGGCTACACACAAACCCACTACGCTGGACCCAAACCCACTCGGCTAGACGCAAACCCACTTGGCTAGACCCAAACCCACTCGGCTAGACCCAAACCCACTCTGCTAGACCCAAGCCCACTCGGCTAGATGCAAACCTACTCCGCTAGACCCAAACCCACTCCGCTAGACCGAAACCCACTCGGCTAGATGCAAACCCACTCGGCTAGACCCAAACCCACTCGACGAGACCCAAACACACTCCGCTAGAGCCAAACCCACTCGGCTAGACCCAAACCCACTCGGCTAGACCCAAACCCACTCGGCTAGACCCAAACCCACTCGGCTAGACCCAAACCCACTCTGCTAGACCCAAACCCAATCGCCTAGGCCCAAACCCACTCGGCTAGACCCAAACCCACTCGGCTAGACCCAAACCCAGTCGGCTAGACCCAAACCCATTTGGCTAGACCCAAACCCTCTCGGCTGGACCCAAACCCGCTCCGCAAGACCCAAACCCGCTCGGCTTGACCCAAACCCACTCGGCTAGACCCAAACCCACTCGGCGAGACCCAAACCCACTCGGCTAGACCTAAACCCATTCGGCTGGACCCAAACCCGCTCGGCTAGATGTAAACCCACTCGGGTAGACCCAAACCCACTCGGCTAGACCCAAACCCACTCGGCTAGACCCAAACCCACTCGGCTAGACCTAAACCCACTCGGCTAGACCCAAACCCACTCGGCTAGACCCAAACCCACTTGGCTAGACCCAAACCCACTCGGCTAGACCCAAACCCACTCGGCTAGACCCAAACCCGCTCGGCTTGACTTAAAACCCACTCGGCTAGACCCAAACCCACTCGGCGAGACCCAAACCCACTCGGCTAGACCCAAACCCATTCGGCTACACCCAAACCCACTCGGCTAGACCCAAACCCACTCGGCTAGACCCAAACCCACTCGGCTACACCCAAACCCACTCGGCTAGACCCAAACCCACTCGGCTGGACCCAAACCCACCGGGCTAGACCCAAACCCACTCAGCTAGACCCAAACCCACTCGGCTCGACCCAAACCCACTCGGCTAGACCCAAACCCACTCCGCTAGACCCAAATCCACTGCGCTAGACCCAAACCAACTGCGCTAGACGCAAACCCAATCCGCTAGACCCAAACCCACTCGGCTAGACCCAAACCCACTCGGCTAGACCCAAACCCACTCCGCTAGACCCAAACCCACTCGGCTAGACCCAAACCCACTCGGCTAGACCTAAGCCCACTCGGCTAGACCCAAACCCCCTCGGCTAGGCCCAAACCCACTCGGATAGGCCCAAACCCACTCGGCTAGACCCAAACCCACTCGGCTAGACCCAAGCCCACTCGGCTAGACCCAAACCAACTCGGCTAGACCCAAACCCACTCGGCTAGACACAAACCCACTCGGCTAGACGCAAACCCACTCCGCTAGACCCAAACCCACTCGGCTAGTCCCAAACCCAGTCGGCTAGACCCAAACCCACTCGGCTAGACCCAAACCCATTCGGCTAGTACCAAACCCACTCGGCTGGACCCAAACCCACTAGACTAGACGCAAACCCACTCGGCTAGACCCAAACCCACTCGGCTAGACCCAAATCCACTTGGCTAGGCCCAAACCCACTCGGCTAGACCCAAACCCACTCTGCTAGACCCAAACCCACTCGGCTAGACCCAAACCTATTCGGCTAGACCCAAACCCTCTCGGCTGGACCCAAACCCGCTCCTCTAGACCCAAACCCACTCAGCTTGACCCAAACCCACTTGGCTAGACCCAAACCCACTCGGCGAGACACAAACCCACTCGGCTATACCTAAACCCACTCGGCTATACCTAAACCCACTCGGCTGGACCCAAACCCGCTCGGCCTGACGCAAACCCACTCGGCTAGACCCAAACCCACTCGGTTAGACCCAAACCCACTCGGCTAGACACAAACCCACTCGGCTAGACCCAAACCCACTCGGCTAGACCCAAACCCACTCGGCTAGACCCAAACCCACTCCGCTAGTCCCAAACCCACACCGCTAGACCCAAACCCACTCGGCAGGATCCAAACCCACTCGGCTAGACCCAAACCCACTCGGCTAGACCCAAACCCACTCTGCTAGACCCAAACCCAATCCGCTAGACCCAAACCCACTCGGCTATGCCCAAACCCACTCAGTTAGACCCAAACCCACTCGGCGAGATCCAAACCCACTCCGCTAGACCCAAACCCACTCCGCTAGCCCCAAACCTACTCGGCTAGTTCAAAACCCACTCCGCTAGACACAAACCCACTCGGCTTGACCCAAACCCACTCGGCTTGACCCAAACCCACTCGGCTGGACCCAAACCCACTCGGCTCTCCCCAAACCCACTCGGCTAGACCCAAACCCACTCGGCTAGACCTAAACCCAATCGTCTAGGCCCAAACTCAATCGGCTAGACCCAAACCCACTCGGCTGGACCCAAACCCACTCGGCTGGACACAAACCCACTCGGCTAGACGCAAACCCACTCGGCTAGACCCAAACTCACTCGGCTACACCCAAACCCACTCGGCTAGACCCAAACCCAATCGGCTAGACCCAAACCCAATCGGCTACACCCAAACCCACTCCGCTAGACCCAAACCCACTCGGCTGGACCCAAACCCACTCCGCTAGTCCCAAACCCACTCGGCTAGACCGAAAGCCACTCGGCTACACCCAAGCCCACTCGGCTAGACCCAAACCCAGTCGGCTAGGCCCCAAACCACTCGGCTAGACCCAAACCCACTCGGCTAGACCCAAACCTACTCGGCTAGACCCAAACCCACTCCGCTAGACCCAAACCCACTCGGCTAGACACAAACCCACTGGGCTAGACCCAAACCCACTTGACTAAACCTAAACCCACTCCGCTAGACCCAAACCCACTCCGCTATACCCAAACCCACTCGGCTAGAGACAAACCCACTCGGCTAGACCCAAACCCACTCGGCTAAACCCAAACCCACTACGCTAGATCCAAACCCACTCGGCGAGACACAAACCCACTCGGCTACACACAAACCCACTCGGCTAGACCCAAACCCACTTGGCTTGACCCAAACCCACTCGGCTACACCCAAACCCACTCGGCTAGGCCCAAACCCACTCGGCTAGACCCAAACCCACTCGGCTAGATCCAAACCCACTCCGCTAGACCCAAACCCACTCCGCTAGACCCAAACCCACTCGGCTAGACCCAAACCCACTCGGCTAGACCCAAACCCACTCGACTAGACCCAAACCCACTCCGCTAGACCCAAAGCCACTCCGCGAGACCCAAACCCACTCCGCTAGACCCAAACCCAGTCGGCTAGACCCAAACCCACTCGGCTAGACCCAAACCCACTCGGCTAGACCCAAACCCACTCGGCTAGACCCAAACCCACTCCGCTAGACCCAAACCCACTCCGCTAGACCCAAACCCACTCGGCTAGACCCAAACCCACTCGGCTAGACCCAAACCCACTCGGCTAGACCCAAACCCACTGGGCTAGACCCAAACCCACTCGACTAGACCCAAACCCACTCTGCTAGACGCAAACCCACTCGGCTAGACGCAAACCCACTCCGCTAGACCCAAACCCACTCCGCTAGACCCAAACCCACTCCGCTAGACCCAAACCCACTCCGCTAGACCCAAACCCACTCCGCTAGACCCAAACCCACTCCGCTAGACCCAAACCCACTCGGCTAGACCCAAACCCATTCGGCTAGACACAAACCCTCCCGGCTGGACCCAAACCCGCTCCGCTGGACCCAAACCAACTCGGCTTGACCCAAACCCACTCGGCTAGACCCAAACCCACTCGGCGAGACCCAATCCCACTCGGCTAGACCTAAACCCACTCTGCTGGACCCAAACCCGCTCGGCTAGACGCAAACCCGCTCGGCTAGAGCCAAACCCGCTCGGCTAGACCCAAACCCACTCGGCTAGACCTAAACCCACTCGGCTAGACCCAAACCCACTCGGCTAGACCCAAACCCACTCGGCTACACCCAAACCCACTCGGCTAGACCCAAACCCACTCGGCTACAACCAAATCCACTCGGCTACACCCAAACCCACTCGGCTAGACCCAAACCCACTCGGCTAGACCCAAACCCACTCTGCTAGACCCAAACCCAATCCGCTAGACCCAAACCCACTCGGCTATGCCCAAACCCACTCGGTTAGACCCAAACCCACTCGGCGAGATCCAAACCCACTCCGCTAGACCCAAACCCACTCCGCTAGCCCCAAACCTACTCGGCTAGTTCAAAACCCACTCCGCTAGACACAAACCCACTCGGCTTGACCCAAACCCACTCGGCTTGACCCAAACCCACTCGGCTGGACCCAAACCCACTCGGCTTGCCCCAAACCCACTCGGCTAGACCCAAACCCACTCGGCTAGACCTAAACCCAATCGTCTAGGCCCAAACTCAATCGGCTAGACCCAAACCCACTCGGCTGGACCCAAACCCACTCGGCTGGACACAAACCCACTCGGCTAGACGCAAACCCACTCGGCTAGACCGAAACTCACTCGGCTACACCCAAACCCACTCGGCTAGACCCAAACCCAATCGGCTAGACCCAAACCCAATCGGCTAGACCCAAACCCACTCCGCTAGACCCAAACCCACTCGGCTGGACCCAAACCCACTCCGCTAGTCCCAAACCCACTCGGCTAGACCCAAAGCCACTCGGCTACACCCAAGCCCACTCGGCTAGACCCAAACCCAGTCGGCTAGGCCCCAAACCACTCGGCTAGACCCAAACCCACTCGGCGAGACCCAATCCCACTCGGCTAGACCTAAACCCACTCTGCTGGACCCGAACCCGCTCGGCTAGACGCAAACCCGCTCGGCTAGAGCCAAACTCGCTCGGCTAGACCCAAACCCACTCGGCTAGACCTAAACCCACTCGGCTAGACCCAAACCCACTCGGCTAGACCCAAACCCACTCGGCTACACCCAAACCCACTCGGCTAGACCCAAACCCACTCGGCTACAACCAAATCCACTCGGCTACACCCAAACCCACTCGGCTAGACCCAAACCCACTCGGCTAGACCCAAACCCACTCTGCTAGACCCAAACCCAATCCGCTAGACCCAAACCCACTCGGCTATGCCCAAACCCACTCGGTTAGACCCAAACCCACTCGGCGAGATCCAAACCCACTCCGCTAGACCCAAACCCATTCCGCTAGCCCCAAACCTACTCGGCTAGTTCAAAACCCACTCCGCTAGACACAAACCAACTCGGCTTGACCCAAACCCACTCGGCTTGACCCAAACCCACTCGGCTGGACCCAAACCCACTCGGCTCGCCCCAAACCCACTCGGCTAGACCCAAACCCACTCGGCTAGACCTAAACCCAATCGTCTAGGCCCAAACTCAATCGGCTAGACCCAAACCCACTCGGCTGGACCCAAACCCACTCGGCTGGACACAAACCCACTCGGCTAGACGCAAACCCACTCGGCTAGACCCAAACTCACTCGGCTACACCCAAACCCACTCGGCTAGACCCAAACCCAATCGGCTAGACCCAAACCCAATCGGCTAGACCCAAACCCACTCCGCTAGACCCAAACCCACTCGGCTGGACCCAAACCCACTCCGCTAGTCCCAAACCCACTCGGCTAGACCCAAAGCCACTCGGCTACACCCAAGCCCACTCGGCTAGACCCAAACCCAGTCGGCTAGGCCCCAAACCACTCGGCTAGACTCAAACCCACTCGGCTAGACCCAAACCTACTCGGCTAGACCCAATCCCACTCCGCTAGACCCAAACCCACTCGGCTAGACACAAACCCACTGGGCTAGACCCAAACCCACTTGACTAAACCTAAACCCACTCCGCTAGACCCAAACCCACTCCGCTATACCCAAACCCACTCGGCTAGAGACAAACCCATTCGGCTAGACCCAAACCCACTTGGCTTGACCCAATCCCACTCGGCTACACCCAAACCCACTCGGCTAGGCCCAAACCCACTCGGCTAGACCCAAACCCACTCGGCTAGATCCAAACCCACTCCGCTAGACCCAAACCCACTCCGCTAGACCCAAACCCACTCGGCTAGACCCAAACCCACTCGGCTAGACCCAAACCCACTCAACTAGACCCAAACCCACTCCGCTAGACCCAAAGCCACTCCGCTAGACCCAAACCCACTCCGCTAGGACCAAACCCAGTCGGCTAGACCCAAACCCACTCGGCTAGACCCAAACCCACTCGGCTAGACCCAAACCCACTCGGCTAGACCCAAACCCACTCCGCTAGACCCAAACCCACTCCGCTAGACCCAAACCCACTCGGCTAGACCCAAACCCACTCGGCTAGACCCAAACCCACTCGGCTAGACCCAAACCCACTGGGCTAGACCCAAACCCACTCGACTAGACCCAAACCCACTCTGCTAGACGCAAACCCACTCGGCTAGACGCAAACCCACTCCGCTAGACCCAAACCCACTCCGCTAGACCCAAACCCACTCCGCTAGACCCAAACCCACTCCGCTAGACCCAAACCCACTCCGCTAGACCCAAACCCACTCCGCTAGACCCAAACCCACTCGGCTAGACCCAAACCCATTCGGCTAGACCCAAACCCTCTCGGCTGGACCCAAACCCGCTCCGCTGGACCCAAACCAACTCGGCTTGACCCAAACCCACTCGGCTAGACCCAAACCCACTCGGCGAGACCCAATCCCACTCGGCTAGACCTAAACCCACTCTGCTGGACCCAAACCCGCTCGGCTAGACGCAAACCCGCTCGGCTAGAGCCAAACCCGCTCGGCTAGACCCAAACCCACTCGGCTAGACCTAAACCCACTCGGCTAGACCCAAACCCACTCGGCTAGACCCAAACCCACTCGGCTACACCCAAACCCACTCGGCTAGACCCAAACCCACTCGGCTACAACCAAATCCACTCGACTACACCCAAACCCACTCGGCTAGACCCAAACCCATTCGGCTACACCCAAACCCACTCGGCTAGACCCAAACCCACTCGGCTAGACCCAAACCCACTCGGCTACACCCAAACCCACTCGGCTACACCCAAACCCACTCGGCTAGACCCAAACCCACTCGGCTAGACCCAAACCCACTGGGCTAGACCCAAACCCACTCAGCTAGACCCAAACCCACTCGGCTAGACCCAAACCCACTCGGCTAAACCCAAACCCACTCGGCTAGACCCAAACCCACTGCGCTAGACCCAAACCCACTGCGCTAGATGCAAACCCACTCCGCTAGATGCACACCCACTCGGCTAGACCCAAACCCACTCGGCTAGACCCAAAACACACTTGGCTAGACCCAAAACCCACTCGGCTAGACCCAAACCCACTCGACTAGACCCAACCCACTCGGCTAGACCCAAACCCACTCGTCCAGACCCAAACCCACTCGGCTAGGCCCAAACCCACTCGGCTAGACCCAAACCCACTCGGCTAGACCCAAACCCACTCGGCTAGACCCAAACCCACTCGGCTAAGCCCAAACCCACTCGGCTAAACCCAAACCCACTCTGCTGGACCCAAACCCGCTCGTCTAGACGCAAACCCGCTCGGGTAGTGCCAAACCCGCTCGGCTAGACCCAAACCCGCTCGGCTAGACCTAAACCCACTCGGCTAGACCCAAACCCACTTGGCTAGACCCAAACCCACTCGGCTAGACCCAAACCCACTCGGCTAGACCCAAACCCACTCGGCTACACCCAAACCCACTCGGCTACACCCAAATCCACTTGGCTACACCCAAACCCACTCGGCTAGACCCAAACCCATTCGGCTACACCCAAACCCACTCGGCTAGACCCAAACCCACTCGGCTAGACCCAAACCCACTCGGCTACACCCAAACCCACTCGGCTACAACCAAACCCACTCGGCTAGACCCAAACCCACTCGGCTAGACCCAAACCCACTGGGCTAGACCCAAACCCACTCAGCTAGACCCAAACCCACTCGGCTAGACCCAAACCCACTCGGCTAAACCCAAACCCACTCGGCTAGACCCAAACCCACTGCGCTAGACCCAAACCCACTGCGCTAGATGCAAACCCACTCCGCTAGATGCACACCCACTCGGCTTGACCCAAACCCACTCGGCTAGACCCAAAACACACTTGGCTAGACCCAAAACCCACTCGGCTAGACCCAAACCCACTCGACTAGACCCAAACCCACTCGGCTAGACCCAAACCCACACGTCTAGACCCAAACCCACTCGGCTAGGCCCAAACCCACTCGGCTAGACCCAAACCCACTCGGCTAGACCCAAACCCACTCGGCTAGACCCAAACCCACTCGGCTAAACCCAAACCCACTCGGCAAAACCCAAACCCACTCGGCTAGACCCAAACCCACTAGGCTAGGCCCAAACCCACTCGGATAGACCCAAACCTACTCGGCTAGGCCCAAACCCACTCGGCTAGACCCAAACCCACTCGGCTAGATCCAAACCCACTCCGCTAGACCCAAACCCACTCCGCTAGACCCAAACCCACTCCGCTAGACACAAACCCACTCGGCTAGACACAAACCCACTCCGCTAGACCCAAACCCACTCGCCTAGACCCAAACCCACTCGCCTAGACCCAACGGCAATCTGCTAGACCCAAACCCACTCCGCTAGACCCCAACCCTCTCGCTAGACCCAAACCCACTCGGCTGGACCCAAACCCACTCTGCTAGACCCAAACCCACTCGGCTACACGCAAACCCACTCCGCTGGACGCAAACCCACTACGCTAGACCCAAACCCACTTGGCTGGACCCAAACCCACTCGGCTAGACCCAAACCCACTCGGCTAGACCCAAACCCACTCCGCTATACCCAAACCCACTCGGCTAGAAACAAAACCACTGGGCTAGACCCAAACCCACTCGACTAGACCCAAACCCACTCAGCTAGACCCAAACCCACTCCGCTAGTCCCAACCCCACTCGGCTAGACAGAAACCCACTCGGCTAGACCCAAACCCACTCGGCTAAACCCAAACACACTCGGCTAGACAGAAACCCACTCGGCTAGACCCAAACCCACTCGGCTAGACCCAAACCCACTCGGCTAGACCCAAACCCACTCGGCGAGACACAAACCCGCTCGGCTACACCCAAACCCACTCAGCTAGACCCAAACCCACTCGGCTAGACCCAAATCCATCCGGCTAGACCCAAACCCACTCGGCTAGGCCCAAACCCACTCGGCTAGACCAAAACCCACTCGGCTAGACCCAAAACCACTCGGCTAGAGCCAAACCCGCTCGGCTAGACCCAAACCCGCTCGGCTAGACCTAAACCCACTCGGCTAGACCCAAACCCACTTGGCTAGACCCAAACCCACTCGGCTAGACCCAAACCCACTCGGCTAGACCCAAACCCACTCGGCTAGACCCAAACCCACTCGGCTACACCCAAATCCACTCGGCTACACCCAAACCCACTCGGCTAGACCCAAACCCATTCGGCTACACCCAAACCCACTCGGCTAGACCCAAACCCACTCGGCTAGACCCAAACCCACTCGGCTACACCCAAACCGACTCGGCTACAACCAAACCCACTCGGCTAGACCCAAACCCACTCGGCTAGACCCAAACCCACTGGGCTAGACCCAAACCCACTCAGCTAGACCCAAACCCACTCGGCTAGACCCAAACCCACTCGGCTAAACCCAAACCCACTCGGCTAGACCCAAACCCACTGCGCTAGACCCAAACCCACTGCGCTAGATGCAAACCCACTCCGCTAGATGCACACCCACTCGGCTTGACCCAAACCCACTCGGCTAGACCCAAAACACACTTGGCTAGACCCAAAACCCACTCGGCTAGACCCAAACCCACTCGACTAGACCCAAACCCACTCGGCTAGACCCAAACCCACTCGTCTAGACCCAAACCCACTCGGCTAGGCCCAAACCCACTCGGCTAGACCCAAACCCACTCGGCTAGACCCAAACCCACTCGGCTAGACCCAAACCCACTCGGCTAAACCCAAACCCACTCGGCTAAACCCAAACCCACTCGGCTAGACCCAAACCCACTAGGCTAGGCCCAAACCCACTCGGATAGACCCAAACCCACTCGGATAGACCCAAACCCACTCGGCTAGACCCAAACCCACTCGGCTAGACCCAAACCCACTCCGCTAGACCCAAACCCACCCGGCTAGACACAAACCCACTCGGCTAGACACAAACCCACTCGGCTAGAACCAAACCCACTCTGCTAGACCCAAACCCACTCGGCGAGACACAAACCCACTCGGCTACGCACAAACCCACTCGGCTAGACGCAAACCCACTCGGCTAGACCCAAACCCACTCGGCTAGACCCAAACCTACTCGGCTAGGCCCAAACCCACTCGGCTAGACCCAAACCCACTCGGCTAGATCCAAACCCACTGGGCTAGACCCAAACCCACTTGACTAAACCTAAACCCACTCCGCTAGACCCAAACCCACTCCGCTATACCCAAACCCACTCGGCTAGAGACAAACCCACTCGGCTAGACCCAAACCCACTCGGCTAAACCCAAACCCACTACGCTAGATCCAAACCCACTCGGCGAGACACAAACCCACTCGGCTACACACAAACCCACTCGGCTAGACCCAAACCCACTTGGCTTGACCCAAACCCACTCGGCTACACCCAAACCCACTCGGCTAGGCCCAAACCCACTCGGCTAGACCCAAACCCACTCGGCTAGATCCAAACCCACTCCGCTAGACCCAAACCCACTCCGCTAGACCCAAACCCACTCGGCTAGACCCAAACCCACTCGGCTAGACCCAAACCCACTCGACTAGACCCAAACCCACTCCGCTAGACCCAAAGCCACTCCGCTAGACCCAAACCCACTCCGCTAGACCCAAACCCAGTCGGCTAGACCCAAACCCACTCGGCTAGACCCAAACCCACTCGGCTAGACCCAAACCCACTCGGCTAGACCCAAACCCACTCCGCTAGACCCAAACCCACTCCGCTAGACCCAAACCCACTCGGCTAGACCCAAACCCACTCGGCTAGACCCAAACCCACTCGGCTAGACCCAAACCCACTGGGCTAGACCCAAACCCACTCGACTAGACCCAAACCCACTCTGCTAGACGCAAACCCACTCGGCTAGACGCAAACCCACTCCGCTAGACCCAAACCCACTCCGCTAGACCCAAACCCACTCCGCTAGACCCAAACCCACTCCGCTAGACCCAAACCCACTCCGCTAGACCCAAACCCACTCCGCTAGACCCAAACCCACTTGGCTAGACCCAAACCCATTCGGCTAGACCCAAACCCTCTCGGCTGGACCCAAACCCGCTCCGCTGGACCCAAACCAACTCGGCTTGACCCAAACCCACTCGGCTAGACCCAAACCCACTCGGCGAGACCCAATCCCACTCGGCTAGACCTAAACCCACTCTGCTGGACCCAAACCCGCTCGGCTAGACGCAAACCCGCTCGGCTAGACCCAAACCCACTCGGCTAGACCTAAACCCACTCGGCTAGACCCAAACCCACTCGGCTAGACCCAAACCCACTCGGCTACACCCAAACCCACTCGGCTAGACCCAAACCCACTCGGCTACAACCAAATCCACTCGGCTACACCCAAACCCACTCGGCTAGACCCAAACCCACTCGGCTAGACCCAAACCCACTCTGCTAGACCCAAACCCAATCCGCTAGACCCAAACCCACTCGGCTATGCCCAAACCCACTCGGTTAGACCCAAACCCACTCGGCGAGATCCAAACCCACTCCGCTAGACCCAAACCCACTCCGCTAGCCCCAAACCTACTCGGCTAGTTCAAAACCCACTCCGCTAGACACAAACCCACTCGGCTTGACCCAAACCCACTCGGCTTGACCCAAACCCACTCGGCTGGACCCAAACCCACTCGGCTCGCCCCAAACCCACTCGGCTAGACCCAAACCCACTCGGCTGGACCCAAACCCACTCTGCTCGCCCCAAACCCACTCGGCTAGACCCAAACCCACTCGGCTAGACCTAAACCCAATCGTCTAGGCCCAAACTCAATCGGCTAGACCCAAACCCACTCGGCTGGACCCAAACCCACTCGGCTGGACACAAACCCACTCGGCTAGACGCAAACCCACTCGGCTAGACCCAAACTCACTCGGCTACACCCAAACCCACTCGGCTAGACCCAAACCCAATCGGCTAGACCCAAACCCAATCGGCTAGACCCAAACCCACTCCGCTAGACCCAAACCCACTCGGCTGGACCCAAACCCACTCGGCTAGACCCAAACCCACTCGGCTAGACACAAACCCACTGGGCTAGACCCAAACCCACTTGACTAAACCTAAACCCACTCCGCTAGACCCAAACCCACTCCGCTATACCCAAACCCACTCGGCTAGAGACAAACCCACTCGGCTAGACCCAAACCCACTCGGCTAAACCCAAACCCACTACGCTAGATCCAAACCCACTCGACGAGACACAAACCCACTCGGCTACACACAAACCCACTCGGCTAGACCCAAACCCACTGGGCTTGACCCAAACCCACTCGGCTACACCCAAACCCACTCGGCTAGGCCCAAACCCACTCGGCTAGACCCAAACCCACTCGGCTAGATCCAAACCCACTCCGCTAGACCCAAACCCACTCCGCTAGACCCAAACCCACTCGGCTAGACCCAAACCCACTCGGCTTGACCCAAACCCACTCGACTAGACCCAAACCCACTCCGCTAGACACAAAGCCACTCCGCTAGACCCAAACCCACTCCGCTAGACCCAAACCCAGTCGGCTAGACCCAAACCCACTCGGCTAGACCCAAACCCACTCGGCTAGACCCAAACCCACTCGGCTAGACCCAAACCCACTCCGCTAGACCCAAACCCACTCCGCTAGACCCAAACCCACTCGGCTAGACCCAAACCCACTCGGCTAGACCCAAACCCACTCGGCTAGACCCAAACCCACTGGGCTAGACCCAAACCCACTCGACTAGACCCAAACCCACTCTGCTAGACGCAAACCCACTCGGCTAGACGCAAACCCACTCCGCTAGACCCAAACCCACTCCGCTAGACCCAAACCCACTCCGCTAGACCCAAACCCACTCCGCTAGACCCAAACCCACTCCGCTAGACCCAAACCCACTCCGCTAGACCCAAACCCACTCGGCTAGACCCAAACCCATTCGGCTAGACCCAAACCCTCTCGGCTGGACCCAAACCCGCTCCGCTGGACCCAAACCAACTCGGCTTGACCCAAACCCACTCGGCTAGACCCAAACCCACTCGGCGAGACCCAATCCCACTCGGCTAGACCTAAACCCACTCTGCTGGACCCAAACCCGCTCGGCTAGACGCAAACCCGCTCGGCTAGAGCCAAACCCGCTCGGCTAGACCCAAACCCACTCGGCTAGACCTAAACCCACTCGGCTAGACCCAAACCCGCTCGGCTAGACGCAAACCCGCTCGGCTAGAGCCAAACCCGCTCGGCTAGACCCAAACCCACTCGGCTAGACCTAAACCCACTCGGCTAGACCCAAACCCACTCGGCTAGACCCAAACCCACTCGGCTACACACAAACCCACTCGGCTAGACCCAAACCCACTCGGCTACAACCAAATCCACTCGGCTACACCCAAACCCACTCGGCTAGACCCAAACCCATTCGGCTACACCCAAACCCACTCGGCTAGACACAAACCCACTCGGCTAGACCCAAACCCACTCGGCTACACCCAAACCCACTCGGCTACACCCAAACCCACTCGGCTAGACCCAAACCCACTCAGCTAGACCCAAACCCACTGGGCTAGACCCAAACCCACTCAGCTGGACCCAAACCCACTCGGCTAGACCCAAACCCACTCGGCTAAACCCAAACCCACTCGGCTAGACCCAAACCCACTGCGCTAGACCCAAACCCACTGCGCTAGATGCAAACCCACTCCGCTAGATGCACACCCACTCGGCTAGACCCAAACCCACTCGGCTAGACCCAAAACACACTTGGCTAGACCCAAAACCCACTCGGCTAGACCCAAACCCACTCGACTAGACCCAACCCACTCGGCTAGACCCAAACCCACTCGTCCAGACACAAACCCACTCGGCTAGGCCCAAACCCACTCGGCTAGACCCAAACCCACTCGGCTAGACCCAAACCCACTCGGCTAGACCCAAACCCACTCGGCTGAGCCCAAACCCACTCGGCTAAACCCAAACCCACTCTGCTGGACCCAAACCCGCTCGTCTAGACGCAAACCCGCTCGGGTAGAGCCAAACCCGCTCGGCTAGACCCAAACCCGCTCGGCTAGACCTAAACCCACTCGGCTAGACCCAAACCCACTTGGCTAGACCCAAACCCACTCGGCTAGACCCAAACCCACTCGGCTAGACCCAAACCCACTCGGCTAGACCCAAACCCACTCGGCTACACCCAAATCCACTCGGCTACACCCAAACCCACTCGGCTAGACCCAAACCCATTCGGCTACACCCAAACCCACTCGGCTAGACCCAAACCCACTCGGCTAGACCCAAACCCACTCGGCTACACCCAAACCCACTCGGCTACAACCAAACCCACTCGGCTAGACCCAAACCCACTCGGCTAGACCCAAACCCACTGGGCTAGACCCAAACCCACTCAGCTAGACCCAAACCCACTCGGCCAGACCCAAACCCACTCGGCTAAACCCAAACCCACTTGGCTAGACCCAAACCCACTGCGCTAGACCCAAACCCACTGCGCTAGATGCAAACCCACTCCGCTAGATGCACACCCACTCGGCTTGACCCAAACCCACTCGGCTAGACCCAAAACACACTTGGCTAGACCCAAAACCCACTCGGCTAGACCCAAACCCACTCGACTAGACCCAAACCCACTCGGCTAGACCCAAACCCACTCGTCTAGACCCAAACCCACTCGGCTAGGCCCAAACCCACTCGGCTAGACCCAAACCCACTCGGCTAGACCCAAACCCACTCGGCTAGACCCAAACCCACTCGGCTAAACCCAAACCCACTCGGCAAAACCCAAACCCACTCGGCTAGACCCAAACCCACTAGGCTAGGCCCAAACCCACTCCGATAGACCCAAACCTACTCGGCTAGGCCCAAACCCACTCGGCTAGACCCAAACCCACTCGGCTAGATCCAAACCCATTCCGCTAGACCCAAACCCACTCCGCTAGACCCAAACCCACTCCGCTAGACACAAACCCACTCGGCTAGACCCAAACCCACTCCGCTAGACCCAAACCCACTCGCCTAGACCCAAACCCACTCGCCTAGACCCAAACCCAATCTGCTAGACCCAAACCCACTCCGCTAGACCCCAACCCTCTCGGCTAGACCCAAACCCACTCGGCTGGACCCAAACCCACTCTGCTAGACCCAAACCCACTCGGCTACACGCAAACCCACTCCGCTAGACCCAAACCCACTACGCTAGACCCAAACCCACTTGGCTGGACCCAAACCCACTCGGCTAGACCCAAACCCACTCGGCTAGACCCAAACCCACTCTGCTATACCCAAACCCACTCGGCTACAACCAAATCCACTCGGCTACACCCAAACCCACTCGGCTAGACCCAAACCCATTCGGCTACACCCAAACCCACTCGGCTAGACACAAACCCACTCGGCTAGACCCAAACCCACTCGGCTACACCCAAACCCACTCGGCTACACCCAAACCCACTCGGCTAGACCCAAACCCACTCAGCTAGACCCAAACCCACTGGGCTAGACCCAAACCCACTCAGCTGGACCCAAACCCACTCGGCTAGACCCAAACCCACTCGGCTAAACCCAAACCCACTCGGCTAGACCCAAACCCACTGCGCTAGACCCAAACCCACTGCGCTAGATGCAAACCCACTCCGCTAGATGCACACCCACTCGGCTAGACCCAAACCCACTCGGCTAGACCCAAAACACACTTGGCTAGACCCAAAACCCACTCGGCTAGACCCAAACCCACTCGACTAGACCCAACCCACTCGGCTAGACCCAAACCCACTCGTCCAGACACAAACCCACTCGGCTAGGCCCAAACCCACTCGGCTAGACCCAAACCCACTCGGCTAGACCCAAACCCACTCGGCTAGACCCAAACCCACTCGGCTGAGCCCAAACCCACTCGGCTAAACCCAAACCCACTCTGCTGGACCCAAACCCGCTCGTCTAGACGCAAACCCGCTCGGGTAGAGCCAAACCCGCTCGGCTAGACCCAAACCCGCTCGGCTAGACCTAAACCCACTCGGCTAGACCCAAACCCACTTGGCTAGACCCAAACCCACTCGGCTAGACCCAAACCCACTCGGCTAGACCCAAACCCACTCGGCTAGACCCAAACCCACTCGGCTACACCCAAATCCACTCGGCTACACCCAAACCCACTCGGCTAGACCCAAACCCATTCGGCTACACCCAAACCCACTCGGCTAGACCCAAACCCACTCGGCTAGACCCAAACCCACTCGGCTACACCCAAACCCACTCGGCTACAACCAAACCCACTCGGCTAGACCCAAACCCACTCGGCTAGACCCAAACCCACTGGGCTAGACCCAAACCCACTCAGCTAGACCCAAACCCACTCGGCTAGACCCAAACCCACTCGGCTAAACCCAAACCCACTCGGCTAGACCCAAACCCACTGCGCTAGACCCAAACCCACTGCGCTAGATGCAAACCCACTCCGCTAGATGCACACCCACTCGGCTTGACCCAAACCCACTCGGCTAGACCCAAAACACACTTGGCTAGACCCAAAACCCACTCGGCTAGACCCAAACCCACTCGACTAGACCCAAACCCACTCGGCTAGACCCAAACCCACTCGTCTAGACCCAAACCCACTCGGCTAGGCCCAAACCCACTCGGCTAGACCCAAACCCACTCGGCTAGACCCAAACCCACTCGGCTAGACCCAAACCCACTCGGCTAAACCCAAACCCACTCGGCAAAACCCAAACCCACTCGGCTAGACCCAAACCCACTAGGCTAGGCCCAAACCCACTCCGATAGACCCAAACCTACTCGGCTAGGCCCAAACCCACTCGGCTAGACCCAAACCCACTCGGCTAGATCCAAACCCATTCCGCTAGACCCAAACCCACTCCGCTAGACCCAAACCCACTCCGCTGGACACAAACCCACTCGGCTAGACCCAAACCCACTCCGCTAGACCCAAACCCACTCGCCTAGACCCAAACCCACTCGCCTAGACCCAAACCCAATCTGCTAGACCCAAACCCACTCCGCTAGACCCCAACCCTCTCGGCTAGACCCAAACCCACTCGGCTGGACCCAAACCCACTCTGCTAGACCCAAACCCACTCGGCTACACGCAAACCCACTCCGCTAGACCCAAACCCACTACGCTAGACCCAAACCCACTTGGCTGGACCCAAACCCACTCGGCTAGACCCAAACCCACTCGGCTAGACCCAAACCCACTCTGCTATACCCAAACCCACTCGGCTAGAAACAAAACCACTGGGCTAGACCCAAACCCACTCGACTAGACCCAAACCCACTCAGCTAGACCCAAACCCACTCCGCTAGTCCCAACCCCACTCGGCTAGACAGAAACCCACTCGGCTAGACACAAACCCACTCGGCTAAACCCAAACCCACTCGGCTAGACAGAAACCCACTCGGCTAGACCCAAACCCACTCGGCTAGACCCAAACCCACTCGGCTAGACCCAAACCCACTCGGCGAGACACAAACCCGCTCGGCTACACCCAAACCCACTCAGCTAGACCCAAACCCACTCGGCTAGACCCAAATCCATCCGGCTAGACCCAAACCCACTCGGCTAGGCCCAAACCCACTCGGCTAGACCAAAACCCACTCGGCTAGACCCAAAACCACTCGGCTAGAGCCAAACCCGCTCGGCTAGACCCAAACCCGCTCGGCTAGACCTAAACCCACTCGGCTAGACCCAAACCCACTTGGCTAGACCCAAACCCACTCGGCTAGACCCAAACCCACTCGGCTAGACCCAAACCCACTCGGCTAGACCCAAACCCACTGCGCTAGACCCAAACCCACTGCGCTAGATGCAAACCCACTCCGCTAGATGCACACCCACTCGGCTTGACCCAAACCCACTCGGCTAGACCCAAAACACACTTGGCTAGACCCAAAACCCACTCATCTAGACCCAAACCCACTCGACTAGACCCAAACCCACTCGGCTAGACCCAAACCCACTCGTCTAGACCCAAACCCACTCGTCTAGACCCAAACCCACTCGGCTAGGCCCAAACCCACTCGGCTAGACCCAAACCCACTCGGCTAGACCCAAACCCACTCGGCTAGACCCAAACCCACTCGGCTAAACCCAAACCCACTCGGCTAGACCCAAACCCACTAGGCTAGGCCCAAACCCACTCGGATAGACCCAAACCCACTCGGATAGACCCAAACCCACTCGGCTAGACCCAAACCCACTCCGCTAGACCCAAACCCACCCGGCTAGACACAAACCCACTCGGCTAGACACAAACCCACTCGGCTAGAACCAAACCCACTCTGCTAGCCCCAAACCCACTCGGCGAGACACAAACCCACTCGGCTACGCACAAACCCACTCGGCTAGCCGCAAACCCACTCGGCTAGACCCAAACCCACTCGGCTAGACCCAAACCTACTCGGCTAGGCCCAAACCCACTCGGCTAGGCCCAAACCCACTCGGCTAGATCCAAACCCACTCCGCTAGACCCAAACCCACTCCGCTAGACCCAAACCCACTCCGCTAGACCCAAACCCACTCGGCTAGACCCAAACCCACTCCGCTAGACCCAAACCCACTCGCCTAGACCCAAACCCACTCGCCTAGACCCAAACCCAATCTGCTAGACCCAAACCCACTCCGCTAGACCCCAACCCACTCGGCTAGACCCAAACCCACTCGGCTGGACCCAAACCCACTCCGCTGGACCCAAACCCACTCCGCTAGACCCAAACCCACTCCGCTAGACCCAAACCCACTCGGCTAGACCCAAACCCACTCGGCTAGACCCAAACCCACTCGGCTAGACCCAAACCCACTCGGCTAGACCCAAACCCACTCTGCTAGACGCAAACCCACTCGGCTAGAGGCAAACCCACTCCGCTAGACCCAAACCCACTCCGCTAGACCCAAACCCACTCCGCTAGACCCAAACCCACTCCGCTAGACCCAAACCCACTCCGCTAGACCCAAACCCACTCGGCTAGACCCAAACCCACTCCGCTAGACCCAAACCCACTCCGCTAGATGCACACCCACTCCGCTAGACCCAAACCCACTCGGCTAGACGCAAACCCACTCGGCTAGACGCAAACCCACTCGGCTACACCCAAACCCACTCGGCTACACCCAAACCCACTCGGCTAGACCCAAACCCACTTGGCTATACCCAAACCCACTCGGCTATACCCAAACCCACTCGGCTAGACCCAAACCCACTCGGCTAGACCCAAACCCACTCGGGTAGACCCAAACCCACTCTGCTAGACCCAAACCCAATCGCCTAGGCCCAAACCCACTCCGCCAGACCCAAACCCACTCCGCTAGACCCAAACCCACTCGGCTAGACCCAAACCCACTCGGCTAGACCCAAACCCACTCGGCTAGATCCGAACCCACTCGACTAGACCCAAACCCACTCCGCTAGACCCAAACCCACTCGGCTAGACCCAAACCCACTCGGCTAGACCCAAACCCACTCAGCTAGACCCAAACCCACTCCGCTAGACACAAACCCACTCGGCTAGACAGAAACCCACTCGGCTGGACCCAAACCCACACGGCTAGACCCAAACCCACTCGGCTAGACCCAAACCCACTCCGCTAGACCCAAACCCACTCGGCTAGACCCAAGATCACTCGGCTAGACCCAAACCCCCTCGGCTACGCCCAAACCCACTCGGCTAGACCCAAACCCATTCGGCTAGACCCAAACCCACTCGGCTAGACCCAAACCCACTCCGCTAGACCCAAACCCACTCGGCTAGACCCAAACCCACTCGGCTAGACCCAAACCCATTCGACTAGACCCAAACCCAATCTGCTAGACCCAAACCCACTCCGCTAGACCCCAACCCACTCGGCTAGACCCAAACCCACTCGGCTGGACCCAAACCCACTCTGCTAGACCCAAACCCACTCGGCAAGACGCAAACCCACTCCGCTAGACCCAAACCCACTCCGCTAGACCCAAACCCACTCGGCTAGACCCAAACCCACTCCGCTAGACCCAAACCCACTCGGCTAGACCCAAACCCACTCGGCTAGACCCAAACCAACTCGGCTAGACCCAAACCCACTCTGCTAGACGCAAACCCACTCGGCTAGACGCAAACCCACTCCGCTAGACCCAAACCCACTCCGCTAGACCCAAACCCACTCCGCTAGACCCAAACCCACTCCGCTAGACCCAAACCCACTCCGCTAGACCCAAACCCACTCCGCTAGACCCAAACCCACTCCGCTAGACCCAAACCCACTCCGCTAGATGCACACCCACTCCGCTAGACCCAAACCCACTCGGCTAGACGCAAACCCACTTGGCTACACCCAAATCCACTCGGCTACACCCAAACCCAATCGGCTAGACCCAAACCCATTCGGCTACACCCAAACCCACTCGGCTAGACCCAAACCCACTCGGCTAGACCCAAACCCACTCGGCTAGACCCAAACCCACTCGGGTAGACCCAAACCCACTCGGCTAGACCCAAACCCATTCGACTAGATCCAAACCCAATCTGCTAGACCCAAACCCACTCCGCTAGACCCCAACCCACTCGTCTAGACCCAAACCCACTCGGCTGGACACAAACCCACTCGGCTGGACCCAAACCCACTCGGCTAGACCCAAACCCACTCGGCTAGAACCAAACCCACTCGGCTAGACCCAAACCCACTCCGCTAGACCCAAACCCACTCCGCTAGACCCAAACCCACTCCGCTAGACCCAAACCCACTCCGCTAGACCCAAACCCACTCGGCTAGACCCAAACCCACTCGGCTAGACCCAAACCCACTCGGCTAGACCCAAACCCACTCGGCTAGACCCAAACCCACTCGGCTAGACCCAAACCCATTCGACTAGACCCAAACCCAATCTGCTAGACCCAAACCCACTCCGCTAGACCCCAACCCACTCGGCTAGACCCAAACCCACTCGGCTGGACCCAAACCCACTCTGCTAGACCCAAACCCACTCGGCAAGACGCAAACCCACTCCGCTAGACCCAAACCCACTACGCTAGACCCAAACCCACTCGGCTGGACCCAAACCCACTCGGCTAGACCCAAACCCACTCGGCTAGACCCAAACCCACTCGGCTAGACGCAAACCCACTCGGCTAGACCCAAACCCACTCGGCTAGACCCAAACCCACTCGGCTAGACCCAAACCCACTCGGCTAGACCCAAACCCACTCGGCTAGACCCAAACCCACTCGGCTAGACCCAAACCCACTCGGCTAGACCCAAACCCACTCGGCTAGACCCAAACCAACTCGGCTAGACCCAAACCCACTCGGCTAGACGCAAACCCACTCGGCTAGACGCAAACCCACTCCGCTAGACCCAAACCCACTCCGCTAGACCCAAACCCACTCCGCTAGACACAAACCCACTCCGCTAGACCCAAACCCACTCCGCTAGACCCAAACCCACTCGGCTAGACCCAAACCCACTCCGCTAGACCCAAACCCACTCCGCTAGACGCACACCCACTCCGCTAGACCCAAACCCACTCGGCTAGACGCAAACCCACTTGGCTACACCCAAATCCACTCGGCTACACCCAAACCCAATCGGCTAGACCCAAACCCATTCGGCTACACCCAAACCCACTCGGCTAGACCCAAACCCACTCGGCTAGACCCAAACCCACTCGGCTAGACCCAAACCCACTCGGGTAGACCCAAACCCACTCGGCTAGACCCAAACCCATTCGACTAGATCCAAACCCAATCTGCTAGACCCAAACCCACTCCGCTAGACCCCAACCCACTCGTCTAGACCCAAACCCACTCGGCTGGACACAAACCCACTCGGCTGGACCCAAACCCACTCGGCTAGACCCAAACCCACTCGGCTAGAACCAAACCCACTCGGCTAGACCCAAACCCACTCGGCTAGACCCAAACCCACTCGGCTAGACCCAAACCCACTCCGCTAGACCCAAACCCACTCCGCTAGACCCAAACCCACTCGGCTAGACCCAAACCCACTCGGCTAGACCCAAACCCACTCGGCTAGACCCAAACCCACTCGGCTAGACCCAAACCCACTCGGCTAGACCCAAACCCACTCGGCTAGACCCAAACCCACTCTGCTAGACGCAAACCCACTCGGCTAGACGCAAACCCACTCCGCTAGACCCAAACCCACTCCGCTAGACCCAAACCCACTCCGCTAGACCCAAACCCACTCCGCTAGACCCAAACCCACTCGGCTAGACCCAAGCCCACTCCGCTAGACCCAAACCCACTCCGCTAGATGCACACCCACTCCGCTAGACCCAAACCCACTCGGCTAGACGCAAACCCACTCGGCTACACCCAATTCCACTCGGCTACACCCAAACCCACTCGGCTAGACCAAAACCCATTCGGCTACACCCAAACCCACTCGGCTAGACCCAAAGCCACTCGGCTAGACCCAAACCCACTCGGCTAGACCCAAACCCACTCGGGTAGACCCAAACCCACTCGGCTAGACCCAAACCCACTCTGCTAGACCCAAACCCAATCGCCTAGGCCCAAACCCACTCGGCTAGGCCCAAAGCCACTCGGCTAGACCCAAACCCACTCGGCTAGACCCAAACCCACTTGGCTAGACTTAAACCCACTCGGCTAGACCCAAACCCGCTCGGCTAGACGCAAACCCACTCCGCTAGACCCAAACCCACTCGGCTAGACCCAAACCCACTCGGCTAGACCCAAACCCACTCGGCTAGACCCAAACCCACTCGGCTAGACCCAAACCCACTCGGGTAGACCCAAACCCACTCGGCTAGACCCAAACCCACTCTGCTAGACCCAAACCCAATCGCCTAGGCCCAAACCCACTCGGCTAGGCCCAAAGCCACTCGGCTAGACCCAAACCCACTCGGCTAGACCCAAACCCACTTGGCTAGACTTTAACCCACTCGGCTAGACCCAAACCCGCTCGGCTAGACGCAAACCCACTCCGCTAGACCCAAACCCACTCGGCTAGACCCAAACCCACTCGGCTAGATCCAAACCCACTCGACTAGACCCAAACCCACTCCGCTAGACCCAAACCCACTGCGCTAGACCCAAACCCACTCGGCTAGACCCAAACCCACTCGGCTAGACCCAAACCCATTCGGCTAGATCCAAACCCACTCGACTAGACCCAAACCCACTCCGCTAGACCCAAACCCACTCGGCTAGACCCAAACCCACTCGGCTAGACCCAAACCCACTCGGCTGGACCCAAACCCATTCGACTAGACCCAAACCCACTCTGCCAGACCCAAACCCACTCCGCTAGACCCAAACCCACTCGGCTAGACCGAAACCCACTCGGCTAGACGCAAACCCACTCCGCTAGACCCAAACCCACTCAGCTGGACCCAAACCCACTCGGCTAGTCCCAAACCCACTCGGCTAGACCCAAACCCACTCCGCTATACCCAAACCCACTCGGCTAGAAACAAAACCACTGGGCTAGACCCAAACCCACTCGACTAGACCCAAACCCACTCAGCTAGACCCAAACCCACTCCGCTAGACCCAAACCCACTCGGCTAGACAGAAACCCACTCGGCTAGACCCAAACCCACTCGGCTAGACCCAAACCCACTCGGCTAGACCCAAACCCACTCGTCTAGACCCAAACCCACTCGGCTAGGCCCAAACCCACTCGGCTAGACCCAAACCCACTCGGCTAGACCCAAACCCACTCGGTTAGACCCAAACCCACTCGGCTAAACCCAAACCCACTCGGCTAAACCCAAACCCACTCGGCTAGACCCAAACCCACTAGGCTAGGCCCAAACCCACTCTGCTAGACCCAAACCCACTCCGCTAGACCCAAACCCGCTCCGCTAGACCCAAACCCACTCGGCTAGACCCAAACCCACTCGACTAGACCCAAACCCACTCCGCTAGACCCAAACCCACTCCGCTATACCCAAACCCACTCGGCGAGACCCAAACCCACTCGCCTAGACCCAAACCCACTCGGCTAGATCCAAACCCACTCGACTAGACCCAAACCCACTCTGCTAGACCCAAACCCACTCGGCTAGACCCAAACCCACTCGGCTAGACCCAAACCCACTCGGGTAGACCCAAACCCATTCGACTAGACCCAAACCCACTCTGCCAGACCCAAACCCACTCCGCTAGACCCAAACCCACTCGGCTAGACTGAAACCCACTCGGCTAGACGCAAACCCACTCCGCTAGACCCAAACCCACTCAGCTGGACCCAAACCCACTCGGCTAGACCCAAACCCACTCGGCTAGACCCAAACCCACTCCGCTATACCCAAACCCACTCGGCTAGAAACAAAACCACTGGGCTAGACCCAAACCCACTCGACTAGACCCAAACCCACTCAGCTAGACCCAAACCCACTCCGCTAGACCCAAACCCACTCGGCTAGACAGAAACCCACTCGGCTAGACCCAAACCCACTCGGCTAGACCCAAACCCACTCGGCTAGACCCAAACCCACTCGTCTAGACCCAAACCCACTCGGCTAGGCCCAAACCCACTCGGCTAGACCCAAACCCACTTGGCTAGACCCAAACCCACTCGGTTAGACCCAAACCCACTCGGCTAAACCCAAACCCACTCGGCTAAACCCAAACCCACTCGGCTAGACCCAAGCCCACTAGCTAGGCCCAAGCCCACTCTGCTAGACCCAAACCCACTCCGCTAGACCCAAACCCACTGCGCTAGACCCAAACCCACTCGGCTAGACCCAAACCCACTCGGCTAGACCCAAACCCATTCGGCTAGATCCAAACCCACTCGACTAGACCCAAACCCACTCCGCTAGACCCAAACCCACTCGGCTAGACCCAAACCCACTCGGCTAGACCCAAACCCACTCGGCTGGACCCAAACCCATTCGACTAGACCCAAACCCACTCTGCCAGACCCAAACCCACTCCGCTAGACCCAAACCCACTCGGCTAGACCGAAACCCACTCGGCTAGACGCAAACCCACTCCGCTAGACCCAAACCCACTCAGCTGGACCCAAACCCACTCGGCTAGACCCAAACCCACTCGGCTAGACCCAAACCCACTCCGCTATACCCAAACCCACTCGGCTAGAAACAAAACCACTGGGCTAGACCCAAACCCACTCGACTAGACCCAAACCCACTCAGCTAGACCCAAACCCACTCCGCTAGACCCAAACCCACTCGGCTAGACAGAAACCCACTCGGCTAGACCCAAACCCACTCGGCTAGACCCAAACCCACTCGGCTAGACCCAAACCCACTCGGCTAGATCCAAACCCACTCGACTAGACCCAAACCCACTCCGCTAGACCCAAACCCACTGCGCTAGACCCAAACCCACTCGGCTAGACCCAAACCCACTCGGCTAGACCCAAACCCATTCGGCTAGATCCAAACCCACTCGACTAGACCCAAACCCACTCGGCTAGACCCAAACCCACTCGGCTAGATCCAAACCCACTCGACTAGACCCAAACCCACTCCGCTAGACCCAAACCCACTGCGCTAGACCCAAACCCACTCGGCTAGACCCAAACCCACTCGGCTAGACCCAAACCCATTCGGCTAGATCCAAACCCACTCGGCTAGACCCAAACCCACTCGGCTAGACCCAAACCCATTCGGCTAGATCCAAACCCACTCGGCTAGACCCAAACCCACTCGGCTAGACCCAAACCCACTCGGCTAGATCCAAACCCACTCGACTAGACCCAAACCCACTCCGCTAGACCCAAACCCACTGCGCTAGACCCAAACCCACTCGGCTAGACCCAAACCCACTCGGCTAGACCCAAACCCATTCGGCTAGATCCAAACCCACTCGACTAGACCCAAACCCACTCCGCTAGACCCAAACCCACTCGGCTAGACCCAAACCCACTCGGCTAGACCCAAACCCACTCGGCTGGACCCAAACCCATTCGACTAGACCCAAACCCACTCTGCCAGACCCAAACCCACTCCGCTAGACCCAAACCCACTCGGCTAGACCGAAACCCACTCGGCTAGACGCAAACCCACTCCGCTAGACCCAAACCCACTCAGCTGGACCCAAACCCACTCGGCTAGACCCAAACCCACTCGGCTAGACCCAAACCCACTCCGCTATACCCAAACCCACTCGGCTAGAAACAAAACCACTGGGCTAGACCCAAACCCACTCGACTAGACCCAAACCCACTCAGCTAGACCCAAACCCACTCCGCTAGACCCAAACCCACTCGGCTAGACAGAAACCCACTCGGCTAGACCCAAACCCACTCGGCTAGACCCAAACCCACTCGGCTAGACCCAAACCCACTCGTCTAGACCCAAACCCACTCGGCTAGGCCCAAACCCACTCGGCTAGACCCAAACCCACTCGGCTAGACCCAAACCCACTCGGTTAGACCCAAACCCACTCGGCTAAACCCAAACCCACTCGGCTAAACCCAAACCCACTCGGCTAGACCCAAACCCACTAGGCTAGGCCCAAACCCACTCTGCTAGACCCAAACCCACTCCGCTAGACCCAAACCCGCTCCGCTAGACCCAAACCCACTCGGCTAGACCCAAACCCACTCGACTAGACCCAAACCCACTCCGCTAGACCCAAACCCACTCCGCTATACCCAAACCCACTCGGCGAGACCCAAACCCACTCGGCTAGACCCAAACCCACTCGGCTAGATCCAAACCCACTCGACTAGACCCAAACCCACTCTGCTAGACCCAAACCCACTCGGCTAGACCCAAACCCACTCGGCTAGACCCAAACCCACTCGGGTAGACCCAAACCCATTCGACTAGACCCAAACCCACTCTGCCAGACCCAAACCCACTCCGCTAGACCCAAACCCACTCGGCTAGACTGAAACCCACTCGGCTAGACGCAAACCCACTCCGCTAGACCCAAACCCACTCAGCTGGACCCAAACCCACTCGGCTAGACCCAAACCCACTCGGCTAGACCCAAACCCACTCCGCTATACCCAAACCCACTCGGCTAGAAACAAAACCACTGGGCTAGACCCAAACCCACTCGACTAGACCCAAACCCACTCAGCTAGACCCAAACCCACTCCGCTAGACCCAAACCCACTCGGCTAGACAGAAACCCACTCGGCTAGACCCAAACCCACTCGGCTAGACCCAAACCCACTCGGCTAGACCCAAACCCACTCGTCTAGACCCAAACCCACTCGGCTAGGCCCAAACCCACTCGGCTAGACCCAAACCCACTTGGCTAGACCCAAACCCACTCGGTTAGACCCAAACCCACTCGGCTAAACCCAAACCCACTCGGCTAAACCCAAACCCACTCGGCTAGACCCAAGCCCACTAGGCTAGGCCCAAGCCCACTCTGCTAGACCCAAACCCACTCCGCTAGACCCAAACCCACTCGGCTAGACCCAAACCCACTCGGCTAGACCCAAACCCACTCGGCTAGACCCAAACCCACTCGGCTAGACCCAAACACACTCGGCTAGACCCAAACCCACTCGGCTAGACCCAAACCCACTCGGCTAGACCCAAACCCACTCTGCTAGACGCAAACCCACTCGGCTAGACGCAAACCCACTCCGCTAGACCCAAACCCACTCCGCTAGACCCAAACCCACTCCGCTAGACCCAAACCCACTCCGCTAGACCCAAACCCACTCCGCTAGACCCAAACCCACTCGGCTAGACCCAAACCCACTCCGCTAGACCCAAACCCACTCCGCTAGACCCAAACCCACTCCGCTAGACCCAAACCCACTTGGCTACACCCAAATCCACTCGGCTGCACCCAAATCCACTCGGCTAGACCCAAACCCATTCGGCTACACCCAAACCCACTCGGCTAGACCCAAACCCACTCGGCTAGACCCAAACCCACTCGGCTAGACCCAAACCCACTCGGGTAGACCCAAACCCACTCGGCTAGACCCAAACCCACTCTGCTAGACCCAAACCCAATCGCCTAGGCCCAAACCCACTCGGCTAGGCCCAAAGCCACTCGGCTAGACCCAAACCCACTCGGCTAGACCCAAACCCACTTGGCTAGACTTAAACCCAATCGGCTAGACCCAAACCCGCTCGGCTAGACGCAAACCCACTCCGCTAGACCCAAACCCACTCGGCTAGACCCAAACCCACTCGGCTAGATCCAAACCCACTCGACTAAACCCAAACCCACTCCGCTAGACCCAAACCCACTCCGCTAGACCCAAACCCACTCGGCTAGACCCAAACCCACTCGGCTAGACCCAAACCCACTCGGCTAGATCCAAACCCACTCGACTAGACCCAAACCCACTCCGCTAGACCCAAACCTACTCGGCTAGACCCAAACCCACTCGGCTAGACCCAAACCCACTCGGCTAGACCCAAACCCACTCGGCTAGACCCAAACACACTCGGCTAGACCCAAACCCACTCGGCTAGACCCAAACCCACTCGGCTAGACCCAAACCCACTCTGCTAGACGCAAACCCACTCGGCTAGACGCAAACCCACTCCGCTAGACCCAAACCCACTCCGCTAGACCCAAACCCACTCCGCTAGACCCAAACCCACTCCGCTAGACCCAAACCCACTCCGCTAGACCCAAACCCACTCGGCTAGACCCAAACCCACTCCGCTAGACCCAAACCCACTCCGCTAGACCCAAACCCACTCCGCTAGACCCAAACCCACTTGGCTACACCCAAATCCACTCGGCTGCACCCAAATCCACTCGGCTAGACCCAAACCCATTCGGCTACACCCAAACCCACTCGGCTAGACCCAAACCCACTCGGCTAGACCCAAACCCACTCGGCTAGACCCAAACCCACTCGGGTAGACCCAAACCCACTCGGCTAGACCCAAACCCACTCTGCTAGACCCAAACCCAATCGCCTAGGCCCAAACCCACTCGGCTAGGCCCAAAGCCACTCGGCTAGACCCAAACCCACTCGGCTAGACCCAAACCCACTTGGCTAGACTTAAACCCAATCGGCTAGACCCAAACCCGCTCGGCTAGACGCAAACCCACTCCGCTAGACCCAAACCCACTCGGCTAGACCCAAACCCACTCGGCTAGATCCAAACCCACTCGACTAAACCCAAACCCACTCCGCTAGACCCAAACCCACTCCGCTAGACCCAAACCCACTCGGCTAGACCCAAACCCACTCGGCTAGACCCAAACCCACTCGGCTAGATCCAAACCCACTCGACTAGACCCAAACCCACTCCGCTAGACCCAAACCTACTCGGCTAGACCCAAACCCACTCGGCTAGACCCAAACCCACTCGGCTAGACCCAAACCCATTCGACTAGACCCAAACCCACTCTGCCAGACCCAAACCCACTCCACTAGACCCAAACCCACTTGGCTAGACCGAAACCCACTCGGCTAGACGCAAATCCACTCCGCTAGACCCAAACCCACTCAGCTGGACCCAAACCAACTCGGCTAGACCCAAACCCACTCGGCTAGACCCAAACACACTCCGCTATACCCAAACCCACTCGGCTAAGAACAAAACCACTGGGCTAGACCCAAACCCACTCGACTAGACCCAAACCCACTCGGCTAGACCCAAACCCACTCCGCTAGACCCAAACCCACTCCGCTATACCCAAACCCACTCGGCTAGAAACAAAACCACTGGGCTAGACCCAAACCCACTCGACTAGACCCAAACCCACTCAGCTAGACCCAAACCCACTCCGCTAGACCCAAACCCACTCGGCTAGACCGAAACCCACTCGGCTAGACCCAAACCCACTCGGCTAGACCCAAACCCACTCGGCTAGACCCAAACCCACTCGTCTAGACCCAAACCCACTCGGCTAGGCCCAAACCCACTCGGCTAGACCCAAACCCACTCGGCTAGACCCAAACCCACTCGGCTAGACCCAAACCCACTCGGCTAAACCCAAACCCACTCGGCTAAACCCAAACCCACTCGGCTAGACCCAAACCCACTCCGCTAGACCCAAACCCACTCCGCTAGACCCAAACCCACTCCGCTAGACCCAAACCCACTCGGCTAGACCCAAACCCACTCGACTAGACCCAAACCCACTCCGCTAGACCCAAACCCACTCCGCTATACCCAAACCCACTCGGCGAGACCCAAACCCACTCGGCTAGACCCAAACCCACTCGGCTAGATCCAAACCCACTCGGCTAGACCCAAACCCACTCGACTAGACCCAAACCCACTCGGCTAGACCCAAACCCACTCGGCTAGACCCAAACCCACTCGGCTAGACCCAAACCCATTCGACTAGACCCAAACCCACTCTGCCAGACCCAAACCCACTCCGCTAGACCCAAACCCACTCGGCTAGACTGAAACCCACTCGGCTAGACGCAAACCCACTCCGCTAGACCCAAACCCACTCAGCTGGACCCAAACCCACTCGGCTAGACCCAAACCCACTCGGCTAGACCCAAACCCACTCCGCTATACCCAAACCCACTCGGCTAGAAACAAAACCACTGGGCTAGACCCAAACCCACTCGACTAGACCCAAACCCACTCAGCTAGACCCAAACCCACTCAGCTAGACCCAAACCCACTCCGCTAGACCCAAACCCACTCGGCTAGACAGAAACCCACTCGGCTAGACCCAAACCCACTCGGCTAGACCCAAACCCACTCGGCTAGACCCAAACCCACACGTCTAGACCCAAACCCACTCGGCTAGGCCCAAACCCACTCGGCTAGACCCAAACCCACTTGGCTAGACCCAAACCCACTCGGTTAGACCCAAACCCACTCGGCTAAACCCAAACCCACTCAGCTAAACCCAAACCCACTCGGCTAGACCCAAACCCACTAGGCTAGGCCCAAGCCCACTCTGCTAGACCCAAACCCACTCCGCTAGACCCAAACCCACTCGGCTAGACCCAAACCCACTCGGCTAGACCCAAACCCACTCGGCTAGACCCAAACCCACTCGGCTAGACCCAAACACACTCGGCTAGACCCAAACCCACTCGGCTAGACCCAAACCCACTCGGCTAGACCCAAACCCACTCTGCTAGACGCAAACCCACTCGGCTAGACGCAAACCCACTCCGCTAGACCCAAACCCACTCCGCTAGACCCAAACCCACTCCGCTAGACCCAAACCCACTCCGCTAGACCCAAGCCCACTCCGCTAGACCCAAACCCACTCGGCTAGACGCAAACCCACTCGGCTAGACCCAAACCCACTCGGCTAGACCCAAACCCACTCCGCTAGACCCAAACCCACTCGGCTACACGCAAACCCACTTGGCTACACCCAAATCCACTCGGCTGCACCCAAATCCACTCGGCTAGACCCAAACCCACTCGACTAAACCCAAACCCACTCCGCTAGACCCAAACCCACTCCGCTAGACCCAAACCCACTCGGCTAGACCCAAACCCACTCGGCTAGACCCAAACCCACTCGGCTAGATCCAAACCCACTCGACTAGACCCAAACCCACTCCGCTAGACCCAAACCCACTCGGCTAGACCCAAACCCACTCGGCTAGACCCAAACCCACTCGGCTAGACCCAAACCCATTCGACTAGACCCAAACCCACTCTGCCAGACCCAAACCCACTCCGCTAGACCCAAACCCACTTGGCTAGACCGAAACCCACTCGGCTAGACGCAAATCCACTCCGCTAGACCCAAACCCACTCAGCTGGACCCAAACCAACTCGGCTAGACCCAAACCCACTCGGCTAGACCCAAACACACTCCGCTATACCCAAACCCACTCGGCTAAGAACAAAACCACTGGGCTAGACCCAAACCCACTCGACTAGACCCAAACCCACTCGGCTAGACCCAAACCCACTCCGCTATACCCAAACCCACTCGGCTAGAAACAAAACCACTGGGCTAGACCCAAACCCACTCGACTAGACCCAAACCCACTCAGCTAGACCCAAACCCACTCCGCTAGACCCAAACCCACTCGGCTAGACAGAAACCCACTCGGCTAGACCCAAACCCACTCGGCTAGACCCAAACCCACTCGGCTAGACCCAAACCCACTCGTCTAGACCCAAACCCACTCGGCTAGGCCCAAACCCACTCGGCTAGACCCAAACCCACTCGGCTAGACCCAAACCCACTCGGTTAGACCCAAACCCACTCGGCTAAACCCAAACCCACTCGGCTAAACCCAAACCCACTCGGCTAGACCCAAACCCACTAGGCTAGGCCCAAACCCACTCTGCTAGACCCAAACCCACTCCGCTAGACCCAAACCCACTCCGCTAGACCCAAACCCACTCGGCTAGACCCAAACCCACTCGACTAGACCCAAACCCACTCCGCTAGACCCAAACCCACTCCGCTATACCCAAACCCACTCGGCGAGACCCAAACCCACTCGGCTAGACCCAAACCCACTCGGCTAGATCCAAACCCACTCGACTAGACCCAAACCCACTCCGCTAGACCCAAACCCACTCGGCTAGACCCAAACCCACTCGGCTAGACCCAAACCCACTCGGCTAGACCCAAACCCATTCGACTAGACCCAAACCCACTCTGCCAGACCCAAACCCACTCCGCTAGACCCAAACCCACTCGGCTAGACTGAAACCCACTCGGCTAGACGCAAACCCACTCCGCTAGACCCAAACCCACTCAGCTGGACCCAAACCCACTCGGCTAGACCCAAACCCACTCGGCTAGACCCAAACCCACTCCGCTATACCCAAACCCACTCGGCTAGAAACAAAACCACTGGGCTAGACCCAAACCCACTCGACTAGACCCAAACCCACTCAGCTAGACCCAAACCCACTCCGCTAGACCCAAACCCACTCGGCTAGACAGAAACCCACTCGGCTAGACCCAAACCCACTCGGCTAGACCCAAACCCACTCGGCTAGACCCAAACCCACTCGTCTAGACCCAAACCCACTCGGCTAGGCCCAAACCCACTCGGCTAGACCCAAACCCACTTGGCTAGACCCAAACCCACTCGGTTAGACCCAAACCCACTCGGCTAAACCCAAACCCACTCGGCTAAACCCAAACCCACTCGGCTAGACCCAAACCCACTAGGCTAGGCCCAAGCCCACTCTGCTAGACCCAAACCCACTCCGCTAGACCCAAACCCACTCGGCTAGACCCAAACCCACTCGGCTAGACCCAAACCCACTCGGCTAGACCCAAACCCACTCGGCTAGACCCAAACACACTCGGCTAGACCCAAACCCACTCGGCTAGACCCAAACCCACTCGGCTAGACCCAAACCCACTCTGCTAGACGCAAACCCACTCGGCTAGACGCAAACCCACTCCGCTAGACCCAAACCCACTCCGCTAGACCCAAACCCACTCCGCTAGACCCAAACCCACTCCGCTAGACCCAAGCCCACTCCGCTAGACCCAAACCCACTCGGCTACACCCAAACCCACTCGGCTAGACCCAAACCCACTCGGCTAGACCCAAACCCACTCGTCTAGACCCAAACCCACTCGGCTAGGCCCAAACCCACTCGGCTAGACCCAAACCCACTCCGCTATACCCAAACCCACTCGGCGAGACCCAAACCCACTCGGCTAGACCCAAACCCACTCGGCTAGATCCAAACCCACTCGACTAGACCCAAACCCACTCCGCTAGACCCAAACCCACTCGGCTAGACCCAAACCCACTCGGCTAGACCCAAACCCACTCGGCTAGACCCAAACCCATTCGACTAGACCCAAACCCACTCTGCCAGACCCAAACCCACTCCGCTAGACCCAAACCCACTCGGCTAGACTGAAACCCACTCGGCTAGACGCAAACCCACTCCGCTAGACCCAAACCCACTCAGCTGGACCCAAACCCACTCGGCTGGACCCAAACCCACTCGGCTAGACCCAAACCCACTCCGCTATACCCAAACCCACTCGGCTAGAAACAAAACCACTGGGCTAGACCCAAACCCACTGGGCTAGACCCAAACCCACTCGACTAGACCCAAACCCACTCAGCTAGACCCAAACCCACTCGGCTAGACAGAAACCCACTCGGCTAGACCCAAACCCACTCGGCTAGACCCAAACCCACTCGGCTAGACCCAAACCCACTCGTCTAGACCCAAACCCACTCGGCTAGGCCCAAACCCACTCGGCTAGACCCCAACCCACTTGGCTAGACCCAAACCCACTCGGCTAGACCCAAACCCACTCGGCTAAACCCAAACCCACTCGGCTAAACCCAAACCCACTCGGCTAAACCCAAACCCACTCGGCTAGACCCAAACCCACTAGGCTAGGCCCAAACCCACTCCGCTAGACCCAAACCCACTCGGCTAGACCCAAACCCACTCGGCTAGACCCAAACCACTCGGCTAGACCCAAACCCACTCGGCTAGACCCAAACCCACTCGGCTAGACCCAAACACACTCGGCTAGACCCAAACCCACTCGGCTAGACCCAAACCCACTCGGCTAGACCCAAACCCACTCTGCTAGACGCAAACCCACTCGGCTAGACGCAAACCCACTCCGCTAGACCCAAACCCACTCCGCTAGACCCAAACCCACTCCGCTAGACCCAAGCCCACTCCGCTAGACCCAAACCCACTCGGCTAGACCCAAACCCACTCGGCTAGACCCAAACCCACTCCGCTAGACCCAAACCCACTCCGCTAGACCCAAACCCACTCCGCTAGACCCAAACCCACTTGGCTACACCCAAATCCACTCGGCTACACCCAAATCCACTCGGCTAGATCCAAACCCATTCGGCTAGACCCAAACCCACTCGGCTACACCCAAACCCACTCGGCTAGACCCAAACCCACTCGGCTAGACCCAAACCCACTCGGCTAGACCCAAACCCACTCGGCTAGACCCAAACCCACTCTGCTAGACCCAAACCCAATCGCCTAGGCCCAAACCCACTCGGCTAGGCCCAAAGCCACTCGGCTAGACCCAAACCCACTCGGCTAGACCCAAACCCACTTGGCTAGACTTAAACCCAATCGGCTAGACCCAAACCCGCTCGGCTAGACGCAAACCCGCTCCGCTAGACCCAAACCCACTCGGCTAGACCCAAACCCACTCGGCTAGATCCAAACCCACTCGACTAGACCCAAACCCACTCCGCTAGACCCAAACCCACTCCGCTAGACCCAAACCCACTCGGCTAGACCCAAACCCACTCGGCTAGACCCAAACCCACTCGGCTAGATCCAAACCCACTCGACTAGACCCAAACCCACTCCGCTAGACCCAAACCCACTCGGCTAGACCCAAACCCACTCGGCTAGACCCAAACCCACTCGGCTAGACCCAAACCCATTCGACTAGACCCAAACCCACTCTGCCAGACCCAAACCCACTCGGCTAGACGCAAATCCACTCCGCTAGACCCAAACCCACTCAGCTGGACCCAAACCAACTCGGCTAGACCCAAACCCACTCGGCTAGACCCAAACACACTCCGCTATACCCAAACCCACTCGGCTAAGAACAAAACCACTGGGCTAGACCCAAACCCACTCGACTAGACCCAAACCCACTCAGCTAGACCCAAACCCACTCCGCTAGACCCAAACCCACTCGGCTAGACAGAAACCCACTCGGCTAGGCCCAAACCCACTCGGATAGGCCCAAACCCACTCGGATAGACCCAAACCCACTCGGCTAGACCCAAACCCACTCGGCTAGACCCAAACCCACTCCGCTAGACCCAAACCCACCCGGCTAGACACAAACCCACTCGGCTAGACACAAACCCACTCGGCTAGACCCAAACCCACTCGGCTAGACCCAAACCCACTCTGCTAGACCCAAACCCACTCGGCGAGACACAAACCCACTCGGCTACGCACAAACCCACTCGGCTAGGCGCAAACCCACTCGGCTAGACCCAAACCCACTCGGCTAGACCCAAACCTACTCGGCTAGGCCCAAACCCACTCGGCTAGACCCAAACCCACTCGGCTAGACCCAAACCCACTCGGCTAGATCCAAACCGACTCCGCTAAACCCAAACCCACTCCGCTAGACCCAAACCCACTGGGCTAGACCCAAACCCACTCCGCTAGACCCAAACCCACTCGCCCAGACCCAAACCCACTCGCCTAGACCCAAACCCACTCCGCTAGACCCAAACCCACTCGGCTAGACCCAAACCCACTCGGCTAAACCCAAACCCACTTGGCTAGACTTAAACCCACTCGGTTAGACTTAAACCCGCTCGGCTAGACCCAAACCCAGTCCGCTGGACCCAAACCCACTCGGCTAGACCCAAACCCACTCGGCTAGACCCAAACCCACTCGGCTAGACCCAAACCCACTCGGCTAGACCCAAACCCACTCGGCTAGACCCAAACCCACTCGGGTAGACCCAAACCCACTCGGCTAGACCCAAACCCACTCTGCTAGACACAAACCCAATCGCCTAGGCCCAAACCCACTCGGCTAGGACCAAAGCCACTCGGCTAGACCCAAACCCACTCGGCTAGACCCAAACCCACTTGGCTAGACTTAAACCCAATCGGCTAGACTTAAACCCAATCGGCTAGACGCAAACCCGCTCGGCTAGACGCAAACCCACTCGGCTAGACCCAAACCCACTCGGCTAGATCCAAACCCACTCGGCTAGATCCAAACCCACTCGACTAGACCCAAACCCACTCCGCTAGACCCAAACCCACTCCGCTAGACCCAAACCCACTCGGCTAGACCCAAACCCACTCGGCTAGACCCAAACCCACTCGGCTAGATCCAAACCCACTCGACTAGACCCAAACCCACTCCGCTAGACCCAAACCCACTCGGCTAGACCCAAACCCACTCGGCTAGACCCAAACCCACTCGGCTAGACCCAAACCCATTCGACTAGACCCAAACCGACTCTGCCAGACCCAAACCCACTCCGCTAGACCCAAACCCACTTGGCTAGACCGAAACCCACTCGGCTAGACGCAAATCCACTCCGCTAGACCCAAACCCACTCAGCTGGACCCAAACCAACTCGGCTAGACCCAAACCCACTCGGCTAGACCCAAACACACTCCGCTATACCCAAACCCACTCGGCTAGAAACAAAACCACTGGGCTAGACCCAAACCCACTCGACTAGACCCAAACCCACTCAGCTAGACCCAAACCCACTCCGCTAGACCCAAACCCACTCGGCTAGACAGAAACCCACTCGGCTAGGCCCAAACCCACTCGGATAGACCCAAACCCACTCGGATAGACCCAAACCCACTCGGCTAGACCCAAACCCACTCGGCTAGACACAAACCCACTCCGCTAGACCCAAACCCACCCGGCTAGACACAAACCCACTCGGCTAGACACAAACCCACTCGGCTAGACCCAAACCCACTCGGCTAGACCCAAACCCACTCTGCTAGACCCAAACCCACTCGGCGAGACACAAACCCACTCGGCTACGCACAAACAGACTCGGCTAGGCGCAAACCCACTCGACTAGACCCAAACCCACTCGGCTAGACCCAAACCTACTCGGCTAGGCCCAAACCCACTCGGCTAGACCCAAACCCACTCGGCTAGACCCAAACCCACTCGGCTAAACCCAAACCCACTTGGCTAGACTTAAACCCACTCGGTTAGACTTAAACCCGCTCGGCTAGACCCAAACCCAGTCCGCTGGACCCAAACCCACTCGGCTAGACCCAAACCCACTCGGCTAGATCCAAACCCACTCGACTAGACCCAAACCCACTCCGCTAGACCCAAACCCACTCCGCTAGACCCAAACCCACTCGGCTAGACCCAAGATCACTCGGCTAGACCCAAACCCCCTCGGCTACGCCCAAACCCACTCGGCTAGACCCAAACCCATTCGGCTAGACCCAAACCCACTCGGCTAGACCCAAACCCACTCCGCTAGACCCAAACCCACTCGGCTAGACCCAAACCCACTCGGCTAGACCCAAACCCATTCGACTAGACCCAAACCCAATCTGCTAGACCCAAACCCACTCCGCTAGACCCCAACCCACTCGGCTAGACCCAAACCCACTCGGCTGGACCCAAACCCACTCTGCTAGACCCAAACCCACTCGGCTAGACGCAAACCCACTCCGCTAGACCCAAACCCACTACGCTAGACCCAAACCCACTCGGCTAGACGCAAACCCACTCGGCTAGACCCAAACCCACTCCGCTAGACCCAAACCCACTCCGCTAGACCCAAACCCACTCCGCTAGACCCAAGCCCACTCCGCTAGACCCAAACCCACTCGGCTAGACCCAAACCCACTCCGCTAGACCCAAACCCACTCCGCTAGATGCACACCCACTCCGCTAGACCCAAACCCACTCGGCTAGACGCAAACCCACTTGGCTACACCCAAATCCACTCGGCTACACCCAAATCCACTCGGCTAGACCCAAACCCATTCGGCTACACCCAAACCCACTCGGCTAGACCCAAACCCACTCGGCTAGACCCAAACCCACTCGGCTAGACCCAAACCCACTCGGGTAGACCCAAACCCACTCGGCTAGATCCAAACCCACTCGACTAGACCCAAACCCACTCCGCTAGACCCAAACCCACTCCGCTAGACCCAAACCCACTCGGCTAGACCCAAACCCACTCGGCTAGACCCAAACCCACTCGGCTAGATCCAAACCCACTCGACTAGACCCAAACCCACTCCGCTAGACCCAAACCCACTCGGCTAGACCCAAACCCACTCGGCTAGACCCGAACCCACTCGGCTAGACCCAAACCCATTCGACTAGACCCAAACCCACTCTGCCAGACCCAAACCCACTCCGCTAGACCCAAACCCACTTGGCTAGACCGAAACCCACTCGGCTAGACGCAAATCCACTCCGCTAGACCCAAACCCACTCAGCTGGACCCAAACCAACTCGGCTAGACCCAAACCCACTCGGCTAGACCCAAACACACTCCGCTATACCCAAACCCACTCGGCTAGAAACAAAACCACTGGGCTAGACCCAAACCCACTCGACTAGACCCAAACCCACTCAGCTAGACCCAAACCCACTCCGCTAGACCCAAACCCACTCGGCTAGACAGAAACCCACTCGGCTAGGCCCAAACCCACTCGGATAGACCCAAACCCACTCGGATAGACCCAAACCCACTCGGCTAGACCCAAACCCACTCGGCTAGACCCAAACCCACTCCGCTAGACCCAAACCCACCCGGCTAGACACAAACCCACTCGGCTAGACACAAACCCACTCGGCTAGACCCAAACCCACTCGGCTAGACCCAAACCCACTCTGCTAGACCCAAACCCACTCGGCGAGACACAAACCCACTCGGCTACGCACAAACAGACTCGGCTAGGCGCAAACCCACTCGGCTAGACCCAAACCCACTCGGCTAGACCCAAACCTACTCGGCTAGGCCCAAACCCACTCGGCTAGACCCAAACCCACTCGGCTAGACCCAAACCCACTCAGCTAAACCCAAACCCACTTGGCTAGACTTAAACCCACTCGGTTAGACTTAAACCCGCTCGGCTAGACCCAAACCCAGTCCGCTGGACCCAAACCCACTCGGCTAGACCCAAACCCACTCGGCTAGATCCAAACCCACTCGACTAGACCCAAACCCACTCCGCTAGACCCAAACCCACTCCGCTAGACCCAAACCCACTCGGCTAGACCCAAGATCACTCGGCTAGACCCAAACCCCCTCGGCTACGCCCAAACCCACTCGGCTAGACCCAAACCCATTCGGCTAGACCCAAACCCACTCGGCTAGACCCAAACCCACTCCGCTAGACCCAAACCCACTCGGCTAGACCCAAACCCACTCGGCTAGACCCAAACCCATTCGACTAGACCCAAACCCAATCTGCTAGACCCAAACCCACTCCGCTAGACCCCAACCCACTCGGCTAGACCCAAACCCACTACGCTAGACCCAAACCCACTCGGCTAGACGCAAACCCACTCGGCTAGACCCAAACCCACTCCGCTAGACCCAAACCCACTCCGCTAGACCCAAACCCACTCCGCTAGACCCAAGCCCACTCCGCTAGACCCAAACCCACTCGGCTAGACCCAAACCCACTCCGCTAGACCCAAACCCACTCCGCTAGATGCACACCCACTCCGCTAGACCCAAACCCACTCGGCTAGACGCAAACCCACTTGGCTACACCCAAATCCACTCGGCTACACCCAAATCCACTCGGCTAGACCCAAACCCATTCGGCTACACCCAAACCCACTCGGCTAGACCCAAACCCACTCGGCTAGACCCAAACCCACTCGGCTAGACCCAAACCCACTCGGGTAGACCCAAACCCACTCGGCTAGATCCAAACCCACTCGACTAGACCCAAACCCACTCCGCTAGACCCAAACCCACTCCGCTAGACCCAAACCCACTCGGCTAGACCCAAACCCACTCGGCTAGACCCAAACCCACTCGGCTAGATCCAAACCCACTCGACTAGACCCAAACCCACTCCGCTAGACCCAAACCCACTCGGCTAGACCCAAACCCACTCGGCTAGACCCAAACCCACTCGGCTAGACCCAAACCCATTCGACTAGACCCAAACCCACTCTGCCAGACCCAAACCCACTCCGCTAGACCCAAACCCACTTGGCTAGACCGAAACCCACTCGGCTAGACGCAAATCCACTCCGCTAGACCCAAACCCACTCAGCTGGACCCAAACCAACTCGGCTAGACCCAAACCCACTCGGCTAGACCCAAACACACTCCGCTATACCCAAACCCACTCGGCTAGAAACAAAACCACTGGGCTAGACCCAAACCCACTCGACTAGACCCAAACCCACTCAGCTAGACCCAAACCCACTCCGCTAGACCCAAACCCACTCGGCTAGACAGAAACCCACTCGGCTAGGCCCAAACCCACTCGGATAGACCCAAACCCACTCGGATAGACCCAAACCCACTCGGCTAGACCCAAACCCACTCGGCTAGACCCAAACCCACTCCGCTAGACCCAAACCCACCCGGCTAGACACAAACCCACTCGGCTAGACACAAACCCACTCGGCTAGACCCAAACCCACTCGGCTAGACCCAAACCCACTCTGCTAGACCCAAACCCACTCGGCGAGACACAAACCCACTCGGCTACGCACAAACAGACTCGGCTAGGCGCAAACCCACTCGGCTAGACCCAAACCCACTCGGCTAGACCCAAACCTACTCGGCTAGGCCCAAACCCACTCGGCTAGACCCAAACCCACTCGGCTAGACCCAAACCCACTCGGCTAAACCCAAACCCACTTGGCTAGACTTAAACCCACTCGGTTAGACTTAAACCCGCTCGGCTAGACCCAAACCCAGTCCGCTGGACCCAAACCCACTCGGCTAGACCCAAACCCACTCGGCTAGATCCAAACCCACTCGACTAGACCCAAACCCACTCCGCTAGACCCAAACCCACTCCGCTAGACCCAAACCCACTCGGCTAGACCCAAGATCACTCGGCTAGACCCAAACCCCCTCGGCTACGCCCAAACCCACTCGGCTAGACCCAAACCCATTCGGCTAGACCCAAACCCACTCGGCTAGACCCAAACCCACTCCGCTAGACCCAAACCCACTCGGCTAGACCCAAACCCACTCTGCTAGACCCAATCCCATTCGACTAGACCCAAACCCAATCTGCTAGACCCAAACCCACTCCGCTAGACCCCAACCCACTCGGCTAGACCAAAACCCACTACGCTAGACCCAAACCCACTCGGCTAGACGCAAACCCACTCGGCTAGACCCAAACCCACTCCGCTAGACCCAAACCCACTCCGCTAGACCCAAACCCACTCCGCTAGACCCAAGCCCACTCCGCTAGACCCAAACCCACTCGGCTAGACCCAAACCCACTCCGCTAGACCCAAACCCACTCCGCTAGATGCACACCCACTCCGCTAGACCCAAACCCACTCGGCTAGACGCAAACCCACTTGGCTACACCCAAATCCACTCGGCTACACCCAAATCCACTCGGCTAGACCCAAACCCATTCGGCTACACCCAAACCCACTCGGCTAGACCCAAACCCACTCGGCTAGACCCAAACCCACTCGGCTAGACCCAAACCCACTCGGGTAGACCCAAACCCACTCGGCTAGACCCAAACCCACTCTGCTAGACCCAAACCCAATCGCCTAGGCCCAAACCCACTCGGCTAGGCCCAAAGCCACTCGGCTAGACCCAAACCCACTCGGCTAGACCCAAACCCACTTGGCTAGACTTAAACCCAATCGGCTAGACCCAAACCCGCTCGGCTAGACGCAAACCCGCTCCGCTAGACCCAAACCCACTCGGCTAGACCCAAACCCACTCGGCTAGATCCAAACCCACTCGACTAGACCCAAACCCACTCCGCTAGACCCAAACCCACTCCGCTAGACCCAAACCCACTCGGCTAGACCCAAACCCACTCGGCTAGACCCAAACCCACTCGGCTAGATCCAAACCCACTCGACTAGACCCAAACCCACTCCGCTAGACCCAAACCCACTCGGCTAGACCCAAACCCACTCGGCTAGACCCAAACCCACTCGGCTAGACCCAAACCCATTCGACTAGACCCAAACCCACTCTGCCAGACCCAAACCCACTCCGCTAGACCCAAACCCACTTGGCTAGACCGAAACCCACTCGGCTAGACGCAAATCCACTCCGCCAGACCCAAACCCACTCAGCTGGACCCAAACCAACTCGGCTAGACCCAAACCCACTCGGCTAGACCCAAACACACTCCGCTATACCCAAACCCACTCGGCTAGAAACAAAACCACTGGGCTAGACCCAAACCCACTCGACTAGACCCAAACCCACTCAGCTAGACCCAAACCCACACCGCTAGACCCAAACCCACTCGGCTAGACAGAAACCCACTCGGCTAGGCCCAAACCCACTCGGATAGACCCAAACCCACTCGGATAGACCCAAACCCACTCGGCTAGACCCAAACCCACTCGGCTAGACCCAAACCCACTCCGCTAGACCCAAACCCACCCGGCTAGACACAAACCCACTCGGCTAGACACAAACCCACTCGGCTAGACCCAAACCCACTCTGCTAGACCCAAACCCACTCGGCGAGACACAAACCCACTCGGCTACGCACAAACCCACTCGGCTAGGCGCAAACCCACTCGGCTAGACCCAAACCCACTCGGCTAGACCCAAACCTACTCGGCTAGGCCCAAACCCACTCGGCTAGACCCAAACCCACTCGGCTAGACCCAAACCCACTCGGCTAGATCCAAACCGACTCCGCTAAACCCAAACCCACTCCGCTAGACCCAAACCCACTGGGCTAGACCCAAACCCACTCCGCTAGACCCAAACCCACTCGCCTAGACCCAAACCCACTCGCCTAGACCCAAACCCACTCCGCTAGACCCAAACCCACTCGGCTAGACCCAAACCCACTCGGCTAAACCCAAACCCACTTGGCTAGACTTAAACCCACTCGGTTAGACTTAAACCCGCTCGGCTAGACCCAAACCCAGTCCGCTGGACCCAAACCCACTCGGCTAGACCCAAACCCACTCGGCTAGATCCAAACCCACTCGACTAGACCCAAACCCACTCCGCTAGACCCAAACCCACTCCGCTAGACCCAAACCCACTCGGCTAGACCCAAGATCACTCGGCTAGACCCAAACCCCCTCGGCTACGCCCAAACCCACTCGGCTAGACCCAAACCCATTCGGCTAGACCCAAACCCACTCGGCTAGACCCAAACCCACTCCGCTAGACCCAAACCCACTCGGCTAGACCCAAACCCATTCGGCTAGACCCAAACCCATTCGACTAGACCCAAACCCAATCTGCTAGACCCAAACCCACTCCGCTAGACCCCAACCCACTCGGCTAGACCCAAACCCACTCGGCTGGACCCAAACCCACTCTGCTAGACCCAAACCCACTCGGCTAGACGCAAACCCACTCCGCTAGACCCAAACCCACTACGCTAGACCCAAACCCACTCGGCTCGACCCAAACCCACTCGGCTAGACTCAAACCCACTCGGCTAGACCCAAACCCACTCCGCTATACCCAAACCCACTCGGCTAGAAACAAAACCACTGGGCTAGACCCAAACCCACTCGACTAGACCCAAACCCACTCAGCTAGACCCAAACCCACTCCGCTAGTCCCAAACCCACTCGGCTAGACAGAAACCCACTCGGCTAGACCCAAACCCACTCGGCTAAACCCAAACCCACTCGGCTAGACAGAAACCCACTTGGCTAGACCCAAACCCACTCGACTAGACCCAAACCCACTCCGCTAGACCCAAACCCACTCGGCGAGACACAAACCCGCTCGGCTACACCCAAACCCATTCGGCTAGACCCAAACCCACTCGGCTAGACCCAAATCCATCCGGCTAGACCCAAACCCACTCGGCTAGGCCCAAACCCACTCGGCTAGACCAAAACCCACTCGGCTAGACCCTAAACCACTCGGCTAGACCCAAACCCACTCCGCTAGACCCAAACCCACTCCGCTAGACCCAAACCCGCTCGGCTAGACCCAAACCCACTCGGCTAGACCCAAACCCATTCGACTAGACCCAAACCCACTCTGCTAGACCCAAACCCACTCGGCTAGACCCAAACCCACTCGGCTAGACCCAAACCCACTGGGCTAGACCCAAACCCACTCAGCTAGACCCAAACCCACTCTGCTAGACCCAAACCCACTCGGCTAGACGCAAACCCACTCCGCTAGACCCAAACCCACTCCGCTAGACCCAAACCCACTCGGCTAGACTCAAACCCACTCGGCTAGACCCAAACCCACTCGGCTAGACCCAAGCCCAGTCGGCTAGACCCAAGCCCACTCGGCTAGACCGAAACCCACTCGGCTAGACCCAAACCCACTCGGCTAGACCCAAACCCCCTCGGCTAGACCCAAACCCACTCGGCTAAACCCAAACCCACTCGGCTAGACCCAAACCCACTCTGCTAGACCCAAACCCACTCGGCTAGACGCAAACCCACTCCGCTAGACCCAAACCCACTCCGCTAGACCCAAACCCACTCGGCTAGACTCAAACCCACTCGGCTAGACCCAAACCCACTCCGCTAGACCCAAACCCGCTCCGCTAGATGCACACCCACTCGGCTAGACCCAAACCCACTCGGCTAGACCCAAAACACACTTGGCTAGACCCAAACCCACTCGGCTAAACCCAAACCCACTCGGCTAAACCCAAACCCACTTGGCTAGACTTAAACCCACTCGGTTAAACTTAAACCCGCTCGGCTAGACCCAAACCCCCTCGGCTACGCCCAAACCCACTCGGCTAGACCCAAACCCATTCGGCTAGACCCATACCCACTCGGCTAGACCCAAACCCACTCCGATAGACCCAAACCCACTCGGCTAGACCCAAACCCACTCGGCTAGACCCAAACCCATTCGACTAGACCCAAACCCAATCTGCTAGACCCAAACCCACTCCGCTAGACCCCAACCCACTCGGCTAGACCCAAACCCACTCGGCTAGACCCAAACCCACTCGGCTAGACCCAAACCCACTCGGCTAGACCCAAACCCACTCGGCTAGACCCAAACCCACTCGGCTAGACCCAAGCCCACTCGGCTAGACCCAAACCCCCTCGGCTAGGCCCAAACCCACTCGGATAGGCCCAAACCCACTCGGCTAGACCCAAACCCACTCGGCTAGACCCAAGCCCACTCGGCTAGACCCAAACCCACTCGGCTAGACCCAAACCCACTCGGCTAGACCCAAACCCCCTCGGCTAGACCCAAACCCACTCGGCTAAACCCAAACCCACTCGGCTAGACCCAAACCCACTCTGCTAGACCCAAACCCACTCGGCTAGACGCAAACCCACTCCGCTAGACCCAAACCCACTCCGCTAGACCCAAACCCACTCGGCTAGACTCAAACCCACTCGGCTAGACCCAAACCCACTCCGCTAGACCCAAACCCACTCCGCTAGATGCACACCCACTCGGCTAGACCCAAACCCACTCGGCTAAACCCAAACCCACTCGGCTAAACCCAAACCCACTCGGCTAGACCCAAACCCACTAGGCTAGGCCCAAACCCACTCGGATAGACCCAAACCCACTCGGCTAGACCCAAACCCACTCGGCTAGACCCAAACCCACTCCGCTAGACCCAAACCCACTCGGCTAGACACAAACCCACTCGGCTAGACACAAACCCACTCGGCTAGACCCAAACCCACTCGGCTAGACCCAAACCCACTCTGCTAGACCCAAACCCACTCGGCGAGACACAAACCCACTCGGCTACACGCAAACCCACTCGGCTAAACGCAAACCCACTCGGCTAGACCCAAACCCACTCGGCTAGACCCAAACCCACTCGGCTAGACTCAAACCCACTCGGCTAGACCCAAACCCACTCCGCTAGACCCAAACCCGCTCCGCTAGATGCACACCCACACGGCTAGACCCAAACCCACTCGGCTAGACCCAAAACACACTCGGCTAGACCCAAACCCACTCGACTAGACCCAAACCCACTCGACTAGACCCAAACCCACTCAGCTAGACCCAAACCCACTCGTCTAGACCCAAACCCACTCGGCAAGACCCAAACCCACTCGGCTAAACCCAAACCCACTTGGCTAGACTTAAACCCACTCGGTTAAACTTAAACCCGCTCGGCTAGACCCATACCCAGTCCGCTGGACCCAAACCCACTCGGCTAGGCCCAAACCCACTCCGCTAGACCCAAACCCACTCGGCTAGACCGAAACCCACTCGGCTAGACCCAAACCCATTCGACTAGACCCAAACCCAATCTGCTAGACCCAAACCCACTCCGCTAGACCCCAACCCACTCGGCTAGACCCAAACCCACTCGGCTGGACCCAAACCCACTCTGCTAGACCCAAACCCACTCGGCTAGACGCAAACCCACTCCGCTAGACCCAAACACACTACGCTAGACCCAAACCTACTCGGCTGGACACAAACCCACTCGGCTAGACCCAAACCCACTCGGCTAGACCCAAACCCACTCCGCTATACCCAAACCCACTCGGCTAGAAACAAAACCACTGGGCTAGACCCAAACCCACTCGACTAGACCCAAACCCACTCAGCTAGACCCAAACCCACTCCGCTAGTCCCAAACCCACACGGCTAGACAAAAACCCACTCGGCTAGACCCCAACCCACTCGGCTAAACCCAAACCCACTCGGCTAGACAGAAACCCACTCGGCTAGACCCAAACCCACTCGGCTAGACCCAAACCCACTCCGCTAGACCCAAACCCACTCGGCGAGACACAAACCCGCTCGGCTACACCCAAACCCACTCGGCTAGACCCAAACCCACTCGGCTAGACCCAAACCAACTCCGCTAGACCCAAACCCACTCGGCTAGACCCAAACCCGCTCGGCTAGATGCAAACCCACTCCGCTAGACCCAAACCCACTCGGCTAGACCCAAACCCACTCGGCCAGATCCAAACCCACTCGACTAGACCCAAACCCACTCCGCTAGACCCAAACCCACTCCGCTAGACCCAAACCCACTCGGCTAGACCCAAACCCACTCGGCTAGACCCAAACCCACTCGGCTAGATCCAAACCCACTCGACTAGACCCAAACCCACACTGCTAGACCCAAACCCACTCCGCTAGACCCAAACCCACTCGGCTAGACCCAAACCCACTCGGCTAGACCCAAACCCATTCGACTAGACCCAAACCCACTCTGCTAGACCCAAACCCACTCGGCTAGACCCAAACCCACTCGGCTAGACCCAAACCCACTGGGCTAGACCCAAACCCACTCAGCTAGACCCAAACCCACTTGGCTAGACCCAAACCCACTCGGCTAGACCCAAACCCACTCCGCTAGACCCAAACCCACTGTGCTAGACCCAAACCCACTGCGCTAGATGCAAACCCACTCGGCTAGACCCAAACCCACTCGGCTAGACCCAAACCCACTCGGCTAGACCCAAACCCACTCGGCTAGACCCAAACCCACTCGGCTAGACCCAAACCCACTCGGCTAGACCCAAGCCCACTCGGCTAGACCCAAACCCCCTCGGCTAGGCCCAAACCCACTCGGATAGGCCCAAACCCACTCGGCTAGACCCAAACCCACTCGGCTAGACCCAAGCCCACTCGGCTAGACCCAAACCCACTCGGCTAGACCCAAACCCACTCGGCTAGACCCAAACCCCCTCGGCTAGACCCAAACCCACTCGGCTAAACCCAAACCCACTCGGCTAGACCCAAACCCACTCTGCTAGACCCAAACCCACTCGGCTAGACGCAAACCCACTCCGCTAGACCCAAACCCACTCGGCTAGACCCAAACCCACTCGGCTAGACTCAAACCCACTCGGCTAGACCCAAACCCACTCCGCTAGACCCAAACCCACTCCGCTAGATGCACACCCACTCGGCTAGACCCAAACCCACTCGGCTAGACCCAAAACACACTCGGCTAGACCCAAACCCACTCGACTAGACCCAAACCCACTCGGCTAGACCCAAACCCACTCGTCTAGACCCAAACCCACTCGGCTAGGTCCAAACCCACTCGGCTAGACCCAAACCCACTCGGCTAGACCCAAACCCACTCGGCTAGATCCAAACCCACTCCGCCAAACCCAAACCCACTCGGCTAGACCCAAACCCACTCGGCTACAACCAAACCCACTCGGCTAAACCCAAACCTACTCGGCTAAACCCAAACCCACTCGGCTAGACCCAAACCCACTAGGCTAGGCCCAAACCCACTCGGATAGACCCAAACCCACTCGGCTAGACCCAAACCCACTCGGCTAGACCCAAACCCACTCGGCCAGATCCAAACCCACTCGACTAGACCCAAACCCACTCCGCTAGACCCAAACCCACTCCGCTAGACCCAAACCCACTCGGCTAGACCCAAACCCACTCGGCTAGACCCAAACCCACTCGGCTAGATCCAAACCCACTCGACTAGACCCAAACCCACACTGCTAGACCCAAACCCACTCCGCTAGACCCAAACCCACTCGGCTAGACCCAAACCCACTCGGCTAGACCCAAACCCATTCGACTAGACCCAAACCCACTCTGCTAGACCCAAACCCACTCGGCTAGACCCAAACCCACTCGGCTAGACCCAAACCCACTGGGCTAGACCCAAACCCACTCAGCTAGACCCAAACCCACTTGGCTAGACCCAAACCCACTCGGCTAGACCCAAACCCACTCCGCTAGACCTAAACCCACTGTGCTAGACCCAAACCCACTGCGCTAGATGCAAACCCACTCGGCTAGACCCAAACCCACTCGGCTAGAACCAAACCCACTCGGCTAGACCCAAACCCACTCGGCTAGACCCAAACCCACTCGGCTAGACCCAAACCCACTCGGCTAGACCCAAGCCCACTCGGCTAGACCCAAACCCCCTCGGCTAGTCCCAAACCCACTCGGATAGGCCCAAACCCACTCGGCTAGACCCAAACCCACTCGGCTAGACCCAAGCCCACTCGGCTAGACCCAAACCCACTCGGCTAGACCCAAACCCACTCGGCTAGACCCAAACCCCCTCGGCTAGACCCAAACCCACTCGGCTAAACCCAAACCCACTCGGCTAGACCCAAACCCACTCTGCTAGACCCAAACCCACTCGGCTAGACGCAAACCCACTCCGCTAGACCCAAACCCACTCGGCTAGACCCAAACCCACTCGGCTAGACTCAAACCCACTCGGCTAGACCCAAACCCACTCCGCTAGACCCAAACCCACTCCGCTAGATGCACACCCACTCGGCTAGACCCAAACCCACTCGGCTAGACCCAAAACACACTCGGCTAGACCCAAACCCACTCGACTAGACCCAAACCCACTCGGCTAGACCCAAACCCACTCGTCTAGACCCAAACCCACTCGGCTAGGTCCAAACCCACTCGGCTAGACCCAAACCCACTCGGCTAGACCCAAACCCACTCGGCTAGATCCAAACCCACTCCGCTAGACCCAAACCCACTCGGCTAGACCCAAACCCACTCGGCTACAACCAAACCCACTCGGCTAAACCCAAACCTACTCGGCTAAACCCAAACCCACTCGGCTAGACCCAAACCCACTAGGCTAGGCCCAAACCCACTCGGATAGACCCAAACCCACTCGGCTAGACCCAAACCCACTCGGCTAGACCCAAACCCACTCCGCTAGACCCAAACCCACTCGGCTAGACACAAACCCACTCGGCTAGACACAAACCCACTCGGCTAGACCCAAACCCACTCGGATAGACCCAAACCCTCTCTGCTAGACCCAAACCCACTCGGCGAGACACAAACCCACTCGGCTACACGCAAACCCACTCGGCTAGACGCAAACCCACTCGTCTAGACCCAAACCCACTCGGCTAGACCCAAACCTACTCGGCTAGGCCCAAACCCACTCGGCTAGACCCAAACCCACTCGGCTAGACCCAAACCCACTCTGCTAGACCCAAACCCACTCGGCGAGACACAAACCCACTCGGCTACACGCAAACCCACTCGGCTAGACCCAAACCCACTCGGCTAGACCCAAGCCCACTCGGCTAGACCCAAACCCCCTCGGCTAGTCCCAAACCCACTCGGATAGGCCCAAACCCACTCGGCTAGACCCAAACCCACTCGGCTAGACCCAAGCCCACTCGGCTAGACCCAAACCCACTCGGCTAGACCCAAACCCACTCGGCTAGACCCAAACCCCCTCGGCTAGACCCAAACCCACTCGGCTAAACCCAAACCCACTCGGCTAGACCCAAACCCACTCTGCTAGACCCAAACCCACTCGGCTAGACGCAAACCCACTCCGCTAGACCCAAACCCACTCGGCTAGACCCAAACCCACTCGGCTAGACTCAAACCCACTCGGCTAGACCCAAACCCACTCCGCTAGACCCAAACCCACTCCGCTAGATGCACACCCACTCGGCTAGACCCAAACCCACTCGGCTAGACCCAAAACACACTCGGCTAGACCCAAACCCACTCGACTAGACCCAAACCCACTCGGCTAGACCCAAACCCACTCGTCTAGACCCAAACCCACTCGGCTAGGTCCAAACCCACTCGGCTAGACCCAAACCCACTCGGCTAGACCCAAACCCACTCGGCTAGATCCAAACCCACTCCGCTAGACCCAAACCCACTCGGCTAGACCCAAACCCACTCGGCTACAACCAAACCCACTCGGCTAAACCCAAACCTACTCGGCTAAACCCAAACCCACTCGGCTAGACCCAAACCCACTAGGCTAGGCCCAAACCCACTCGGATAGACCCAAACCCACTCGGCTAGACCCAAACCCACTCGGCTAGACCCAAACCCACTCCGCTAGACCCAAACCCACTCGGCTAGACACAAACCCACTCGGCTAGACACAAACCCACTCGGCTAGACCCAAACCCACTCGGATAGACCCAAACCCTCTCTGCTAGACCCAAACCCACTCGGCGAGACACAAACCCACTCGGCTACACGCAAACCCACTCGGCTAGACGCAAACCCACTCGTCTAGACCCAAACCCACTCGGCTAGACCCAAACCTACTCGGCTAGGCCCAAACCCACTCGGCTAGACCCAAACCCACTCGGCTAGACCCAAACCCACTCTGCTAGACCCAAACCCACTCGGCGAGACACAAACCCACTCGGCTACACGCAAACCCACTCGGCTAGACCCAAACCCACTCGGCTAGATCCAAACCCACTCGGCTAGACACAAACCCACTCGGCTAGACCCAAACCCACTCGGCTAGACCCAAACCCACTTGGCTAGACTTAAACCCGCTCGGCTAGACCCAAACCCGCTCGGCTAGACCCAAACCCACTCCGCTAGACCCAAACCCACTCTGCTAGACCCAAACCCACTCGGCTAGACCCAAACCCACTTGGCTACACTTAAACCCACTCGGCTAGACCCAAACCCGCTCGGCTAGACGCAAACCCACTCCGCTAGACCCAAACCCACTCTGCTAGACCCAAACCCACTCGGCTAGACGCAAACCCACTCCGCTAGACCCAAACCCACTCCGCTAGACCCAAACCCACTCGGCTAGACTCAAACCCACTCGGCTAGACCCAAACCCACTCCGCAAGACCCAAACCCGCTCCGCTAGATGCACACCCACTCGGCTAGACCCAAACCCACTCGGCTAGACCCAAAACACACTCGGCTAGACCCAAACCCACTCGACTAGACCCAAACCCACTCGACTAGACCCAAACCCACTCGGCTAGACCCAAACCCACTCGTCTAGACCCAAACCCACTCGGCTAGACCCAAACCCACTCGGCTAAACCCAAACCCACTTGGCTAGACTTAAACCCACTCGGTTAAACTTAAACCCGCTCGGCTAGACCCAAACCCAGTCCGCTGGACCCAAACCCACTCGGCTAGACCCAAACCCACTCGGCTAGATCCAAACCCACTCGACTAGACCCAAACCCACTCCGCTAGACCCAAACCCACTCCGCTAGACCCAAACCCACTCAGCTAGACCCAAGATCACTCGGCTAGACCCAAACCCCCTCGGCTACGCCCAAACCCACTCGGCTAGACCCAAACCCATTCGGCTAGACCCAAACCCACTCGGCTAGACCCAAACCCACTCCGCTAGACCCAAACCCACTCGGCTAGACGCAAACCCACTCGGCTAGACCCAAACCCATTCGACTAGACCCAAACCCAATCTGCTAGACCCAAACCCTCTCCGCTAGACCCCAACCCACTCGGCTAGACCCAAACCCACTCGGCTGGACCCAAACCCACTCTGCTAGACCCAAACCCACTCGGCTAGACGCAAACCCACTCCGCTAGACCCAAACCCACTACGCTAGACCCAAACCCACTCGGCTGGACCCAAACCCACTCGGCTAGACCCAAACCCACTCGGCTAGACCCAAACCCACTCCGCTATACCCAAACCCACTCGGCTAGAAACAAAACCACTGGGCTAGACCCAAACCCACTCGACTAGACCCAAACCCACTCAGCTAGACCCAAACCCACTCCGCTAGTCCCAAACCCACTCGGCTAGACAAAAACCCACTCGGCTAGACCCAAACCCACTCGGCTAAACCCAAACCCACTCGGCTAGACAGAAACCCACTCGGCTAGACCCAAACCCACTCGGCTAGACCCAAACCCACTCCGCTAGACCCAAACCCACTCGGCGAGACACAAACCCGCTCGGCTACACCCAAACCCACTCGGCTAGACCCAAACCCACTCGGCTAGACCCAAATCCATCCGGCTAGACCCAAACCCACTCGGCTAGGCCCAAACCCACTCGGCTAGACCAAAACCCACTCGGCTAGACCCAAAACCACTCGGCTAGACCCAAACCCACTCGGCTAGACCCAAACCCACTCCGCTAGTCCCAAACCCACTCGGCTAGACCCAAACCCGCTCGGCTAGGTGCAAACCCACTCCGCTAGACCCAAACCCACTCGGCTAGACCCAAACCCACTCGGCTAGATCCAAACCCACTCGACTAGACCCAAACCCACTCCGCTAGACCCAAACCCACTCCGCTAGACCCAAACCCACTCGGCTAGACCCAAACCCACTCGGCTAGACCCAAACCCACTCGGCTAGATCCAAACCCACTCGACTAGACCCAAACCCACACCGCTAGACCCAAACCCACTCCGCTAGACCCAAACCCACTCGGCTAGACCCAAACCCACTCGGCTAGACCCAAACCCATTCGACTAGACCCAAACCCACTCTGCTAGACCCAAACCCACTCGGCTAGACCCAAACCCACTCGGCTAGACCCAAACCCACTGGGCTAGACCCAAACCCACTCAGCTAGACCCAAACCCACATGGCTAGACCCAAACCCACTCGGCTAGACCCAAACCCACTCCGCTAGACCCAAACCCACTGCGCTAGACCCAAACCCACTGCGCTAGATGCAAACCCACTCGGCTAGACCCAAACCCACTCGGCTAGACCCAAACCCACTCGGCTAGACCCAAACCCACTCGGCTAGACCCAAACCCACTCGGCTAGACCCAAGCCCACTCGGCTAGCCCCAAACCCACTCGGCTAGGGCCAAACCCACTCGGATAGGCCCAAACCCACTCGGCTAGACCCAAACCCACTCGGCTAGACCCAAACCCACTCGGCTAGACCCAAACCCACTCGGCTAGACCCAAACCCACTCGGCTAGACCCAAACCCACTCTGCTAGACCCAAACCCACTCGGCGAGACACAAACCCACTCGGCTACACGCAAACCCACTCGGCTAGATGCAAACCCACTCGGCTAGACCCAAACCCACTCGGCTAGACCCAAACCTACTCGGCTAGGCCCAAACCCACTCGGCTAGACCCAAACCCACTCGCCTAGACCCAAACCCACTCTGCTAGACCCAAACCCACTCGGCGAGACACAAACCCACTCGGCTACACGCAAACCCACTCGGCTAGACCCAAACCCACTCGGCTAGATCCAAACCCACTCGGCTAGACACAAACCCACTCGGCTAGACCCAAACCCACTCGGCTAGACCCAAACCCACTTGGCTAGACTTAAACCCGCTCGGCTGGACCCAAACCCGCTCGGCTAGACCCAAACCCACTCCGCTAGACCCAAACCCACTCCGCTAGACCCAAACCCACTCGGCTAGACCCAAACCCACTTGGCTACACTTAAACCCACTCGGCTAGACCCAAACCCGCTCGGCTAGATGCAAACCCACTCCGCTAGACCCAAACCCACTCTGCTAGACCCAAACCCACTCGGCTAGACGCAAACCCACTCCGCTAGACCCAAACCCACTCCGCTAGACCCAAACCCACTCGGCTAGACTCAAACCCACTCGGCTAGACCCAAACCCACTCCGCTAGACCCAAACCCGCTCCGCTAGATGCACACCCACTCGGCTAGACCCAAACCCACTCGGCTAGACCCAAAACACACTCGGCTAGACCCAAACCCACTCGTCTAGACCCAAACCCACTCGGCTAGACCCAAACCCACTCGGCTAAACCCAAACCCACTTGGCTAGACTTAAACCCACTCGGTTAAACTTAAACCCGCTCGGCTAGACCCAAACCCAGTCCGCTGGACCCAAACCCACTCGGCTAGACCCAAACCCACTCGGCTAGATCCAAACCCACTCGACTAGACCCAAACCCACTCCGCTAGACCCAAACCCACTCCGCTAGACCCAAACCCACTCGGCTAGACCCAAGATCACTCGGCTAGACCCAAACCCCCTCGGCTACGCCCAAACCCACTCGGCTAGACCCAAACCCATTCGGCTAGACCCAAACCCACTCGGCTAGACCCAAACCCACTCCGCTAGACCCAAACCCACTCGGCTAGACGCAAACCCACTCGGCTAGACCCAAACCCATTCGACTAGACCCAAACCCAATCTGCTAGACCCAAACCCACTCCGCTAGACCCCAACCCACTCGGCTAGACCCAAACCCACTCGGCTGGACCCAAACCCAATCTGCTAGACCCAAACCCACTACGCTAGACCCAAACCCACTCGGCTGGACCCAAACCCACTCGGCTAGACCCAAACCCACTCGGCTAGACCCAAACCCACTCCGCTATACCCAAACCCACTCGGCTAGAAACAAAACCACTGGGCTAGACCCAAACCCACTCGACTAGACCCAAACCCACTCAGCTAGACCCAAACCCACTCCGCTAGTCCCAAACCCACTCGGCTAGACAAAATCCCACTCGGCTAGACCCAAACCCACTCGGCTAAACCCAAACACACTCGGCTAGACAGAAACCCACTCGGCTAGACCCAAACCCACTCGGCTAGACCCAAACCCACTCCGCTACACCCAAACCCACTCGGCGAGACACAAACCCGCTCGGCTACACCCAAACCCACTCGGCTAGACCCAAACCCACTCGGCTAGACCCAAATCCATCCGGCTAGACCCAAACCCACTCGGCTAGGCCCAAACCCACTCGGCTAGACCAAAACCCACTCGGCTAGACCCAAAACCACTCGGCTAGACCCAAACCCACTCGGCTAGACCCAAACCCACTCCGCTAGACCCAAACCCACTCGGCTAGACCCAAACCCGCTCGGCTAGATGCAAACTCACTCCGCTAGACCCAAACCCACTCGGCTAGACCCAAACCCACTCGGCTAGATCCAAACCCACTCGACTAGACCCAAACCCACTCCGCTAGACCCAAACCCACTCCGCTAGACCCAAACCCACTCGGCTAGACCCAAACCCACTCGGCTAGACGCAAACCCACTCGGCTAGATCCAAACCCACTCGACTAGACCCAAACCTACACCGCTAGACCCAAACCCACTCCGCTAGACCCAAACCCACTCGGCTAGACCCAAACCCACTCGGCTAGACCCAGACCCATTCGACTAGACCCAAACCCACTCTGCTAGACCCAAACCCACTCGGCTAGACCCAAACCCACTCGGCTAGACCCAAACCCACTGGGCTAGACCCAAACCCACTCAGCTAGACCCAAACCCACTTGGCTAGACCCAAACCCACTCGGCTAGACCCAAACCCACTCCGCTAGACCCAAACCCACTGCGCTAGACCCAAACCCACTGCGCTAGATGCAAACCCACTCGGCTAGACCCAAACCCACTCGGCTAGACCCAAACCCACTCGGCTAGACCCAAACCCACTCGGCTAGACCCAAACCCACTCGGCTAGACCCAAACCCACTCAGCTAGACCCAAGCCCACTCGGCTAGACCCAAACCCCCTCGGCTAGGGCCAAACCCACACGGATAGGCCCAAACCCACTCGGCTAGACCCAAAGCCACTCGGCTAGACCCAAGCCCACTCGGCTAGACCCAAACCCACTCGGCTAGACCCAAACCCACTCGGCTAGACCCAAACCCCCTCGGCTAGACCCAAACCCACTCGGCTAAACCCAAACCCACTCGGCTAGACCCAAACCCACTCTGCTAGACCCAAACCCACTCGGCTAGACGCAAACCCACTCCGCTAGACCCAAACCCACTCCGCTAGACCCAAACCCACTCGGCTAGACTCAAACCCACTCGGCTAGACCCAAACCCACTCCGCTAGACCCAAACCCACTCCGCTAGATGCACACCCACTCGGCTAGACCCAAACCCACTCGGCTAGACCCAAAACACACTCGGCTAGACCCAAACCCACTCGACTAGACCCAAACCCACTCGGCTAGACCCAAACCCACTCGTCTAGACCCAAACCCACTCGGCTAGGTCCAAACCCACTCGGCTAGACCCAAACCCACTCGGCTAGACCCAAACCCACTCGGCTAGATCCAAACCCACTCCGCTAGACCCAAACCCACTCGGCTAGACCCAATCCCACTCGGCTACACCCAAACCCACTCGGCCAGACCCAAACCCACTCGGCTAGGCCCAAACCCAGTCCGCTGGACCCAAACCCACTCGGCTAGACCCAAACCCACTCGGCTAGATCCAAACCCACTCGACTAGACCCAAACCCACTCCGCTAGACCCAAACCCACTCCGCTAGACCCAAACCCACTCGGCTAGACCCAAGATCACTCGGCTAGACCCAAACCCCCTCGGCTACGCCCAAACCCACTCGGCTAGACCCAAACCCATTCGGCTAGACCCAAACCCACTCGGCTAGACCCAAACCCACTCCGCTAGACCCAAACCCACTCGGCTAGACGCAAACCCACTCGGCTAGACCCAAACCCATTCGACTAGACCCAAACCCAATCTGCTAGACCCAAACCCACTCCGCTAGACCCCAACCCACTCGGCTAGACCCAAACCCACTCGGCTGGACCCAAACCCAATCTGCTAGACCCAAACCCACTACGCTAGACCCAAACCCACTCGGCTGGACCCAAACCCACTCGGCTAGACCCAAACCCACTCGGCTAGACCCAAACCCACTCCGCTATACCCAAACCCACTCGGCTAGAAAAAAAACCACTGGGCTAGACCCAAACCCACTCGACTAGACCCAAACCCACTCAGCTAGACCCAAACCCACTCCGCTAGTCCCAAACCCACTCGGCTAGACAAAATCCCACTCGGCTAGACCCAAACCCACTCGGCTAAACCCAAACCCACTCGGCTAGACAGAAACCCACTCGGCTAGACCCAAACCCACTCGGCTAGACACAAACCCACTCGTTAGACCCAAACCCACTCGGCTAGATCCAAACCCACTCCGCTAGAAACAAACCCACTCGGCTTGACCGAAACCCACTCGGCTAGACCCAAACCCACTCGGCTAGACCCAAACCCACTCCGTTAGACCCAAACCCACTTGGCTAGACCCAAACCCACTCGGCTAGACCCAAACCCACTCGGCTAGACCCAAACCCACTCGGATAAACCCAAACCCACTCGGCTAAACCCAAACCCACTCGGCTAGACCCAAACCCACTAGGCTAGGCCCAAACCCACTCGGATAGACCCAAACCCACTCGGCTAGACCCAAACCCACTCGGCTAGACCCAAACCCACTCGGCTAGACCCAAACCCACTCGGCTAGACACAAACCCACTCGGCTAGACCCAAACCCACTCGGCTAGACCCAAACCCACTTGGCTAGACTTAAACCCGCTCGGCTGGACCCAAACCCGCTCGGCTAGACCCAAACCCACTCCGCTAGACCCAAACCCACTCCGCTAGACCCAAACCCACTCGGCTAGACCCAAACCCACTTGGCTACACTTAAACCCACTCGGCTAGACCCAAACCCGCTCGGCTAGACGCAAACCCACACCGCTAGACCAAAACCCACTCTGCTAGACCCAAACCCACTCGGCTAGACGCAAACCCACTCCGCTAGACCCAAACCCACTCCGCTAGACCCAAACCCACTCGGCTAGACTCAAACCCACTCGGCTAGACCCAAACCCACTCCGCTAGACCCAAACCCGCTCCGCTAGATGCACACCCACTCGGCTAGACCCAAACCCACTCGGCTAGACCCAAAACACACTCGGCTAGACCCAAACCCACTCGACTAGACCCAAACCCACTCGACTAGACCCAAACCCACTCGGCAAGACCCAAACCCACTCGTCTAGACCCAAACCCACTCGGCTAGACCCAAACCCACTCGGCTAAACCCAAACCCACTTGGCTAGACTTAAACCCACTCGGTTAAACTTAAACCCGCTCGGCTAGACCCAAACCCAGTCCGCTGGACCCAAACCCACTCGGCTAGACCCAAACCCACTCGGCTAGATCCAAACCCACTCGACTAGACCCAAACCCACTCCGCTAGACCCAAACCCACTCCGCTAGACCCAAACCCACTCGGCTAGACCCAAGATCACTCGGCTAGACCCAAACCCCCTCGGCTACGCCCAAACCCACTCGGCTAGACCCAAACCCATTCGGCTAGACCCAAACCCACTCGGCTAGACCCAAACCCACTCCGCTAGACCCAAACCCACTCGGCTAGACGCAAACCCACTCGGCTAGACCCAAACCCATTCGACTAGACCCAAACCCAATCTGCTAGACCCAAACCCACTCCGCTAGACCCCAACCCACTCGGCTAGACCCAAACCCACTCGGCTGGACCCAAACCCAATCTGCTAGACCCAAACCCACTACGCTAGACCCAAACCCACTCGGCTGGACCCAAACCCACTCGGCTAGACCCAAACCCACTCGGCTAGACCCAAACCCACTCCGCTATACCCAAACCCACTCGGCTAGAAACAAAACCACTGGGCTAGACCCAAACCCACTCGACTAGACCCAAACCCACTCAGCTAGACCCAAACCCACTCCGCTAGTCCCAAACCCACTCGGCTAGACAAAATCCCACTCGGCTAGACCCAAACCCACTCGGCTAAACCCAAACCCACTCGGCTAGACAGAAACCCACTCGGCTAGACCCAAACCCACTCGGCTAGACCCAAACCCACTCGGCTAGACCCAAACCCCCTCGGCTAGACCCAAACCCACTCGGCTAAACCCAAACCCACTCGGCTAGACCCAAACCCACTCTGCTAGACCCAAACCCACTCGGCTAGACGCAAACCCACTCCGCTAGACCCAAACCCACTCCGCTAGACCCAAACCCACTCGGCTAGACTCAAACCCACTCGGCTAGACCCAAACCCACTCCGCTAGACCCAAACCCACTCCGCTAGATGCACACCCACTCGGCTAGACCCAAACCCACTCGGCTAGACCCAAAACACACTCGGCTAGACCCAAACCCACTCGACTAGACCCAAACCCACTCGGCTAGACCCAAACCCACTCGGCTAGACCCAAACCCACTCGGCTAGACCCAAGCCCACTCGGCTAGACCCAAACCCACTCGGCTAGACCCAAACCCACTCGGCTAGACCCAAACCCCCTCGGCTAGACCCAAACCCACTCGGCTAAACCCAAACCCACTCGGCTAGACCCAAACCCACTCTGCTAGACCCAAACCCACTCGGCTAGACGCAAACCCACTCCGCTAGACCCAAACCCACTCCGCTAGACCCAAACCCACTCGGCTAGACTCAAACCCACTCGGCTAGACCCAAACCCACTCCGCTAGACCCAAACCCACTCCGCTAGATGCACACCCACTCGGCTAGACCCAAACCCACTCGGCTAGACCCAAAACACACTCGGCTAGACCCAAACCCACTCGACTAGACCCAAACCCACTCGGCTAGACCCAAACCCACTCGTCTAGACCCAAACCCACTCGGCTAGGTCCAAACCCACTCGGCTAGACCCAAACCCACTCGGCTAGACCCAAACCCACTCGGCTAGATCCAAACCCACTCCGCTAGACCCAAACCCACTCGGCTAGACCCAATCCCACTCGGCTACACCCAAACCCACTCGGCCAGACCCAAACCCACTCGGCTAGGCCCAAACCCAGTCCGCTGGACCCAAACCCACTCGGCTAGACCCAAACCCACTCGGCTAGATCCAAACCCACTCGACTAGACCCAAACCCACTCCGCTAGACCCAAACCCACTCCGCTAGACCCAAACCCACTCGGCTAGACCCAAGATCACTCGGCTAGACCCAAACCCCCTCGGCTACGCCCAAACCCACTCGGCTAGACCCAAACCCATTCGGCTAGACCCAAACCCACTCGGCTAGACCCAAACCCACTCCGCTAGACCCAAACCCACTCGGCTAGACGCAAACCCACTCGGCTAGACCCAAACCCATTCGACTAGACCCAAACCCAATCTGCTAGACCCAAACCCACTCCGCTAGACCCCAACCCACTCGGCTAGACCCAAACCCACTCGGCTGGACCCAAACCCAATCTGCTAGACCCAAACCCACTACGCTAGACCCAAACCCACTCGGCTGGACCCAAACCCACTCGGCTAGACCCAAACCCACTCGGCTAGACCCAAACCCACTCCGCTATACCCAAACCCACTCGGCTAGAAACAAAACCACTGGGCTAGACCCAAACCCACTCGACTAGACCCAAACCCACTCAGCTAGACCCAAACCCACTCCGCTAGTCCCAAACCCACTCGGCTAGACAAAATCCCACTCGGCTAGACCCAAACCCACTCGGCTAAACCCAAACCCACTCGGCTAGACAGAAACCCACTCGGCTAGACCCAAACCCACTCGGCTAGACACAAACCCACTCGTTAGACCCAAACCCACTCGGCTAGATCCAAACCCACTCCGCTAGAAACAAACCCACTCGGCTTGACCGAAACCCACTCGGCTAGACCCAAACCCACTCGGCTAGACCCAAACCCACTCCGTTAGACCCAAACCCACTTGGCTAGACCCAAACCCACTCGGCTAGACCCAAACCCACTCGGCTAGACCCAAACCCACTCGGATAAACCCAAACCCACTCGGCTAAACCCAAACCCACTCGGCTAGACCCAAACCCACTAGGCTAGGCCCAAACCCACTCGGATAGACCCAAACCCACTCGGCTAGACCCAAACCCACTCGGCTAGACCCAAACCCACTCGGCTAGATCCAAACCCACTCGGCTAGACACAAACCCACTCGGCTAGACCCAAACCCACTCGGCTAGACCCAAACCCACTTGGCTAGACTTAAACCCGCTCGGCTGGACCCAAACCCGCTCGGCTAGACCCAAACCCACTCCGCTAGACCCAAACCCACTCCGCTAGACCCAAACCCACTCGGCTAGACCCAAACCCACTTGGCTACACTTAAACCCACTCGGCTAGACCCAAACCCACTCTGCTAGACCCAAACCCACTCGGCTAGACGCAAACCCACTCCGCTAGACCCAAACCCACTCCGCTAGACCCAAACCCACTCGGCTAGACTCAAACCCACTCGGCTAGACCCAAACCCACTCCGCTAGACCCAAGCCCGCTCCGCTAGATGCACACCCACTCGGCTAGACCCAAACCCACTCGGCTAGACCCAAAACACACTCGGCTAGACCCAAACCCACTCGACTAGACCCAAACCCACTCGACTAGACCCAAACCCACTCGGCTAGACCCAAACCCACTCGTCTAGACCCAAACCCACTCGGCTAGACCCAAACCCACTCGGCTAAACCCAAACCCACTTGGCTAGACTTAAACCCACTCGGTTAAACTTAAACCCGCTCGGCTAGACCCAAACCCAGTCCGCTGGACCCAAACCCACTCGGCTAGACCCAAACCCACTCGGCTAGATCCAAACCCACTCGACTAGACCCAAACCCACTCCGCTAGACCCAAACCCACTCCGCTAGACCCAAACCCACTCGGCTAGACCCAAGATCACTCGGCTAGACCCAAACCCCCTCGGCTACGCCCAAACCCACTCGGCTAGACCCAAACCCATTCGGCTAGACCCAAACCCACTCGGCTAGACCCAAACCCACTCCGCTAGACCCAAACCCACTCGGCTAGACGCAAACCCACTCGGCTAGACCCAAACCCATTCGACTAGACCCAAACCCAATCTGCTAGACCCAAACCCACTCCGCTAGACCCCAACCCACTCGGCTAGACCCAAACCCACTCGGCTGGACCCAAACCCAATCTGCTAGACCCAAACCCACTACGCTAGACCCAAACCCACTCGGCTGGACCCAAACCCACTCGGCTAGACCCAAACCCACTCGGCTAGACCCAAACCCACTCCGCTATACCCAAACCCACTCGGCTAGAAACAAAACCACTGGGCTAGACCCAAACCCACTCGACTAGACCCAAACCCACTCAGCTAGACCCAAACCCACTCCGCTAGTCCCAAACCCACTCGGCTAGACAAAATCCCACTCGGCTAGACCCAAACCCACTCGGCTAAACCCAAACCCACTCGGCTAGACAGAAACCCACTCGGCTAGACCCAAACCCACTCGGCTAGACCCAAACCCACTCGGCTAGACCCAAACCCCCTCGGCTAGACCCAAACCCACTCGGCTAAACCCAAACCCACTCGGCTAGACCCAAACCCACTCTGCTAGACCCAAACCCACTCGGCTAGACGCAAACCCACTCCGCTAGACCCAAACCCACTCCGCTAGACCCAAACCCACTCGGCTAGACTCAAACCCACTCGGCTAGACCCAAACCCACTCCGCTAGACCCAAACCCACTCCGCTAGATGCACACCCACTCGGCTAGACCCAAATCCACTCGGCTAGACCCAAAACACACTCGGCTAGACCCAAACCCACTCGGCTAGACCCAAACCCACTTGGCTACACTTAAACCCACTCGGCTAGACCCAAACCCGCTCGGCTAGACGCAAACCCACTCCGCTAGACCCAAACCCACTCTGCTAGACCCAAACCCACTCGGCTAGACGCAAACCCACTCCGCTAGACCCAAACCCACTCCGCTAGACCCAAACCCACTCGGCTAGACTCAAACCCACTCGGCTAGACCCAAACCCACTCCGCTAGACCCAAACCCGCTCCGCTAGATGCACACCCACTCGGCTAGACCCAAACCCACTAGGCTAGACCCAAAACACACTCGGCTAGACCCAAACCCACTCGACTAGACCCAAACCCACTCGACTAGACCCAAACCCACTCGGCTAGACCCAAACCCACTCGTCTAGACCCAAACCCACTCGGCTAGACCCAAACCCACTCGGCTAAACCCAAACCCACTTGGCTAGACTTAAACCCACTCGGTTAAACTTAAACCCGCTCGGCTAGACCCAAACCCAGTCCGCTGGACCCAAACCCACTCGGCTAGACCCAAACCCACTCGGCTAGATCCAAACCCACTCGACTAGACCCAAACCCACTCCGCTAGACCCAAACCCACTCCGCTAGACCCAAACCCACTCGGCTAGACCCAAGATCACTCGGCTAGACCCAAACCCCCTCGGCTACGCCCAAACCCACTCGGCTAGACCCAAACCCATTCGGCTAGACCCAAACCCACTCGGCTAGACCCAAACCCACTCCGCTAGACCCAAACCCACTCGGCTAGACGCAAACCCACTCGGCTAGACCCAAACCCATTCGACTAGACCCAAACCCAATCTGCTAGACCCAAACCCACTCCGCTAGACCCCAACCCACTCGGCTAGACCCAAACCCACTCGGCTGGACCCAAACCCAATCTGCTAGACCCAAACCCACTACGCTAGACCCAAACCCACTCGGCTGGACCCAAACCCACTCGGCTAGACCCAAACCCACTCGGCTAGACCCAAACCCACTCCGCTATACCCAAACCCACTCGGCTAGAAACAAAACCACTGGGCTAGACCCAAACCCACTCGACTAGACCCAAACCCACTCAGCTAGACCCAAACCCACTCCGCTAGTCCCAAACCCACTCGGCTAGACAAAATCCCACTCGGCTAGACCCAAACCCACTCGGCTAAACCCAAACCCACTCGGCTAGACAGAAACCCACTCGGCTAGACCCAAACCCACTCGGCTAGACCCAAACCCACTCGGCTAGACCCAAACCCCCTCGGCTAGACCCAAACCCACTCGGCTAAACCCAAACCCACTCGGCTAGACCCAAACCCACTCTGCTAGACCCAAACCCACTCGGCTAGACGCAAACCCACTCCGCTAGACCCAAACCCACTCCGCTAGACCCAAACCCACTCGGCTAGACTCAAACCCACTCGGCTAGACCCAAACCCACTCCGCTAGACCCAAACCCACTCCGCTAGATGCACACCCACTCGGCTAGACCCAAACCCACTCGGCTAGACCCAAAACACACTCGGCTAGACCCAAACCCACTCGACTAGACCCAAACCCACTCGGCTAGACCCAAACCCACTCGTCTAGACCCAAACCCACTCGGCTAGGTCCAAACCCACTCGGCTAGACCCAAACCCACTCGGCTAGACCCAAACCCACTCGGCTAGATCCAAACCCACTCCGCTAGACCCAAACCCACTCGGCTAGACCCAATCCCACTCGGCTACACCCAAACCCACTCGGCCAGACCCAAACCCACTCGGCTAGGCCCAAACCCACTCGGCTAGACACAAACCCACTCGTTAGACCCAAACCCACTCGGCTAGATCCAAACCCACTCCGCTAGAAACAAACCCACTCGGCTTGACCGAAACCCACTCGGCTAGACCCAAACCCACTCGGCTAGACCGAAACCCACTCCGTTAGACCCAAACCCACTTGGCTAGACCCAAACCCACTCGGCTAGACCCAAACCCACTCGGCTAGACCCAAACCCACTCGGATAAACCCAAACCCACTCGGCTAAACCCAAACCCAATCGGCTAGACCCAAACCCACTAGGCTAGGCCCAAACCCACTCGGATAGACCCAAACCCACTCGGCTAGACCCAAACCCACTCGGCTAGACCCAAACCCACTCGGCTAGATCCAAACCCACTCGGCTAGACACAAACCCACTCGGCTAGACCCAAACCCACTCGGCTAGACCCAAACCCACTTGGCTAGACTTAAACCCGCTCGGCTGGACCCAAACCCGCTCGGCTAGACCCAAACCCACTCCGCTAGAACCAAACCCACTCCGCTAGACCCAAACCCACTCGGCTAGACCCAAACCCACTTGGCTACACTTAAACCCACTCGGCTAGACCCAAACCCGCTCGGCTAGACGCAAACCCACTCCGCTAGACCCAAACCCACTCTGCTAGACCCAAACCCACTCGGCTAGACGCAAACCCACTCCGCTAGACCCAAACCCACTCCGCTAGACCCAAACCCACTCGGCTAGACTCAAACCCACTCGGCTAGACCCAAACCCACTCCGCTAGACCCAAACCCGCTCCGCTAGATGCACACCCACTCGGCTAGACCCAAACCCACTCGGCTAGACCCAAAACACACTCGGCTAGACCCAAACCCACTCGACTAGACACAAACCCACTCGACTAGACCCAAACCCACTCGGCTAGACCCAAACCCACTCGTCTAGACCCAAACCCACTCGGCTAGACCCAAACCCACTCGGCTAAACCCAAACCCACTTGGCTAGACTTAAACCCACTCGGTTAAACTTAAACCCGCTCGGCTAGACCCAAACCCAGTCCGCTGGACCCAAACCCACTCGGCTAGACCCAAACCCACTCGGCTAGATCCAAACCCACTCGACTAGACCCAAACCCACTCCGCTAGACACAAACCCACTCCGCTAGACCCAAACCCACTCGGCTAGACCCAAGATCACTCGGCTAGACCCAAACCCCCTCGGCTACGCCCAAACCCACTCGGCTAGACCCAAACCCATTCGGCTAGACCCAAACCCACTCGGCTAGACGCAAACCCACTCCGCTAGACCCAAACCCACTCGGCTAGACGCAAACCCACTCGGCTAGACCCAAACCCATTCGACTAGACCCAAACCCAATCTGCTAGACCCAAACCCACTCCGCTAGACCCCAACCCACTCGGCTAGACCCAAACCCATTCGGCTAGACCCAAACCCACTCGGCTAGACCCAAACCCACTCCGCTAGACCCAAACCCACTCGGCTAGACGCAAACCCACTCGGCTAGACCCAAACCCATTCGACTAGACCCAAACCCAATCTGCTAGACCCAAACCCACTCCGCTAGACCCCAACCCACTCGGCTAGACCCAAACCCACTCGGCTGGACCCAAACCCAATCTGCTAGACCCAAACCCACTACGCTAGACCCAAACCCACTCGGCTGGACCCAAACCCACTCGGCTAGACCCAAACCCACTTGGCTAGACCCAAACCCACTCCGCTATACCCAAACCAACTCGGCTAGAAACAAAACCACTGGGCTAGACCCAAACCCACTCGACTAGACCCAAACCCACTCAGCTAGACCCAAACCCACTCCGCTAGTCCCAAACCCACTCGGCTAGACAAAATCCCACTCGGCTAGACCCAAACCCACTCGGCTAAACCCAAACCCACTCGGCTAGACAGAAACCCACTCGGCTAGACCCAAACCCACTCGGCTAGACCCAAACCCACTCCGCTAGACCCAAACCCACTCGGCGAGACACAAACCCGCTCGGCTACACCCAAACCCACTCGGCTAGACCCAAACCCACTCGGCTAGACCCAAATCCATCCGGCTAGACCCAAACCCACTCGGCTAGGCCCAAACCCACTCGGCTAGACCAAAACCCACTCGGCTAGACCCAAAACCACTCGGCTAGACCCAAACCCACTCGGATAGACCCAAACCCACTCGGCTAGACCCAAACCCACTCGGCTAGACCCAAACCCACTCGGCTAGATCCAAACCCACTCGGCTAGACACAAACCCACTCGGCTAGACCCAAACCCACTCGGCTAGACCCAAACCCACTTGGCTAGACTTAAACCCGCTCGGCTGGACCCAAACCCGCTCGGCTAGACCCAAACCCACTCCGCTAGACCCAAACCCACTCCGCTAGACCCAAACCCACTCGGCTAGACCCAAACCCACTTGGCTACACTTAAACCCACTCGGCTAGACCCAAACCCGCTCGGCTAGACGCAAACCCACTCCGCTAGACCCAAACCCACTCTGCTAGACCCAAACCCACTCGGCTAGACGCAAACCCACTCCGCTAGACCCAAACCCACTCCGCTAGACCCAAACCCACTCGGCTAGACTCAAACCCACTCGGCTAGACCCAAACCCACTCCGCTAGACCCAAACCCGCTCCGCTAGATGCACACCCACTCGGCTAGACCCAAACCCACTCGGCTAGACCCAAAACACACTCGGCTAGACCCAAACCCACTCGACTTGACCCAAACCCACTCGACTAGACCCAAACCCACTCGGCTAGACCCAAACCCACTCGTCTAGACCCAAACCCACTCGGCTAGACCCAAACCCACTCGGCTAAACCCAAACCCACTTGGCTAGACTTAAACACACTCGGTTAAACTTAAACCCGCTCGGCTAGACCCAAACCCAGTCCGCTGGACCCAAACCCACTCGGCTAGACCCAAACCCACTCGGCTAGATCCAAACCCACTCGACTAGACCCAAACCCACTCCGCTAGACCCAAACCCACTCCGCTAGACCCAAACCCACTCGGCTAGACCCAAGATCACTCGGCTAGACCCAAACCCCCTCGGCTACGCCCAAACCCACTCGGCTAGACCCAAACCCATTCGGCTAGACCCAAACCCACTCGGCTAGACCCAAACCCACTCCGCTAGACCCAAACCCACTCGGCTAGACGCAAACCCACTCGGCTAGACCCAAACCCATTCGACTAGACCCAAACCCAATCTGCTAGACCCAAACCCACTCCGCTAGACCCCAACCCACTCGGCTAGACCCAAACCCACTCGGCTGGACCCAAACCCAATCTGCTAGACCCAAACCCACTACGCTAGACCCAAACCCACTCGGCTGGACCCAAACCCACTCGGCTAGACCCAAACCCACTCGGCTAGACCCAAACCCACTCCGCTATACCCAAACCCACTCGGCTAGAAACAAAACCACTGGGCTAGACCCAAACCCACTCGACTAGACCCAAACCCACTCAGCTAGACCCAAACCCACTCCGCTAGTCCCAAACCCACTCGGCTAGACAAAATCCCACTCGGCTAGACCCAAACCCACTCGGCTAAACCCAAACCCACTCGGCTAGACAGAAACCCACTCGGCTAGACCCAAACCCACTCGGCTAGACCCAAACCCACTCCGCTAGACCCAAACCCACTCGGCGAGACACAAACCCGCTCGGCTACACCCAAACCCACTCGGCTAGACCCAAACCCACTCGGCTAGACCCAAATCCATCCGGCTAGACCCAAACCCACTCGGCTAGGCCCAAACCCACTCGGCTAGACCAAAACCCACTCGGCTAGACCCAAAACCACTCGGCTAGACCCAAACCCACTCGGCTAGACCCAAACCCACTCCGCTAGACCCAAACCCACTCGGCTAGACCCAAACCCGCTCGGCTAGATGCAAACCCACTCCGCTAGACCCAAACCCACTCGGCTAGACCCAAACCCACTCGGCTAGATCCAAACCCACTCGACTAGACCCAAACCCACTCCGCTAGACCCAAACCCACTCCGCTAGACCCAAACCCACTCGGCTAGACCCAAACCCACTCGGCTAGACGCAAACCCACTCGGCTAGATCCAAACCCACTCGACTAGACCCAAACCCACACCGCTAGACCCAAACCCACTCCGCTAGACCCAAACCCACTCGGCTAGACCCAAACCCACTCGGCTAGACCCAGACCCATTCGACTAGACCCAAACCCACTCTGCTAGACCCAAACCCACTCGGCTAGACCCAAACCCACTCGGCTAGACCCAAACCCACTGGGCTAGACCCAAACCCACTCAGCTAGACCCAAACCCACTTGGCTAGACCCAAACCCACTCGGCTAGACCCAAACCCACTCCGCTAGACCCAAACCCACTGCGCTAGACCCAAACCCACTGCGCTAGATGCAAACCCACTCGGCTAGACCCAAACCCACTCGGCTAGACCCAAACCCACTCGGCTAGACCCAAACCCACTCGGCTAGACCCAAACCCACTCGGCTAGACCCAAACCCACTCAGCTAGACCCAAGCCCACTCGGCTAGACCCAAACCCCCTCGGCTAGGCCCAAACCCACACGGATAGGCCCAAACCCACTCGGCTAGACCCAAACCCACTCGGCTAGACCCAAGCCCACTCGGCTAGACCCAAACCCACTCGGCTAGACCCAAACCCACTCGGCTAGACCTAAACCCCCTCGGCTAGACCCAAACCCACTCGGCTAAACCCAAACCCACTCGGCTAGACCCAAACCCACTCTGCTAGACCCAAACCCACTCGGCTAGACGCAAACCCACTCCGCTAGACCCAAACCCACTCCGCTAGACCCAAACCCACTCGGCTAGACTCAAACCCACTCGGCTAGACCCAAACCCACTCCGCTAGACCCAAACCCACTCCGCTAGATGCACACCCACTCGGCTAGACCCAAACCCACTCGGCTAGACCCAAAACACACTCGGCTAGACCCAAACCCACTCGACTAGACCCAAACCCACTCGGCTAGACCCAAAACCACTCGGCTAGACCCAAACCCACTCGGCTAGACCCAAACCCACTCCGCTAGACCCAAACCCACTCGGCTAGACCCAAACCCGCTCGGCTAGATGCAAACCCACTCCGCTAGACCCAAACCCACTCGGCTAGACCCAAACCCACTCGGCTAGATCCAAACCCACTCGACTAGACCCAAACCCACTCCGCTAGACCCAAACCCACTCCGCTAGACCCAAACCCACTCGGCTAGACCCAAACCCACTCGGCTAGACGCAAACCCACTCGGCTAGATCCAAACCCACTCGACTAGACCCAAACCCACACCGCTAGACCCAAACCCACTCCGCTAGACCCAAACCCACTCGGCTAGACCCAAACCCACTCGGCTAGACCCAGACCCATTCGACTAGACCCAAACCCACTCTGCTAGACCCAAACCCACTCGGCTAGACCCAAACCCACTCGGCTAGACCCAAACCCACTGGGCTAGACCCAAACCCACTCAGCTAGACCCAAACCCACTTGGCTAGACCCAAACCCACTCGGCTAGACCCAAACCCACTCCGCTAGACCCAAACCCACTGCGCTAGACCCAAACCCACTGCGCTAGATGCAAACCCACTCGGCTAGACCCAAACCCACTCGGCTAGACCCAAACCCACTCGGCTAGACCCAAACCCACTCGGCTAGACCCAAACCCACTCGGCTAGACCCAAACCCACTCAGCTAGACCCAAGCCCACTCGGCTAGACCCAAACCCCCTCGGCTAGGCCCAAACCCACACGGATAGGCCCAAACCCACTCGGCTAGACCCAAACCCACTCGGCTAGACCCAAGCCCACTCGGCTAGACCCAAACCCACTCGGCTAGACCCAAACCCACTCGGCTAGACCCAAACCCCCTCGGCTAGACCCAAACCCACTCGGCTAAACCCAAACCCACTCGGCTAGACCCAAACCCACTCTGCTAGACCCAAACCCACTCGGCTAGACGCAAACCCACTCCGCTAGACCCAAACCCACTCCGCTAGACCCAAACCCACTCGGCTAGACTCAAACCCACTCGGCTAGACCCAAACCCACTCCGCTAGACCCAAACCCACTCCGCTAGATGCACACCCACTCGGCTAGACCCAAACCCACTCGGCTAGACCCAAAACACACTCGGCTAGACCCAAACCCACTCGACTAGACCCAAACCCACTCGGCTAGACCCAAACCCACTCGTCTAGACCCAAACCCACTCGGCTAGGTCCAAACCCACTCGGCTAGACCCAAACCCACTCGGCTAGACCCAAACCCACTCGGCTAGATCCAAACCCACTCCGCTAGACCCAAACCCACTCGGCTAGACCCAATCCCACTCGGCTACACCCAAACCCACTCGGCCAGACCCAAACCCACTCGGCTAGGCCCAAACCCACTCGGCTAGACCCAAACCCACTCCGCTAGACCCAAACCCACTCGGCTAGACCCAAACCCGCTCGGCTAGATGCAAACCCACTCCGCTAGACCCAAACCCACTCGGCTAGACCCAAACCCACTCGGCTAGATCCAAACCCACTCGACTAGACCCAAACCCACTCTGCTAGACCCAAACCCACTCGGCTAGACCCAAACCCACTCGGCTAGACCCAAACCCACTGGGCTAGACCCAAACCCACTCAGCTAGACCCAAACCCACTTGGCTAGACCCAAACCCACTCGGCTAGACCCAAACCCACTCGGCTAGACCCAAACCCACTCAGCTAGACCCAAGCCCACTCGGCTAGACCCAAACCCCCTCGGCTAGGCCCAAACCCACACGGATAGGCCCAAACCCACTCGGCTAGACCCAAACCCACTCGGCTAGACCCAAGCCCACTCGGCTAGACCCAAACCCACTCGGCTAGACCCAAACCCACTCGGCTAGACCCAAACCCCCTCGGCTAGACCCAAACCCACTCGGCTAAACCCAAACCCACTCGGCTAGACCCAAACCCACTCTGCTAGACCCAAACCCACTCGGCTAGACGCAAACCCACTCCGCTAGACCCAAACCCACTCCGCTAGACCCAAACCCACTCGGCTAGACTCAAACCCACTCGGCTAGACCCAAACCCACTCCGCTAGACCCAAACCCACTCCGCTAGATGCACACCCACTCGGCTAGACCCAAACCCACTCGGCTAGACCCAAAACACACTCGGCTAGACCCAAACCCACTCGACTAGACCCAAACCCACTCGGCTAGACCCAAACCCACTCGTCTAGACCCAAACCCACTCGGCTAGGTCCAAACCCACTCGGCTAGACCCAAACCCACTCGGCTAGACCCAAACCCACTCGGCTAGATCCAAACCCACTCCGCTAGACCCAAACCCACACGGCTAGACCCAATCCCACTCGGCTACACCCAAACCCACTCGGCCAGACCCAAACCCACTCGGCTAGATCCAAACCCACTCCGCTAGAAACAAACCCACTCGGCTTGACCGAAACCCACTCGGCTAGACCCAAACCCACTCGGCTAGACCCAAACCCACTCCGTTAGACCCAAACCCACTTGGCTAGACCCAAACCCACTCGGCTAGACCCAAACCCACTCGGCTAGACCCAAACCCACTCGGATAAACCCAAACCCACTCGGCTAAACCCAAACCCACTCGGCTAGACCCAAACCCACTAGGCTAGGCCCAAACCCACTCGGATAGACCCAAACCCACTCGGCTAGACCCAAACCCACTCGGATAAACCCAAACCCACTCGGCTAAACCCAAACCCACTCGGCTAGACCCAAACCCACTAGGCTAGGCCCAAACCCACTCGGATAGACCCAAACCCACTCGGCTAGACCCAAACCCACTCGGCTAGACCCAAACCCACTCCGCTAGACCCAAACCCACTCGGCTAGACACAAACCCACTCGGCTAGACACAAACCCACTCGGCTAGACCAAAACCCACTCGGCTCGACCCAAACCCACTCTGCTAGACCCAAACCCACTCGGCGAGACACAAACCCACCCGGCTACACGCAAACCCACTCGGCTAGACGCAAACCCACTCGGCTAGACCCAAACCCACTCGGCTAGACCCAAACCTACTCGGCTAGGCCCAAACCCACTCGGCTAGACCCAAACCCACTCGGCTAGACCCAAACCCACTCTGCTAGACCCAAACCCACTCGGCGAGACACAAACCCACTCAGCTACACGCAAACCCACTCGGCTAGACCCAAACCCACTCGGCTAGATCCAAACCCACTCGGCTAGACACAAACCCACTCGGCTAGACCCAAACCCACTCGGCTAGACCCAAACCCACTTGGCTAGACTTAAACCCGCTCGGCTAGACCCAAACCCGCTCGGCTAGACCCAAACCCACTCCGCTAGACCCAAACCCACTCCGCTAGACCCAAACCCACTCGGCTAGACCCAAACCCACTTGGCTACACTTAAACCCACTCGGCTAGACCCAAACCCGCTCGGCTAGACGCAAACCCACTCCGCTAGACCCAAACCCACTCGGCTAGACCCAAACCCACTCGGCTAGATCCAAACCCACTCGACTAGACCCAAACCCACTCCGCTAGACCCAAACCCACTCCGCTAGACCCAAACCCACTCGAGTAGACCCAAACCCACTCGGCTAGACCCAAACCCACTCGGCTAGACCCAAACCCACTCGGCTAGACCCAAACCCATTCGACTAGACCCAAACCCACTCTGCCAGACCCAAACCCACTCCGCTAGACCCAAACCCACTCGGCTAGACCGAAACCCACTCGGCTGGACCCAAACACACTCTGCTAGACCCAAACCCACTCGGCTAGACGCAAACCCACTCAGCTAGACGCAAACCCACTCCGCTAGACCCAAACCCACTCAGCTGGACCCAAACCCACTCGGCTAGACCCAAACCCACTCCGCTATACCCAAACCCACTCCGCTATACCCAAACCCACTCGGCTAGAAACAAAACCACTGTGCTAGACCCAAACCCACTCGACTAGCCCAAACCCACTCAGCTAGACCCAAACCCACTCCGCTAGACCCAAACCCACTCGGCTAGACAGAAACCCACTCTGCTAGACCCAAACCCACTCGGCTAGACCCAAACCCACTCGGCTAGACCCAAACCCACTCGTCTAGACCCAAACCCACTCGGCTAGGCCCAAACCCACTCGGCTAGACCCAAACCCACTCGGCTAGACCCAAACCCACTCGGCTAGACCCAAACCCACTCGGCTAAACCCAAACCCACTCGGCTAAACCCAAACCCACTCGGCTAGACCCAAACCCACTAGGCTAGGCCCAAACCCACTCGGATAGACCCAAACCCACTCGGATAGACCCAAACCCACTCGGCTAGACCCAAACCCACTCGGCTAGACCCAAACCCACTCCGCTAGACCCAATACTCACCCGGCTAGACACAAACCCACTCGGCTAGACACAAACCCACTCGGCTAGACCCAAACCCAGTCGGCTAGACCCAAACCCACTCTGCTAGACCCAAACCCACTCGCCGAGACACAAACCCACTCGGCTACGCACAAACCCACTCGGCTAGACGCAAACCCACTCGGCTAGACCCAAACCCACTCGGCTAGACCCAAACCTACTCGGCTAGGCCCAAACCCACTCGGCTAGAAACAAAACCACTGTGCTAGACCCAAACCCACTCGACTAGCCCAAACCCACTCAGCTAGACCCAAACCCACTCCGCTAGACCCAAACCCACTCGGCTAGACAGAAACCCACTCTGCTAGACCCAAACCCACTCGGCTAGACCCAAACCCACTCGGCTAGACCCAAACCCACTCGTCTAGACCCAAACCCACTCGGCTAGGCCCAAACCCACTCGGCTAGACCCAAACCCACTCGGCTAGACCCAAACCCACTCGGCTAGACCCAAACCCACTCGGCTAAACCCAAACCCACTCGGCTAAACCCAAACCCACTCGGCTAGACCCAAACCCACTAGGCTAGGCCCAAACCCACTCGGATAGACCCAAACCCACTCGGATAGACCCAAACCCACTCGGCTAGACCCAAACCCACTCGGCTAGACCCAAACCCACTCCGCTAGACCCAATACTCACCCGGCTAGACACAAACCCACTCGGCTAGACACAAACCCACTCGGCTAGACCCAAACCCACTCGGCTAGACCCAAACCCACTCTGCTAGACCCAAACCCACTCGCCGAGACACAAACCCACTCGGCTACGCACAAACCCACTCGGCTAGACGCAAACCCACTCGGCTAGACCCAAACCCACTCGGCTAGACCCAAACCTACTCGGCTAGGCCCAAACCCACTCGGCTAGACCCAAACCCACTCGGCTAGATCCAAACCCACTCCGCTAGACCCAAACCCACTCCGCTAGACCCAAACCCACTCGGCTAGACCCAAACCCACTCCGCTAGACCCAAACCCACTCGCCTAGACCCAAACCCGCTCGCCTAGACCCAAACCCACTCCGCTAGACCCAAACCCACTCGGCTAGACCCAAACCCACTCGGCTAAACCCAAACCCATTTGGCTAGACTTAAACCCACTCGGTTAGACTTAAACCCGCTCGGCTAGACCCAAACCCAGTCCGCTGGACCCAAACCCACTCGGCTAGACCCAAACCCACTCTGCCAGACCCAAACCCACTCCGCTAGACCCAAACCCACTCGGCTAGACCGAAACCCACTCTGCTAGACCCAAACCCACTCGGCTAGACCCAAACCCACTCGGCTAGACGCAAACCCACTCAGCTAGACGCAAACCCACTCCGCTAGACCCAAACCCACTCAGCTGGACCCAAACCCACTCGGCTAGACCCAAACCCACTCCGCTATACCCAAACCCACTCCGCTATACCCAAACCCACTCGGCTAGAAACAAAACCACTGGGCTAAACCCAAACCCACTCGACTAGCCCAAACCCACTCAGCTAGACCCAAACCCACTCCGCTAGACCCAAACCCACTCGGCTAGACAGAAACCCACTCTGCTAGACCCAAACCCACTCGGCTAGACCCAAACCCACTCGGCTAGACCCAAACCCACTCGTCTAGACCCAAACCCACTCGGCTAGGCCCAAACCCACTCGGCTAGACCCAAACCCACTCGGCTAGACCCAAACCCACTCGGCTAGACCCAAACCCACTCGGCTAAACCCAAACCCACTCGGCTAAACCCAAACCCACTCGGCTAGACCCAAACCCACTAGGCTAGGCCCAAACCCACTCGGATAGACCCAAATCCACTCGGATAGACCCAAACCCACTCGGCTAGACCCAAACCCACTCGGCTAGACCCAAACCCATTCCGCTAGACCCAATACCCACCCGGCTAGACACAAACCCACTCGGCTAGACACAAACCCACTCGGCTAGACCCAAACCCACTCGGCTAGACCCAAACCCACTCTGCTAGACCCAAACCCACTCGCCGAGACACAAACCCACTCGGCTACGCACAAACCCACTCGGCTAGACGCAAACCCACTCGGCTAGACCCAAACCCACTCGGCTAGACCCAAACCTACTCGGCTAGGCCCAAACCCACTCGGCTAGACCCAAACCCACTCGGCTAGATCCAAACCCACTCCGCTAGACCCAAACCCACTCCGCTAGACCCAAACCCACTCGGCTAGACCCAAACCCACTCCGCTAGACCCAAACCCACTCGCCTAGACCCAAACCCACTCGCCTAGACCCAAACCCACTCCGCTAGACCCAAACCCACTCGGCTAGACCCAAACCCACTCGGCTAAACCCAAACCCATTCGGCTAGACTTAAACCCACTCGGTTAGACTTAAACCCGCTCGGCTAGACCCAAACCCACTCGGCTAGACCCAAACCCACTCGGCTAGACCCAAACCCATTCGGCTAGACCCAAACCCACTCCGCTAGACCCAAACCCACTCGGCTAGACCCAAACCCACTCGGCTAGACCCAAACCCACTCGGCTAGACCCAAACCCACTTGGCTAGACTTAAACCCGCTCGGCTAGACGCAAACCCGCTCGGCTAGACCCAAACCCACTCCGCTAGACCCAAACCCACTCGGCTAGACTTAAACCCACTCGGCTAGACCCAAACCCGCTCGGCTAGACGCAAACCCACTCTGCTAGACCCAAACCCACTCGGCTAGACCCAAACCCACTCGGCTAGATCCAAGCCCACTCGACAAGACCCAAACCCACTCGGCTAGACCCAAACCCACTCCGCTAGACCCAAACCCACTCGGCTAGACCCAAACCCACTCGGCTAGACCCAAACCCACTCGACTAGATCCAAACCCACTCGACTAGACCCAAACCCACTCCGCTAGACCCAAACCCACTCGGCTAGACGCAAACCCACTCGGCTAGATGCAAACCCACTCCGGTAGACCCAAACCCACTCGGCTAGACCCAAACCCACTCGGCTAGACCCAAATCCACTCCGCTATACCCAAACCCACTCGGCTAGAAACAAAACCACTGGGCTAGACCCAAACCCACTCGACTAGACCCAAACCCACCCAGCTAGACCCAAACCCACTCCGCTAGACCCAAACCCACTCGGCTAGACAGAAACCCACTCGGCTAGACCCAAACCCACTCGGCTAGACCCAAACCCACTCGGCTAGACAGAAACCCACTCGGCTAGACCCAAACCCACTCGGCTAGACCCAAACACACTTGGCTAGACGCAAACCCACTCCGCCAGACCCAAACCCAATCGGCTAGACCCAAACCTACCTGGGTAGACCCAAACCCACTCCGCTAGACCCAAACCCAGTCCGCTAGACCCAACCCCACTCCGCTAGATCCAAACCCACTCCGCTAGACCCAAACCCACTCCGCTAGACCCAAACCCACTCCGCTAGACTTAAACCCACTCGGCTAGACCCAAACCCACTCGGTTAGACCCAAATCCACTCGGCTAGACCCAAACCCACTCGGCTAGACCCAAACCCACTCGGCTAGACCCAAACCCACTCGGCTAGACCCAAACCCACTCGGCTAGGCCCAAACCCACTCGGCTAGGCCCAAACCCACTCGGCTAGACCCAAACCCACTCGGCTAGACCCAAACCCACTCGGCTAGGCCCAAACCCACTTGGCTAGGCCCAAACCCACTCGGCTAGACCCAAACCCACTTGGCTAGACCCAAACCCACTTGGCTAGATGCAAACCCACTCGGCTAGACCCAAACCTACCTGGGTAGACCCAAACCCACTCCGCTAGACCCAAACCCAGTCCGCTAGACCCAACCCCACTCCGCTAGACCAAAGCCCACTCCGCTAGACCAAAACCCACTCGGCTAGACCCAAACCCACTCGGCTAGACCCAAACCCACTCGGCTAGACCCAAACCCACTCGGCTAGACCCAAACCCATTAGGCTAGACCTAAACCCACTCGGCTAGACCCAAACCCACTCGGCTAGACCCAAACCCACTCGGCTAGGCCCAAACCCACTCGGCTAGGCCCAAACCCACTCGGCCAGACACAAACCCACTCGGCTAGACCCAAACCCACTCGGCTAGATCCAAACCCACTCCGCTAGACACAAACCCACTCGGCTTGACTCAAACCAACTCGGCTAGACCCAAACCCACTCGGCTGGACCCAAACTCACTCGGCTGGACCCAAACCCACTCCGCTAGACCCAAACCCACTCCGCTAGATGCACACCCACTCCGCTAGATGCACACCCACTCGGCTAGACCCAAACCCACTCGGCTAGACCCAAACCCACTCCGCTAGACCCAAACCCACTCCGCTAGACCCAAACCCACTCCGCTAGATGCACACCCACTCCGCTAGACCCAAACCAACTCGGCTAGACCCAAACCCACTCCGCTAGACCCAAACCCACTCGGCTAGACCCAAACCCACTCGGCTAGACCCAAACCCACTCGGCTAGACCCAAACCCACTCGGCTAGACCCAAACCCACTCGTCTAGACCCAAACCCACTCGTCTAGACCCAAACCCACTCGGCTAGGCCCAAACCCACTCGGCTAGACCCAAACCCACTCGGCTAGACCCAAACCCACTCGGCTAGACCCAAACCCACTCGGCTAAACCCAAACCCACTCGGCTAGACCCAAACCCACTAGGCTAGGCCCAAACCCACTCGGATAGACCCAAACCCACTCGGATAGACCCAAACCCACTCGGCTAGACCCAAACCCACTCGGCTAGACCCAAACCCATTCCGCTAGACCCAATACCCACCCGGCTAGACACAAACCCACTCGGCTAGACACAAACCCACTCGGCTAGACCCAAACCCACTCGGCTAGACCCAAACCCACTCTGCTAGACCCAAACCCACTCGCCGAGACACAAACCCACTCGGCTACGCACAAACCCACTCGGCTAGACGCAAACCCACTCGGCTAGACCCAAACCCACTCGGCTAGACCCAAACCTACTCGGCTAGGCCCAAACCCACTCGGCTAGACCCAAACCCACTCGGCTAGATCCAAACCCACTCCGCTAGACCCAAACCCACTCCGCTAGACCCAAACCCACTCGGCTAGACCCAAACCCACTCCGCTAGACCCAAACCCACTCACCTAGACCCAAACCCACTCGCCTAGACCCAAACCCACTCCGCTAGACCCAAACCCACTCGGCTAGACCCAAACCCACTCGGCTAAACCCAAACCCATTTGGCTAGACTTAAACCCACTCGGTTAGACTTAAACCCGCTCGGCTAGACCCAAACCCAGTCCGCTGGACCCAAACCCACTCGGCTAGACCCAAACCCACTCGGCTAGATCCAAACCCACTCGGCTAGACCCAAACCCACTCCGCTAGACCCAAACCCACTCCGCTAGACCCAAACCCACTCGGCTAGACCCAAACCCACTCGGCTAGACCCAAACCCACTCGGCTAGACCCAAACCCACTCCTCTAGACCCAAACCCACTCGGCTAGACCCAAACCCACTCGGCTAGACCCAAGATCACTCGGCTAAACCCAAACCCCCTCGGCTACGCCCAAACCCACTCGGCTAGACCCAAACCCACTCGGCTAGACCCAAACCCATTCGGCTAGACCCAAACCCACTCGGCTAGACCCAAACCCACTCCGCTAGACCCAAACCCACTCGGCTAGACCCAAACCCACTCGGCTAGACCCAAACCCATTCGACTAGACCCAAACCCAATCCGCTAGACCCAAACCCACTCCGCTAGACCCCAACGCACTCGGCTAGACCCAAACCCACTCGGCTGGACCCAAACCCACTCTGCTAGACCCAAACCCACTCGGCTAGACGCAAACCCACTCCGCTAGACCCAAACCCACTACGCTAGACCCAAACCCACTCGGCTGGACCCAAACCCACTCGGCTAGACCCAAACCCACTCGGCTAGACCCAAACCCACTCCGCTATACCCAAACCCACTCGGCTAGAAACAAAACCACTGGGCTAGACCCAAACCCACTCGACTAGACCCAAACCCACTCAGCTAGACCCAAACCCACTCCACTAGACCCAAACCCACTCCGCTAGACAGAAACCCACTCGGCTAGACCCAAACCCACTCGGCTAAACCCAAACCCACTCGGCTAGACAGAAACCCACTCGGCTAGACCCAAACCCACTCGGCTAGACCCAAACCCACTCCGCTAGACCCAAACCCACTCGGCGAGACACAAACCCGCTCGGCTACACCCAAACCCACTCGGCTAGACCCAAACCCACTCGGCTAGACCCAAATCCATCCGGCTAGACCCAAACCCACTTGGCTAGGCCCAAACCCACTCGGCTAGACCAAAACCCACTCGGCTAGACCCAAAACCACTCGGCTAGACCCAAACCCACTCGGCTAGACCCAAACCCACTCCGCTAGACCCAAACCCACTCCGCTAGACCCAAACCCGCTCGGCTAGACGCAAACCCGCTCGGCTAGACGCAAACCCACTCCGCTAGACCCAAACCCACTCGGCTAGACCCAAACCCACTCGGCTAGATCCAAACCCACTCGACTAGAACCAAACATACTCCGCTAGACCCCAACCCACTCCGCTAGACCCAAACCCACTCGGCTAGACCCAAACCCACTCGGCTAAACCCAAACCCACTCGGCTAGGCCCAAACCCACTCGGCTAGACCCAAACCCACTTGGCTAGATGCAAACCCACTCCGCTAGACCCAAACCCACTCGGCTAGACCCAAACCCACTCGGCTAGACCCAAACCCACTCCGCTAGACCCAAACCCAGTCCGCTAGACCCAAACCCAGTCCGCTAGACCCAAACCCACTCCGCTAGACCAAAACCCACTCCGCTAGACCCAAACCCACTCGGCTAGACCCAAACCCACTCGGCTAGACCCAAACCCACTCGGCTAGACCCAAACCCACTCGGCTAGACCTAAACCCACTCGGCTAGACCCAAAACCACTCGGCTAGACCCAAACCCACTCGGCTAGACCCAAACCCACTCGGCTAGGCCCAAACCCACTCGGCTAGACCCAAACCCACTCGGCTAGACCCAAACCCACTCGGGTAGATCCAAACCCACTCCGCTAGACACAAACCCACTCGGCTTGACTCAAACCCACTCGGCTAGACCCAAACCCACTCGGCTGGACCCAAACTCACTCAGCTGGACCCAAACCCACTCCGCTAGACCCAAACCCACTCCGCTAGACCCAAACCCACTCCGCTAGATGCACACCCACTCGGCTAGACCCAAACCCACTCGGCTAGACCCAAACCCACTCGGCTAGACCCAAACCCACTCCGCTAGACCCAAACCCACTCCGCTAGATGCACACCCACTCCGCTAGACCCAAACCAACTCGGCTAGACCCAAACCCACTCCGCTAGACCCAAACCCACTCGGCTAGACCCAAACCCACTCGGCTAGACCGAAACCCACTCGGCTAGACCCAAACCCACTCGGCTAGACCCAAACCCACTCGGCTAGACCCAAACCCACTCGTCTAGACCCAAACCCACTCGGCTAGGCCCAAACCCACTCGGCTAGACCCAAACCCACTCGGCTAGACCCAAACCCACTCGGCTAGACCCAAACCCACTCGGCTAAACCCAAACCCACTCGGCTAAACCCAAACCCACTCGGCTAGACCCAAACCCACTAGGCTAGGCCCAAACCCACTCGGATAGACCAAAACCCACTCGGATAGACCCAAACCCACTCGGCTAGACCCAAACCCACTCGGCTAGACCCAAACCCACTCGGCTAGACCCAAACCCACTCCGCTAGACCCAAACCCACTCGGCGAGACACAAACCCGCTCGGCTACACCCAAACCCACTCGGCTAGACCCAAACCCACTCGGCTAGACCCAAATCCATCCGGCTAGACCCAAACCCACTTGGCTAGGCCCAAACCCACTCGGCTAGACCAAAACCAACTCGGCTAGACCCAAAACCACTCGGCTAGACCCAAACCCACTCGGCTAGACCCAAACCCACTCCGCTAGACCCAAACCCACTCCGCTAGACCCAAACCCGCTCGGCTAGACGCAAACCCGCTCGGCTAGACGCAAACCCACTCCGCTAGACCCAAACCCACTCGGCTAGACCCAAACCCACTCGGCTAGATCCAAACCCACTCGACTAGAACCAAACATACTCCGCTAGACCCCAACCCACTCCGCTAGACCCAAACCCACTCGGCTAGACCCAAACCCACTCGGCTAAACCCAAACCCACTCGGCTAGGCCCAAACCCACTCGGCTAGACCCAAACCCACTTGGCTAGATGCAAACCCACTCCGCTAGACCCAAACCCACTCGGCTAGACCCAAACCCACTCGGCTAGACCCAAACCCACTCCGCTAGACCCAAACCCAGTCCGCTAGACCCAAACCCAGTCCGCTAGACCCAAACCCACTCCGCTAGACCAAAACCCACTCCGCTAGACCCAAACCCACTCGGCTAGACCCAAACCCACTCGGCTAGACCCAAACCCACTCGGCTAGACCCAAACCCACTCGGCTAGACCTAAACCCACTCGGCTAGACCCAAAACCACTCGGCTAGACCCAAACCCACTCGGCTAGACCCAAACCCACTCGGCTAGGCCCAAACCCACTCGGCTAGACCCAAACCCACTCGGCTAGACCCAAACCCACTCGGGTAGATCCAAACCCACTCCGCTAGACACAAACCCACTCGGCTTGACTCAAACCCACTCGGCTAGACCCAAACCCACTCGGCTGGACCCAAACTCACTCAGCTGGACCCAAACCCACTCCGCTAGACCCAAACCCACTCCGCTAGACCCAAACCCACTCCGCTAGATGCACACCCACTCGGCTAGACCCAAACCCACTCGGCTAGACCCAAACCCACTCGGCTAGACCCAAACCCACTCCGCTAGACCCAAACCCACTCCGCTAGATGCACACCCACTCCGCTAGACCCAAACCAACTCGGCTAGACCCAAACCCACTCCGCTAGACCCAAACCCACTCGGCTAGACCCAAACCCACTCGGCTAGACCGAAACCCACTCGGCTAGACCCAAACCCACTCGGCTAGACCCAAACCCACTCGGCTAGACCCAAACCCACTCGTCTAGACCCAAACCCACTCGGCTAGGCCCAAACCCACTCGGCTAGACCCAAACCCACTCGGCTAGACCCAAACCCACTCGGCTAGACCCAAACCCACTCGGCTAAACCCAAACCCACTCGGCTAAACCCAAACCCACTCGGCTAGACCCAAACCCACTAGGCTAGGCCCAAACCCACTCGGATAGACCAAAACCCACTCGGATAGACCCAAACCCACTCGGCTAGACCCAAACCCACTCGGCTAGACCCAAACCCATTCCGCTAGACCCAAACCAACTCGGCTAGACCCAAACCCACTCCGCTAGACCCAAACCCACTCGGCTAGACCCAAACCCACTCGGCTAGACCGAAACCCACTCGGCTAGACCCAAACCCACTCGGCTAGACCCAAACCCACTCGGCTAGACCCAAACCCACTCGTCTAGACCCAAACCCACTCGGCTAGGCCCAAACCCACTCGGCTAGACCCAAACCCACTCGGCTAGACCCAAACCCACTCGGCTAGACCCAAACCCACTCGGCTAAACCCAAACCCACTCGGCTAAACCCAAACCCACTCTGCTAGACCCAAACCCACTCGCCGAGACACAAACCCACTCGGCTACGCACAAACCCACTCGGCTAGACGCAAACCCACTCGGCTAGACCCAAACCCACTCGGCTAGACCCAAACCTACTCGGCTAGGCCCAAACCCACTCGGCTAGACCCAAACCCACTCGGCTAGATCCAAACCCACTCCGCTAGACCCAAACCCACTCCGCTAGACCCAAACCCACTCGGCTAGACCCAAACCCACTCCACTAGACCCAAACCCACTCGCCTAGACCCAAACCCACTCGCCTAGACCCAAACCCACTCCGCTAGACCCAAACCCACTCGGCTAGACCCAAACCCACTCGGCTAAACCCAAACCCATTTGGCTAGACTTAAACCCACTCGGTTAGACTTAAACCCGCTCGGCTAGACCCAAACCCAGTCCGCTGGACCCAAACCCACTCGGCTAGACCCAAACCCACTCGGCTAGATCCAAACCCACTCGGCTAGACCCAAACCCACTCCGCTAGACCCAAACCCACTCCGCTAGACCCAAACCCACTCGGCTAGACCCAAACCCACTCGGCTAGACCCAAACCCACTCGGCTAGACCCAAACCCACTCCTCTAGACCCAAACCCACTCGGCTAGACCCAAACCCACTCGGCTAGACCCAAGATCACTCGGCTAAACCCAAACCCCCTCGGCTACGCCCAAACCCCCTCGGCTAGACCCAAACCCACTCGGCTAGACCCAAACCCATTCGGCTAGACCCAAACCCACTCGGCTAGACCCAAACCCACTCCGCTAGACCCAAACCCACTCGGCTAGACCCAAACCCACTCGGCTAGACCCAAACCCATTCGACTAGACCCAAACCCAATCCGCTAGACCCAAACCCACTCCGCTAGACCCCAACGCACTCGGCTAGACCCAAACCCACTCGGCTAGACCCAAACCCACTCGGCTAGACCCAAACCCACTCGGCTAGACCCAAACCCACTCCGCCATACCCAAACCCACTCAGCTAGAAACAAAACCACTGGGCTAGACCCAAACCCACTCGACTAGACCCAAACCCACTCAGCTAGACCCAAACCCACTCCACTAGACCCAAACCCACTCCGCTAGACAGAAACCCACTCGGCTAGACCCAAACCCACTCGGCTAAACCCAAACCCACTCGGCTAGACAGAAACCCACTCGGCTAGACCCAAACCCACTCGGCTAGACCCAAACCCACTCCGCTAGACCCAAACCCACTCGGCGAGACACAAACCCGCTCGGCTGCACCCAAACCCACTCGGCTAGACCCAAACCCACTCGGCTAGACCCAAATCCATCCGGCTAGACCCAAACCCACTCGGCTAGGCCCAAACCCACTCGGCTAGACCAAAACCCACTCGGCTAGACCCAAAACCACTCGGCTAGACCCAAACCCATTCGGCTAGACCCAAACCCACTCCGCTAGACCCAAACCCACTCGCCTAGACCCAAACCCACTCGCCTAGACCCAAACCCACTCCGCTAGACCCAAACCCACTCGGCTAGACCCAAACCCACTCGGCTAAACCCAAACCCATTTGGCTAGACTTAAACCCACTCGGTTAGACTTAAACCCGCTCGGCTAGACCCAAACCCAGTCCGCTGGACCCAAACCCACTCGGCTAGACCCAAACCCACTCGGCTAGATCCAAACCCACTCGGCTAGACCCAAACCCACTCCGCTAGACCCAAACCCACTCCGCTAGACCCAAACCCACTCGGCTAGACCCAAACCCACTCGGCTAGACCCAAACCCACTCGGCTAGACCCAAACCCACTCCTCTAGACCCAAACCCACTCGGCTAGACCCAAACCCACTCGGCTAGACCCAAGATCACTCGGCTAAACCCAAACCCCCTCGGCTACGCCCAAACCCACTCGGCTAGACCCAAACCCACTCGGCTAGACCCAAACCCATTCGGCTAGACCCAAACCCACTCGGCTAGACCCAAACCCACTCCGCTAGACCCAAACCCACTCGGCTAGACCCAAACCCACTCGGGTAGACCCAAACCCATTCGACTAGACCCAAACCCAATCCGCTAGACCCAAACCCACTCCGCTAGACCCCAACGCACTCGGCTAGACCCAAACCCACTCGGCTAGACCCAAACCCACTCGGCTAGACCCAAACCCACTCGGCTAGACCCAAACCCACTCCGCTATACCCAAACCCACTCAGCTAGAAACAAAACCACTGGGCTAGACCCAAACCCACTCGACTAGACCCAAACCCACTCAGCTAGACCCAAACCCACTCCACTAGACCCAAACCCACTCCGCTAGACAGAAACCCACTCGGCTAGACCCAAACCCACTCGGCTAAACCCAAACCCACTCGGCTAGACAGAAACCCACTCGGCTAGACCCAAACCCACTCGGCTAGACCCAAACCCACTCCGCTAGACCCAAACCCACTCGGCGAGACACAAACCCGCTCGGCTACACCCAAACCCACTCGGCTAGACCCAAACCCACTCGGCTAGACCCAAATCCATCCGGCTAGACCCAAACCCACTCGGCTAGGCCCAAACCCACTCGGCTAGACCAAAACCCACTCGGCTAGACCCAAAACCACTCGGCTAGACCCAAACCCACTCGGCTAGACCCAAACCCACTCCGCTAGACCCAAACCCACTCCGCTAGACCCAAACCCGCTCGGCTAGACGCAAACCCACTCCGCTAGACCCAAACCCACTCGGCTAGACCCAAACCCACTCGGCTAGATCCAAACCCACTCGACTAGAACCAAACCCACTCCGCTAGACCCCAACCCACTCCGCTAGACCCAAACCCACTCGGCTAGACCCAAACACACTCGGCTAGACCCAAACCCACTCGGCTACATCCAAACCCACTCGACTAGACCCAAACCCACACCGCTAGACCCAAACCCACTCCGCTAGACCCAAACCCACTCGGCTAGACCCAAACCCACTCGGCTAGACCCAAACCCATTCGACTAGACCCAAACCCACTCTGCTAGACCCAAACCCACTCGGCTGGAACCAAACCCACTCGGCTAGACCCAAACCCACTGGGCTAGACCCAAACCCACTCAGCTAGACCCAAACCCACTTGGCTAGACCCAAACCCACTCGGCTAGACCCAAACCCACTCCGCTAGACCCAAACCCACTGCGCTAGACCCAAACCCACTGCGCTAGATGCAAACCCACTCGGCTAGACCCAAACCCACTCGTCTAGACCCAAACCCACTCGACTAGACCCAAACCCACTCGTCTAGACCCAAACCCACTCGGCTAGATCCAAACCCACTCCGCTAGACCCAAACCCACTCGGCCTGACCCAAACCCACTCGGCTACACCCAAACCCACTCGGCCAGACCCAAACCCACTCGGCTAGGCCCAAACCCACTCCGCTAGACCCAAACCCACTCGGCTAGACCGAAACCCTCTCGGCTAGACCCAAACCCACTCCGCTAGACCCAAACCCACTCGCCTAGACCCAAACCCACTCCGCTAGACCCAAACCCACTCGGCTAGACCCAAACCCACTCGGCTAGACCCAAACCCACTTGGCTAGACTTAAACCCACTCGGTTAGACTTGAACCCGCTCGGCTAGACCCAAACCCAGTCCGCTGGACCCAAACCCACCCGGCTAGACCCAAACCCACTCGGCTAGATCCAAACCCACTCGACTAGACCCAAACCCACTCGGCTAGACCCAAACCCACTCGGCTAGACCCAAGATCACTCGGCTAGACCCAAACCCCCTCGGCTAGGCCCAAACCCACTCGGCTAGACCCAAACCCATTCGGCTAGACCCAAACCCACTCGGCTAGACACAAACCCACTCCGCTAGACCCAAACCCACTCGGCTAGACCCAAACCCACTCGGCTAGACCCAAACCCAGTCCGCTAGACCCAAACCCACTCCGCTAGACCAAAACCCACTCCGCTAGACCCAAACCCACTCGGCTAGACCCAAACCCACTCGGCTAGACCCAAACCCACTCGGCTAGACCCAAACCCACTCGGCTAGACCTAAACCCACTCGGCTAGACCCAAAACCACTCGGCTAGACCCAAACCCACTCGGCTAGACCCAAACCCACTCGGCTAGGCCCAAACCCACTCGGCTAGACCCAAACCCACTCGGCTAGACCCAAACCCACTCGGGTAGATCCAAACCCACTCCGCTAGACACAAACCCACTCGGCTTGACTCAAACCCACTCGGCTAGACCCAAACCCACTCGGCTGGACCCAAACTCACTCAGCTGGACCCAAACCCACTCCGCTAGACCCAAACCCACTCCGCTAGACCCAAACCCACTCCGCTAGATGCACACCCACTCGGCTAGACCCAAACCCACTCGGCTAGACCCAAACCCACTCGGCTAGACCCAAACCCACTCCGCTAGACCCAAACCCACTCCGCTAGATGCACACCCACTCCGCTAGACCCAAACCAACTCGGCTAGACCCAAACCCACTCCGCTAGACCCAAACCCACTCGGCTAGACCCAAACCCACTCGGCTAGACCGAAACCCACTCGGCTAGACCCAAACCCACTCGGCTAGACCCAAACCCACTCGGCTAGACCCAAACCCACTCGTCTAGACCCAAACCCACTCGGCTAGGCCCAAACCCACTCGGCTAGACCCAAACCCACTCGGCTAGACCCAAACCCACTCGGCTAGACCCAAACCCACTCGGCTAAACCCAAACCCACTCGGCTAAACCCAAACCCACTCGGCTAGACCCAAACCCACTAGGCTAGGCCCAAACCCACTCGGATAGACCAAAACCCACTCGGATAGACCCAAACCCACTCGGCTAGACCCAAACCCACTCGGCTAGACCCAAACCCATTCCGCTAGACCCAAACCAACTCGGCTAGACCCAAACCCACTCCGCTAGACCCAAACCCACTCGGCTAGACCCAAACCCACTCGGCTAGACCGAAACCCACTCGGCTAGACCCAAACCCACTCGGCTAGACCCAAACCCACTCGGCTAGACCCAAACCCACTCGTCTAGACCCAAACCCACTCGGCTAGGCCCAAACCCACTCGGCTAGACCCAAACCCACTCGGCTAGACCCAAACCCACTCGGCTAGACCCAAACCCACTCGGCTAAACCCAAACCCACTCGGCTAAACCCAAACCCACTCTGCTAGACCCAAACCCACTCGCCGAGACACAAACCCACTCGGCTACGCACAAACCCACTCGGCTAGACGCAAACCCACTCGGCTAGACCCAAACCCACTCGGCTAGACCCAAACCTACTCGGCTAGGCCCAAACCCACTCGGCTAGACCCAAACCCACTCGGCTAGATACAAACCCACTCCGCTAGACCCAAACCCACTCCGCTAGACCCAAACCCACTCGGCTAGACCCAAACCCACTCCGCTAGACCCAAACCCACTCGCCTAGACCCAAACCCACTCGCCTAGACCCAAACCCACTCCGCTAGACCCAAACCCACTCGGCTAGACCCAAACCCACTCGGCTAAACCCAAACCCATTTGGCTAGACTTAAACCCACTCGGTTAGACTTAAACCCGCTCGGCTAGACCCAAACCCAGTCCGCTGGACCCAAACCCACTCGGCTAGACCCAAACCCACTCGGCTAGATCCAAACCCACTCGGCTAGACCCAAACCCACTCCGCTAGACCCAAACCCACTCCGCTAGACCCAAACCCACTCGGCTAGACCCAAACCCACTCGGCTAGACCCAAACCCACTCGGCTAGACCCAAACCCACTCCTCTAGACCCAAACCCACTCGGCTAGACCCAAACCCACTCGGCTAGACCCAAGATCACTCGGCTAAACCCAAACCCCCTCGGCTACGCCCAAACCCACTCGGCTAGACCCAAACCCACTCGGCTAGACCCAAACCCATTCGGCTAGACCCAAACCCACTCGGCTAGACCCAAACCCACTCCGCTAGACCCAAACCCACTCGGCTAGACCCAAACCCACTCGGCTAGACCCAAACCCATTCGACTAGACCCAAACCCAATCCGCTAGACCCAAACCCACTCCGCTAGACCCCAACGCACTCGGCTAGACCCAAACCCACTCGGCTAGACCCAAACCCACTCGGCTAGACCCAAACCCACTCGGCTAGACCCAAACCCACTCCGCTATACCCAAACCCACTCAGCTAGAAACAAAACCACTGGGCTAGACCCAAACCCACTCGACTAGACCCAAACCCACTCAGCTAGACCCAAACCCACTCCACTAGACCCAAACCCACTCCGCTAGACAGAAACCCACTCGGCTAGACCCAAACCCACTCGGCTAAACCCAAACCCACTCGGCTAGACAGAAACCCACTCGGCTAGACCCAAACCCACTCGGCTAGACCCAAACCCACTCCGCTAGACCCAAACCCACTCGGCGAGACACAAACCCGCTCGGCTGCACCCAAACCCACTCGGCTAGACCCAAACCCACTCGGCTAGACCCAAATCCATCCGGCTAGACCCAAACCCACTCGGCTAGGCCCAAACCCACTCGGCTAGACCAAAACCCACTCGGCTAGACCCAAAACCACTCGGCTAGACCCAAACCCATTCGGCTAGACCCAAACCCACTCCGCTAGACCCAAACCCACTCGCCTAGACCCAAACCCACTCGCCTAGACCCAAACCCACTCCGCTAGACCCAAACCCACTCGGCTAGACCCAAACCCACTCGGCTAAACCCAAACCCATTTGGCTAGACTTAAACCCACTCGGTTAGACTTAAACCCGCTCGGCTAGACCCAAACCCAGTCCGCTGGACCCAAACCCACTCGGCTAGACCCAAACCCACTCGGCTAGATCCAAACCCACTCGGCTAGACCCAAACCCACTCCGCTAGACCCAAACCCACTCCGCTAGACCCAAACCCACTCGGCTAGACCCAAACCCACTCGGCTAGACCCAAACCCACTCGGCTAGACCCAAACCCACTCCTCTAGACCCAAACCCACTCGGCTAGACCCAAACCCACTCGGCTAGACCCAAGATCACTCGGCTAAACCCAAACCCCCTCGGCTACGCCCAAACCCACTCGGCTAGACCCAAACCCACTCGGCTAGACCCAAACCCATTCGGCTAGACCCAAACCCACTCGGCTAGACCCAAACCCACTCCGCTAGACCCAAACCCACTCGGCTAGACCCAAACCCACTCGGCTAGACCCAAACCCATTCGACTAGACCCAAACCCAATCCGCTAGACCCAAACCCACTCCGCTAGACCCCAACGCACTCGGCTAGACCCAAACCCACTCGGCTAGACCCAAACCCACTCGGCTAGACCCAAACCCACTCGGCTAGACCCAAACCCACTCCGCTATACCCAAACCCACTCAGCTAGAAACAAAACCACTGGGCTAGACCCAAACCCACTCGACTAGACCCAAACCCACTCAGCTAGACCCAAACCCACTCCACTAGACCCAAACCCACTCCGCTAGACAGAAACCCACTCGGCTAGACCCAAACCCACTCGGCTAAACCCAAACCCACTCGGCTAGACAGAAACCCACTCGGCTAGACCCAAACCCACTCGGCTAGACCCAAACCCACTCCGCTAGACCCAAACCCACTCGGCGAGACACAAACCCGCTCGGCTACACCCAAACCCACTCGGCTAGACCCAAACCCACTCGGCTAGACCCAAATCCATCCGGCTAGACCCAAACCCACTCGGCTAGGCCCAAACCCACTCGGCTAGACCAAAACCCACTCGGCTAGACCCAAAACCACTCGGCTAGACCCAAACCCACTCGGCTAGACCCAAACCCACTCCGCTAGACCCAAACCCACTCCGCTAGACCCAAACCCGCTCGGCTAGACGCAAACCCACTCCGCTAGACCCAAACCCACTCGGCTAGACCCAAACCCACTCGGCTAGATCCAAACCCACTCGACTAGAACCAAACCCACTCCGCTAGACCCCAACCCACTCCGCTAGACCCAAACCCACTCGGCTAGACCCAAACACACTCGGCTAGACCCAAACCCACTCGGCTACATCCAAACCCACTCGACTAGACCCAAACCCACACCGCTAGACCCAAACCCACTCCGCTAGACCCAAACCCACTCGGCTAGACCCAAACCCACTCGGCTAGACCCAAACCCATTCGACTAGACCCAAACCCACTCTGCTAGACCCAAACCCACTCGGCTGGAACCAAACCCACTCGGCTAGACCCAAACCCACTGGGCTAGACCCAAACCCACTCAGCTAGACCCAAACCCACTTGGCTAGACCCAAACCCACTCGGCTAGACCCAAACCCACTCCGCTAGACCCAAACCCACTGCGCTAGACCCAAACCCACTGCGCTAGATGCAAACCCACTCGGCTAGACCCAAACCCACTCGTCTAGACCCAAACCCACTCGACTAGACCCAAACCCACTCGTCTAGACCCAAACCCACTCGGCTAGATCCAAACCCACTCCGCTAGACCCAAACCCACTCGGCCTGACCCAAACCCACTCGGCTACACCCAAACCCACTCGGCCAGACCCAAACCCACTCGGCTAGGCCCAAACCCACTCCGCTAGACCCAAACCCACTCGGCTAGACCGAAACCCTCTCGGCTAGACCCAAACCCACTCCGCTAGACCCAAACCCACTCGCCTAGACCCAAACCCACTCCGCTAGACCCAAACCCACTCGGCTAGACCCAAACCCACTCGGCTAGACCCAAACCCACTTGGCTAGACTTAAACCCACTCGGTTAGACTTGAACCCGCTCGGCTAGACCCAAACCCAGTCCGCTGGACCCAAACCCACCCGGCTAGACCCAAACCCACTCGGCTAGATCCAAACCCACTCGACTAGACCCAAACCCACTCGGCTAGACCCAAACCCACTCGGCTAGACCCAAGATCACTCGGCTAGACCCAAACCCCCTCGGCTAGGCCCAAACCCACTCGGCTAGACCCAAACCCATTCGGCTAGACCCAAACCCACTCGGCTAGACACAAACCCACTCCGCTAGACCCAAACCCACTCGGCTAGACCCAAACCCACTCGGCTAGACCCAAACCCAGTCCGCTAGACCCAAACCCACTCCGCTAGACCAAAACCCACTCCGCTAGACCCAAACCCACTCGGCTAGACCCAAACCCACTCGGCTAGACCCAAACCCACTCGGCTAGACCCAAACCCACTCGGCTAGACCTAAACCCACTCGGCTAGACCCAAAACCACTCGGCTAGACCCAAACCCACTCGGCTAGACCCAAACCCACTCGGCTAGGCCCAAACCCACTCGGCTAGACCCAAACCCACTCGGCTAGACCCAAACCCACTCGGGTAGATCCAAACCCACTCCGCTAGACACAAACCCACTCGGCTTGACTCAAACCCACTCGGCTAGACCCAAACCCACTCGGCTGGACCCAAACTCACTCAGCTGGACCCAAACCCACTCCGCTAGACCCAAACCCACTCCGCTAGACCCAAACCCACTCCGCTAGATGCACACCCACTCGGCTAGACCCAAACCCACTCGGCTAGACCCAAACCCACTCGGCTAGACCCAAACCCACTCCGCTAGACCCAAACCCACTCCGCTAGATGCACACCCACTCCGCTAGACCCAAACCAACTCGGCTAGACCCAAACCCACTCCGCTAGACCCAAACCCACTCGGCTAGACCCAAACCCACTCGGCTAGACCGAAACCCACTCGGCTAGACCCAAACCCACTCGGCTAGACCCAAACCCACTCGGCTAGACCCAAACCCACTCGTCTAGACCCAAACCCACTCGGCTAGGCCCAAACCCACTCGGCTAGACCCAAACCCACTCGGCTAGACCCAAACCCACTCGGCTAGACCCAAACCCACTCGGCTAAACCCAAACCCACTCGGCTAAACCCAAACCCACTCGGCTAGACCCAAACCCACTAGGCTAGGCCCAAACCCACTCGGATAGACCAAAACCCACTCGGATAGACCCAAACCCACTCGGCTAGACCCAAACCCACTCGGCTAGACCCAAACCCATTCCGCTAGACCCAAACCAACTCGGCTAGACCCAAACCCACTCCGCTAGACCCAAACCCACTCGGCTAGACCCAAACCCACTCGGCTAGACCGAAACCCACTCGGCTAGACCCAAACCCACTCGGCTAGACCCAAACCCACTCGGCTAGACCCAAACCCACTCGTCTAGACCCAAACCCACTCGGCTAGGCCCAAACCCACTCGGCTAGACCCAAACCCACTCGGCTAGACCCAAACCCACTCGGCTAGACCCAAACCCACTCGGCTAAACCCAAACCCACTCGGCTAAACCCAAACCCACTCTGCTAGACCCAAACCCACTCGCCGAGACACAAACCCACTCGGCTACGCACAAACCCACTCGGCTAGACGCAAACCCACTCGGCTAGACCCAAACCCACTCGGCTAGATCCAAACCCACTCGGCTAGACCCAAACCCACTCCGCTAGACCCAAACCCACTCCGCTAGACCCAAACCCACTCGGCTAGACCCAAACCCACTCGGCTAGACCCAAACCCACTCGGCTAGACCCAAACCCACTCCTCTAGACCCAAACCCACTCGGCTAGACCCAAACCCACTCGGCTAGACCCAAGATCACTCGGCTAAACCCAAACCCCCTCGGCTACGCCCAAACCCACTCGGCTAGACCCAAACCCACTCGGCTAGACCCAAACCCATTCGGCTAGACCCAAACCCACTCGGCTAGACCCAAACCCACTCCGCTAGACCCAAACCCACTCGGCTAGACCCAAACCCACTCGGCTAGACCCAAACCCATTCGACTAGACCCAAACCCAATCCGCTAGACCCAAACCCACTCCGCTAGACCCCAACGCACTCGGCTAGACCCAAACCCACTCGGCTAGACCCAAACCCACTCGGCTAGACCCAAACCCACTCGGCTAGACCCAAACCCACTCCGCTATACCCAAACCCACTCAGCTAGAAACAAAACCACTGGGCTAGACCCAAACCCACTCGACTAGACCCAAACCCACTCAGCTAGACCCAAACCCACTCCACTAGACCCAAACCCACTCCGCTAGACAGAAACCCACTCGGCTAGACCCAAACCCACTCGGCTAAACCCAAACCCACTCGGCTAGACAGAAACCCACTCGGCTAGACCCAAACCCACTCGGCTAGACCCAAACCCACTCCGCTAGACCCAAACCCACTCGGCGAGACACAAACCCGCTCGGCTGCACCCAAACCCACTCGGCTAGACCCAAACCCACTCGGCTAGACCCAAATCCATCCGGCTAGACCCAAACCCACTCGGCTAGGCCCAAACCCACTCGGCTAGACCAAAACCCACTCGGCTAGACCCAAAACCACTCGGCTAGACCCAAACCCATTCGGCTAGACCCAAACCCACTCCGCTAGACCCAAACCCACTCGCCTAGACCCAAACCCACTCGCCTAGACCCAAACCCACTCCGCTAGACCCAAACCCACTCGGCTAGACCCAAACCCACTCGGCTAAACCCAAACCCATTTGGCTAGACTTAAACCCACTCGGTTAGACTTAAACCCGCTCGGCTAGACCCAAACCCAGTCCGCTGGACCCAAACCCACTCGGCTAGACCCAAACCCACTCGGCTAGATCCAAACCCACTCGGCTAGACCCAAACCCACTCCGCTAGACCCAAACCCACTCCGCTAGACCCAAACCCACTCGGCTAGACCCAAACCCACTCGGCTAGACCCAAACCCACTCGGCTAGACCCAAACCCACTCCTCTAGACCCAAACCCACTCGGCTAGACCCAAACCCACTCGGCTAGACCCAAGATCACTCGGCTAAACCCAAACCCCCTCGGCTACGCCCAAACCCACTCGGCTAGACCCAAACCCACTCGGCTAGACCCAAACCCATTCGGCTAGACCCAAACCCACTCGGCTAGACCCAAACCCACTCCGCTAGACCCAAACCCACTCGGCTAGACCCAAACCCACTCGGCTAGACCCAAACCCATTCGACTAGACCCAAACCCAATCCGCTAGACCCAAACCCACTCCGCTAGACCCCAACGCACTCGGCTAGACCCAAACCCACTCGGCTAGACCCAAACCCACTCGGCTAGACCCAAACCCACTCGGCTAGACCCAAACCCACTCCGCTATACCCAAACCCACTCAGCTAGAAACAAAACCACTGGGCTAGACCCAAACCCACTCGACTAGACCCAAACCCACTCAGCTAGACCCAAACCCACTCCACTAGACCCAAACCCACTCCGCTAGACAGAAACCCACTCGGCTAGACCCAAACCCACTCGGCTAAACCCAAACCCACTCGGCTAGACAGAAACCCACTCGGCTAGACCCAAACCCACTCGGCTAGACCCAAACCCACTCCGCTAGACCCAAACCCACTCGGCGAGACACAAACCCGCTCGGCTACACCCAAACCCACTCGGCTAGACCCAAACCCACTCGGCTAGACCCAAATCCATCCGGCTAGACCCAAACCCACTCGGCTAGGCCCAAACCCACTCGGCTAGACCAAAACCCACTCGGCTAGACCCAAAACCACTCGGCTAGACCCAAACCCACTCGGCTAGACCCAAACCCACTCCGCTAGACCCAAACCCACTCCGCTAGACCCAAACCCGCTCGGCTAGACGCAAACCCACTCCGCTAGACCCAAACCCACTCGGCTAGACCCAAACCCACTCGGCTAGATCCAAACCCACTCGACTAGAACCAAACCCACTCCGCTAGACCCCAACCCACTCCGCTAGACCCAAACCCACTCGGCTAGACCCAAACACACTCGGCTAGACCCAAACCCACTCGGCTACATCCAAACCCACTCGACTAGACCCAAACCCACACCGCTAGACCCAAACCCACTCCGCTAGACCCAAACCCACTCGGCTAGACCCAAACCCACTCGGCTAGACCCAAACCCATTCGACTAGACCCAAACCCACTCTGCTAGACCCAAACCCACTCGGCTGGAACCAAACCCACTCGGCTAGACCCAAACCCACTGGGCTAGACCCAAACCCACTCAGCTAGACCCAAACCCACTTGGCTAGACCCAAACCCACTCGGCTAGACCCAAACCCACTCCGCTAGACCCAAACCCACTGCGCTAGACCCAAACCCACTGCGCTAGATGCAAACCCACTCGGCTAGACCCAAACCCACTCGTCTAGACCCAAACCCACTCGGCTAGACCCAAACCCACTCCGCTAGACCCAAACCCACTGCGCTAGACCCAAACCCACTGCGCTAGATGCAAACCCACTCGGCTAGACCCAAACCCACTCGTCTAGACCCAAACCCACTCGGCTAGACCCAAACCCACTCGGCTAAACCCAAACCCATTTGGCTAGACTTAAACCCACTCGGTTAGACTTAAACCCGCTCGGCTAGACCCAAACCCAGTCCGCTGGACCCAAACCCACTCGGCTAGACCCAAACCCACTCGGCTAGATCCAAACCCACTCGGCTAGACCCAAACCCACTCCGCTAGACCCAAACCCACTCCGCTAGACCCAAACCCACTCGGCTCGACCCAAACCCACTCGGCTAGACCCAAACCCACTCGGCTAGACCCAAACCCACTCCTCTAGACCCAAACCCACTCGGCTAGACCCAAACCCACTCGGCTAGACCCAAGATCACTCGGCTAAACCCAAACCCCCTCGGCTACGCCCAAACCCACTCGGCTAGACCCAAACCCACTCGGCTAGACCCAAACCCATTCGGCTAGACCCAAACCCACTCGGCTAGACCCAAACCCACTCCGCTAGACCCAAACCCACTCGGCTAGACCCAAACCCACTCGGCTAGACCCAAACCCATTCGACTAGACCCAAACCCAATCCGCTAGACCCAAACCCACTCCGCTAGACCCCAACGCACTCGGCTAGACCCAAACCCACTCGGCTAGACCCAAACCCACTCGGCTAGACCCAAACCCACTCGGCTAGACCCAAACCCACTCCGCTATACCCAAACCCACTCAGCTAGAAACAAAACCACTGGGCTAGACCCAAACCCACTCGACTAGACCCAAACCCACTCAGCTAGACCCAAACCCACTCCACTAGACCCAAACCCACTCCGCTAGACAGAAACCCACTCGGCTAGACCCAAACCCACTCGGCTAAACCCAAACCCACTCGGCTAGACAGAAACCCACTCGGCTAGACCCAAACCCACTCGGCTAGACCCAAACCCACTCCGCTAGACCCAAACCCACTCGGCGAGACACAAACCCGCTCGGCTGCACCCAAACCCACTCGGCTAGACCCAAACCCACTCGGCTAGACCCAAATCCATCCGGCTAGACCCAAACCCACTCGGCTAGGCCCAAACCCACTCGGCTAGACCAAAACCCACTCGGCTAGACCCAAAACCACTCGGCTAGACCCAAACCCATTCGGCTAGACCCAAACCCACTCCGCTAGACCCAAACCCACTCGCCTAGACCCAAACCCACTCGCCTAGACCCAAACCCACTCCGCTAGACCCAAACCCACTCGGCTAGACCCAAACCCACTCGGCTAAACCCAAACCCATTTGGCTAGACTTAAACCCACTCGGTTAGACTTAAACCCGCTCGGCTAGACCCAAACCCAGTCCGCTGGACCCAAACCCACTCGGCTAGACCCAAACCCACTCGGCTAGATCCAAACCCACTCGGCTAGACCCAAACCCACTCCGCTAGACCCAAACCCACTCCGCTAGACCCAAACCCACTCGGCTAGACCCAAACCCACTCGGCTAGACCCAAACCCACTCGGCTAGACCCAAACCCACTCCTCTAGACCCAAACCCACTCGGCTAGACCCAAACCCACTCGGCTAGACCCAAGATCACTCGGCTAAACCCAAACCCCCTCGGCTACGCCCAAACCCACTCGGCTAGACCCAAACCCACTCGGCTAGACCCAAACCCATTCGGCTAGACCCAAACCCACTCGGCTAGACCCAAACCCACTCCGCTAGACCCAAACCCACTCGGCTAGACCCAAACCCACTCGGCTAGACCCAAACCCATTCGACTAGACCCAAACCCAATCCGCTAGACCCAAACCCACTCCGCTAGACCCCAACGCACTCGGCTAGACCCAAACCCACTCGGCTAGATCCAAACCCACTCGGCTAGACCCAAACCCACTCGGCTAGACCCAAACCCACTCCGCTATACCCAAACCCACTCAGCTAGAAACAAAACCACTGGGCTAGACCCAAACCCACTCGACTAGACCCAAACCCACTCAGCTAGACCCAAACCCACTCCACTAGACCCAAACCCACTCCGCTAGACAGAAACCCACTCGGCTAGACCCAAACCCACTCGGCTAAACCCAAACCCACTCGGCTAGACAGAAACCCACTCGGCTAGACCCAAACCCACTCGGCTAGACCCAAACCCACTCCGCTAGACCCAAACCCACTCGGCGAGACACAAACCCGCTCGGCTACACCCAAACCCACTCGGCTAGACCCAAACCCACTCGGCTAGACCCAAATCCATCCGGCTAGACCCAAACCCACTCGGCTAGGCCCAAACCCACTCGGCTAGACCAAAACCCACTCGGCTAGACCCAAAACCACTCGGCTAGACCCAAACCCACTCGGCTAGACCCAAACCCACTCCGCTAGACCCAAACCCACTCCGCTAGACCCAAACCCGCTCGGCTAGACGCAAACCCACTCCGCTAGACCCAAACCCACTCGGCTAGACCCAAACCCACTCGGCTAGATCCAAACCCACTCGACTAGAACCAAACCCACTCCGCTAGACCCCAACCCACTCCGCTAGACCCAAACCCACTCGGCTAGACCCAAACACACTCGGCTAGACCCAAACCCACTCGGCTACATCCAAACCCACTCGACTAGACCCAAACCCACACCGCTAGACCCAAACCCACTCCGCTAGACCCAAACCCACTCGGCTAGACCCAAACCCACTCGGCTAGACCCAAACCCATTCGACTAGACCCAAACCCACTCTGCTAGACCCAAACCCACTCGGCTGGAACCAAACCCACTCGGCTAGACCCAAACCCACTGGGCTAGACCCAAACCCACTCAGCTAGACCCAAACCCACTTGGCTAGACCCAAACCCACTCGGCTAGACCCAAACCCACTCCGCTAGACCCAAACCCACTGCGCTAGACCCAAACCCACTGCGCTAGATGCAAACCCACTCGGCTAGACCCAAACCCACTCGTCTAGACCCAAACCCACTCGACTAGACCCAAACCCACTCGTCTAGACCCAAACCCACTCGGCTAGATCCAAACCCACTCCGCTAGACCCAAACCCACTCGGCCTGACCCAAACCCACTCGGCTACACCCAAACCCACTCGGCCAGACCCAAACCCACTCGGCTAGGCCCAAACCCACTCCGCTAGACCCAAACCCACTCGGCTAGACCGAAACCCTCTCGGCTAGACCCAAACCCACTCCGCTAGACCCAAACCCACTCGCCTAGACCCAAACCCACTCCGCTAGACCCAAACCCACTCGGCTAGACCCAAACCCACTCGGCTAGACCCAAACCCACTTGGCTAGACTTAAACCCACTCGGTTAGACTTGAACCCGCTCGGCTAGACCCAAACCCAGTCCGCTGGACCCAAACCCACCCGGCTAGACCCAAACCCACTCGGCTAGATCCAAACCCACTCGACTAGACCCAAACCCACTCGGCTAGACCCAAACCCACTCGGCTAGACCCAAGATCACTCGGCTAGACCCAAACCCCCTCGGCTAGGCCCAAACCCACTCGGCTAGACCCAAACCCATTCGGCTAGACCCAAACCCACTCGGCTAGACAGAAACCCACTCCGCTAGACCCAAACCCACTCGGCTAGACCCAAACCCACTCGGCTAGACCCAAACCCACTCCGCTAGACCCCAACCCACTCGGCTAGACCCAAACCCACTCGGCTGGACCCAAACCCACTCTGCTAGACCCAAACCCACTTGGCTAGACGCAAACCCACTCCGCTAGACCCAAACCCACTACGCTAGACCCAAACCCACTCGGCTGGACCCAAACCCACTCGGCTAGACCCAAACCCACTCGGCTAGACCCAAACCCACTCCGCTATACCCAAACCCACTCGGCCAGAAACAAAACCACTGGGCTAGACCCAAACCCACTCGACTAGACCCAAACCCACTCAGCTAGACCCAAACCCACTCCGCTAGACCCAAACCCACTCGGCTAGACAGAAACCCACTCGGCTAGACCCAAACCCACTCGGCTAAACCCAAACCCACTCGGCTAGACAGAAACCCACTCGGCTAGACCCAAACCCACTCGGCTAGACCCATATCCATCCAGCTAGACCCAAACCCACTCGGCTAGGCCCAAACCCACTCGGCTAGACCAAAACCCACTCGCCTAGACCCAAAACCATTCGGCTAGACCCAAACCCATTCGGCTAGACCCAAACCCACTCCGCTAGACCCAAACCCACTCGGCTAGACCCAAACCCACTCGGCTAGACCCAAACCCACTCGGCTAGACCCAAACCCACTTGGCTAGACTTAAAACCGCTCGGCTAGACGCAAACCCGCTCGGCTAGACCCAAACCCACTCCGCTAGACCCAAACCCACTCGGCTAGACCCAAACCTACTCGGCTAGACCCAAACCCACTTGGCTAGACTTAAACCCACTCGGCTAGACCCAAACTCGCTCGGCTAGACGCAAACCCACTCTGCTAGACCCAAACCCACTTGGCTAGACCCAAACCCACTCGGCTAGATTCAAGCCCACTCGACAAGACCCAAACCCACTCCGCTAGACCCAAACCCACTCCGCTAGACCCAAACCCACTCCGCTAGACCCAAACCCACTCGGCTAGACCCAAACCCACTCGGCTAGATCCAAACCCACTCGACTAGACCCAAACCCACTCCGCTAGACCCAAACCCACTCGGCTAGACGCAAACCCACTCGGCTAGACGCAAACCCACTCCGCTAGACCCAAACCCACTCAGCTGGACCCAAACCCACTCGGCTAGACCCAAACCCACTCGGCTAGACCCAAATCCACTCCGCTATACCCAAACCCACTCGGCTAGAAACAAAACCACTGGGCTAGACCCAAACCCACTCGACTAGACCCAAACCCACTCAGCTAGACCCAAACCCACTCCGCTAGACCCAAACCCACTCGGTTAGACAGAAACCCACTCGGCTAGACCCAAACCCACTCGGCTAGACCCAAACCCACTCGGCTAGACAGAAACCCACTCGGCTAGACCCAAACCCACTCGGCTACACCCAAACACACTTGGCTAGACGCAAACCCACTCCGCCAGACCCAAACCCAATCGGCTAGACCCAAACCTACCTGGGTAGACCCAAACCCACTCCGCTAGACCCAAACCCAGTCCGCTAGACCCAACCCCACTCCGCTAGATCCAAACCCACTCCGCTAGACCCAAACCCACTCCGCTAGACCCAAACCCACTCCGCTAGACTTAAACCCACTCGGCTAGACCCAAACCCACTCGGCTAGACCCAAACCCACTCGGCTAGACCCAAACCCACTCGGCTAGACCCAAACCCACTCGGCTAGACCCAAACCCACTCGGCTAGACCCAAACCCACTCGGCTAGGCCCAAACCCACTCGGCTAGGCCCAAACCCACTCGGCTAGTCCCAAACCCACTCGGCTAGACCCAAACCCACTCGGCTAGACCCAAACCCACCTGGCTAGGCCCAAACCCACTCGGCTAGACCCAAACCCACTAGGCTAGACCCAAACCCACTTGGCTAGATGCAAACCCACTCCGCTAGACCCAAACCCACTCGGCTAGACCCAAACCTACCTGGGTAGACCCAAACCCACTTGGCTAGACGCAAACCCACTCCGCTAGACACAAACCCACTCGGCTAGACCGAAATCTACCTGGGTAGACCCAAACCCACTCTGCTAGACCCAACCCCACTCCGCTAGACCCAACCCCACTCCGCTAGACCCAAACCCACTCCGCTAGACCCAAACCCACTCCGCTAGACCCAAACCCACTCCGCGAGACCCAAACCCACTCGGCTAGACCTAAACCCACTCGGCTAGACCCAAACCCACTCGGCTAGACCCAAACCCACTCGGCTAGACCCAAACCCACTCGGCTAGGCCCAAACCCACTCGGCTAGGCCCAAACCCACTCGGATATGGACCAAACCCACTCCGCTAGACCCAAACCCATTCGGCTAGACCCAAACCCACTCGGCTAGACACAAACCCCACTCGGCTAGACCCAAACCCACTCGGCTAGGCCCAAACCCGCTCGGCTAGTCGCAAACCCGCTCGGCTAGACCAAAACCCACTCGGCTAGACCCAAACCCACTCGGCTAGACCCAAACCCACTCCGCTAGACACAAACCCAGTCCGCTAGACCCAACCCCACTCCGCTAGACCCAAACCCACTCCGCTAGACCCAAACCCACTCCGCTAGACCCAAACCCACTCGGCTAGACCCAAACCCACCTGGGTAGACCCAAACCCACTCTGCTAGACCCAAGCCCAGTCCGCTAGACCCAAACCCACTCCGCTAGACCCAAACCCACTCCGCTAGACACAAACCCACTCCGCTAGACCCAAACCCACTCCGCTAGACCCAAACCCACTCGCCTACACGCAAACCCACTCGGCTAGACCCAAACCCACTCGCCTAGACCCAAACCCACTCGACTAGACCCAAACCCACTCGGCTAGACCCAAACCCACTCGGCTAGGCCCAAACCCACTCGGCTAGGCGCAAACCCACTCGGCTAGACCCAAACCCACTCGGCTAGACCCAAACCCACTCGGCTAGGCCCAAACCCACTCGGCTAGGCCCAAACCCACTCCGCTAGGCCCAAACCCATTCGGCTAGACCCAAAGCCACTCGGCTAGACCCAAAGCCACTCGGCTAGACCCAAAGCCACTCGGCTACACCCAAACCCACTCGGCTAGACCCAAACCCACTCGGCTAGACCCAAACCCACTCGGCTAGACCCAAACCCACTCCGCTAGACCCAAACCCACTCGGCTAGACCCAAACCCACTCAGCTAGACGCAAACCCACTCGGCTAGACCCAAACCCACTGGGCTAGGCCCAAACCCACTCGGCTAGGCCCAAACCCACTTGGCTAGACGCAAACCCACTCCGCTAGACACAAACCCACTCGGCTAGACCGAAACCTACCTGGGTAGACCCAAACCCACTCTGCTAGACCCAACCCCACTCCGCTAGACCCAACCCCACTCCGCTAGACCCAAACCCACTCCGCTAGACCCAAACCCACTCCGCTAGACCCAAACCCACTCCGCTAGACCCAAACCCACTCCGCTAGACCCAAACCCACTCGGCTAGACCCAAACCCACTCGGCTAGACCCAAACCCACTCGGCTAGACCGAAACCCACTCGGCTAGACCCAAACCCACTCGGCTAGACCCAAACCCACTCGGCTAGACCCAAACCCACTCGGCTAGGCCCAAACCCACTCGGCTAGGCCCAAACCCACTCGGATATGGCCCAAACCCACTCCGCTAGACCCAAACCCATTCGGCTAGACCCAAACCCACTCGGCTAGACCCAACCCCACTCGGCTAGACCCAAACCCACTCGGCTAGGCCCAAACCCACTCGGCTAGGCCCAAACCCACTCGGCTAGACCCAAACCCACTCGGCTAGACCCAAACCCACTCCGCTAGACACAAACCCAGTCCGCTAGACCCAACCCCACTCCGCTAGACCCAAACCCACTCAGCTAGACCCAAACCCACTCCGCTAGACCCAAACCCACTCTGCTAGACTTAAACCCACTCGGCTAGACCCAAACCCACTCCGCTAGACCCAAACCCACTCGGCTAGACAGAAACCCACTCGACTAGACCCAAACCCACTACGCTAGACCCAAACCCACTCCGCTAGACCCAAACCCACTCGGCGAGACACAAACCCGCTCGGCTACACACAAACCCCCTCGGCTAGACCCAAACCCACTCGGCTAGACTCAAACCCACTCGGCTAGACCCAAACCCACTCGGCTAGGCCCAAACCCACTCGGCTAGACCCAAACCCACTCGGCTAGACGCAAAGACACTTGGATAGACCCAAACCCACTCCGCTAGACCCAAACCCACTCCGCTAGACCCAAACCCACTCGGCTAGACCGAAACCCACTCGGCTAGACCCAAACCCACTCGGCTAGACCCAAACCCACTCGGCTAGACACAAACCCACTCGGCTAGACACAAACCCACATGGCTAGACTCAAACCCACTCGGCTAGACCCTAGCCCACTCAGCTACAACCAAACCCACTCGGCTAGGCCCAAACCCACTCGGCTAGACCCAAACCCACTCGGCTAGACCCAAACCCACTCTGCTAGACCCAAACCCACTCGGCTAGACGCAAACCCACTCCGCTAGACCCAAACCCACTCTGCTTGACCCAAACCCACACGGCTCGACCCAAACCCACTCGGCTAGACCCAAACCCACTCGGCGAGACCCAAACCCACTCCGCTAGACCGATACCCACTCCGCTAGATGCACACCCACTCAGCTAGACCCAAATCCACTCGGCGAGACCCAAAGCCACTCAGCTAGACCCAAACCCGCTCGGCTAGACGCAAACCCGCTCGGCTAGACCCAAACCCGCTCGGCTAGACCCTAACCCGCTCGGCTAGACCCAAACCCGCTCGGCTAGACCCAAACCCGCTCGGCTAGACCCAAACCCACTCGGCTAGACCCAAACCCTCTCGGCTAGACCCAAACCAATTCGGCTAGACCCAAACCCAATCGGCTATGCCCAAACCCACTCGGTTAGGCCCAAACCTACTCGGCTAGACCCAAACCCACTCGGCTAGACCCAAATCCACTCCGCTAGACCCAAACCCATTCGGCTAGACCCAAACCCACTCGGCTAGGCCCAAACCCACTCGGCTAGACCCAAACCCACTCGCCTAGACACAAACCCACTCGGCTAGACCCAAACCCACTCGGCTAGACGCAAACCCACTCGGCTAGACCCAAACCCACTCGCCTAGACCCAAACCCACTCGCCTAGACCCAAACCCACTCGGCTAGACCCAAACCCACTCGGCTAGACCCAAACCCACTCGGCTAGACCGAAACCCACTCGGCTAGACCCAAACCCACTCGGCTAGACCCAAACCCACTCGGCTAGATCCAAACCCACTCCGCTTGGCGCAAACACATTCGGCTAGACCCAAACCCACTCGGCTAGACCCAAACCCACTTGGCTAGATGCAAACCCACTCCGCTAGACCCAAACCCACTCGGCTAGACCCAAACCTACCTGGGTAGACCCAAACCCACTCCGCTAGACCCAAACCCACTCCACTAGACCCAAACCCACTCCGCTAGACCCAAACCCACTCGGCTAGACCCAAACCCACTCGGCTAGACCCAAACCCACTCGGCTAGACCTAAACCCACTCGGCTAGACCCAAACCCACTCGGCTAGACCCAAACCCACTCGGCTAGACCCAAACCCACTCGGCTAGACCCAACCCCACTCGGCTAGACCCAAACCCACTCGGCTAGGCCCAAACCCACTCCGCTAGACCCAAACCCACTCTGCTAGACCCAAACCCACTCGGCTAGATGCAAACCCACTCCGTTAGACCCAAACCCACTCTGCTAGACCCAAACCCACTCTGCTAGACCCAAACCCACTCGGCTAGACCCAAACCCACTCGGCTAGACCCAAACCCACTCGGCTAGACCCAAACCCACTCGGCTAGACCCAAACCCATTCCGCTAGACCCAAACCCAAACCCACTCGGTTACACCTAAGCCCACTCAGCTAGACCCAAACCCGCTCGGCTAGACGCAAACCCGCTCGGCTAGACCCAAACCCGCTCGGCTAGACCCTAACCCGCTCGGCTAGACCCAAAGCCACTCGGCTAGACCCAAAGCCACTCGGCTAGACCCAAACCCACTCGGCTAGACCCAAACCCACTCGGCTAGACGCAAACCCACTCCGCTAGACCCAAACCCACTCGGCTAGATCCAAACCCACTCGGCTAGACCCAAACCCACTCGGCTAGACCCAAACCCAGTCCGCTACACCCAACCCCACTCCGCGAGACCCAAACCCACTCCGCTAGACCCAAACCCACTCCGCTATACCCAAACCCACTCCGCTAGACCCAAACCCACTCGGCTAGACCCAAACCCACTCGGCTAAACCCAAACCCACTCGGCTAGACTCAAACCCACTCGGCTAGACCCAAACCCAATCGGCTAGACCCAAACCCTCTCGGCTAGACCCAAACCCACTCCGCTAGATGCAAACCCACTCGGTTAGACCCAAACCCACTCGGCGAGACCCAAACCCACTCGGCGAGACCCAAACCCACTCGGCTAGACTCAAACCCACTCGGCTAGACGCAAACCCACTCCGCTAGACCTAAACCCACTCGGCTAGACCCAAACCCACTCGGCTAGACCCAAACCCAGTCCGCTACACCCAACCTCACTCCGCGAGACCCAAACCCACTCCGCTAGACCCAAACCCACTCCGCTATACCCAAACCCACTCCGCTAGACCCAAACCCACTCGGCTAGACCCAAACCCACTCGGCTAAACGCAAACCCACTCGGCTAGACTCAAACCCACTCGGCTAGACCCAAACCCACTCGGCTAGACCCAAACCCACTCGGCTAGACCCAAACCCACTCGGCTAGACAGAAAGCCACTCTGCTAGACCCAAACCCACTCCGCTAGACCCAAACCCACTCGGCTAGATCCAAACCCACTCGGCTAGACCCAAACCCACTCGGCTAGACCCAAACCCAGTCCGCTACACCCAACCTCACTCCGCGAGACCCAAACCCACTCCGCTACACCCAAACCCACTCCGCTATACCCAAACCCACTCCGCTAGACCCAAACCCACTCGGCTAGACCCAAACCCACTCGGCTAAACGCAAACCCACTCGGCTAGACTCAAACCCACTCGGCTAGACCCAAACCCACTCGGCTAGACCCAAACCCACTCGGCTAGACCCAAACCCACACGGCTAGACCCAAACCCACTCCGGTAGACCCAAACCCACTCGGCTGGACCCAAACCCACTCGGCTAGACCCAAACCCACTCCGCTAGACCCAAACCCACTCCACTAGACCCAAACCCACTCGGCTAGAGGCAAACCCACTCGGCTAGACCCAAACCCACTCGGCAAGACCCAAACCCACTCGGCTAGACCCAAACCCACTCGTGTAGACCCGAACCCACTCGGCTGGACCCAAACCCACTCGGCTAGATCCAAACCCACTCCGCTAGACACAAACCCACTCGGCTTCACCCAAACTCACTCGGCTAGACCCAAACCCACTCGGCTAGACAGAAACCCACTCGGCTAGACCCAAACCCACTCGGCTAGACCCAAACCCACTCGGCTAGACCCAAACCCACTCGGCGAGACACAAACCCGCTCGGCTACACACAAACACATTTGGCTAGACCCAAACCCACTCGGCTAGACCCAAACCCACTCGGCTAGACCCAAACCAACTCTGCTAGACCCAAACCCACTCGGCTAGACCCAACCCCACTCGGCTAGACCCAACCCCACTCGGCTCGACCCAAACCCACTCGGCTAGACCCAAACCCACTCCGCGAGACCCATACCCACTCCGCTAGATGCACACCCACTGAGCTAGACCCAAATCCACTCAGCTAGACCGAAAGCCACTCAGCTAGACCCAAACCCATTTGGCTAGACCCAAACCCACTCGGCTAGACCCAAACCCACTCGGCTAGACCCAAACCCACTCGGCTAGACCCAAACCCACTTGGCTGGACCCAAACCCACTCGGCTAGACCCAAACCCAGTCCGCTACACCCAAACCCACTCGGCTAGACACAAACCCACTCGGCTAGACCCAAACCCACTCGGCTAGACGCAAACCCACACGGCTAGACCCAAACCCACTCGCCTAGACCCAAACCCACTCGTCTAGACCCAAACCCACTCGGCTAGACCCAAACCCACTCGGCTAGACCGAAACCCACTCGGCTAGACCCAAACCCACTCGGCTAGACCCAAACCCACTCGGCTAGACCCAAACCCACTCGGCTAGATCCAAACCCACTCCGCTTGGCGCATACACATTCGGCTAGACCCAAACCCACTCGGCTAGACCCAAACCCACTTGGCTAGATGCAAACCCACTCCGCTAGACCCAAACCCACTCGGCTAGACCCAAACCTACCTGGGTAGACCCAAACCCACTCCGCTAGACCCAAACCCACTCCACTAGACCCAAACCCACTCCGCTAGACCCAAACCCACTCGGCTAGACCCAAACCCACTCGGCTAGACCCAAACCCACTCGGCTAGACCGAAACCCACTCGGCTAGACCCAAACCCACTCGGCTAGACCCAAACCCACTCGGCTAGACCCAAACCCACTCGGCTAGGCCCAAACCCACTCGGCTAGGCCCAAACCCACTCGGATATGGCCCAAACCCACTCCGCTAGACCCAAACCCATTCGGCTAGACCCAAACCCACTCGGCTAGACCCAACCCCACTCGGCTAGACCCAAACCCACTCAGCTAGGCCCAAACCCACTCCTCTAGACCCAAACCCACTCTGCTAGACCCAAACCCACTCGGCTAGACGCAAACCCACTCCGCTAGACCCAAACCCACTCTGCCAGACCCAAACCCACTCTGCTAGACCCAAACCCACTCGGCTAGACCCAAACCCGCTCGGCTAGACGCAAACCCGCTCGGCTAGACCCAAACCCGCTCGGCTAGACCCTAACCCGCTCAGCTAGACCCAAAGCCGCTCGGCTAGACCCAAACCCACCCGGCTAGACCCAAACCCACTCGGCTAGACCCAAACCCACTCGGCTAGACCCAAACCCACTCGGCTAGACCCAAACCAACTCGGCTAGACCCAAACCCAATCGGCTGTGCCCAAACCCACTCGGTTAGGCCCAAACCCACTCGGCTAGACCCAAACCCACTCGGCTAGATCCAAACCCACTCGGCTAGACCCAAACCCAATCGGCTAGACCCAAACCCTCTCGGCTAGACCCAAACCCACTCGTCTAGACCCAAACCCACTCCGCTAGACGCAAACCCACTCGGTTAGACCCAAACCCACTCGGCGAGACCCAAACCCACTCGGCCAGACCCAAACCCACTCGGCTAGACCCAAACACACTCGGCTAGACGCAATCCCACTCCGCTAGACCCAAACCCACTCGGCTAGACCCAAACCTACTCGGCTAGACCCAAACCCACTTGGCTAGACTTAAACCCACTCGGCTAGACCCAAACTCGCTCGGCTAGACGCAAACCCACTCTGCTAGACCCAAACCCACTTGGCTAGACCCAAACCCACTCGGCTAGATTCAAGCCCACTCGACAAGACCCAAACCCACTCCGCTAGACCCAAACCCACTCCGCTAGACCCAAACCCACTCCGCTAGACCCAAACCCACTCGGCTAGACCCAAACCCACTCGGCTAGATCCAAACCCACTCGACTAGACCCAAACCCACTCCGCTAGACCCAAACCCACTCGGCTAGACGCAAACCCACTCGGCTAGACGCAAACCCACTCCGCTAGACCCAAACCCACTCAGCTGGACCCAAACCCACTCGGCTAGACCCAAACCCACTCGGCTAGACCCAAATCCACTCCGCTATACCCAAACCCACTCGGCTAGAAACAAAACCACTGGGCTAGACCCAAACCCACTCGACTAGACCCAAACCCACTCAGCTAGACCCAAACCCACTCCGCTAGACCCAAACCCACTCGGTTAGACAGAAACCCACTCGGCTAGACCCAAACCCACTCGGCTAGACCCAAACCCACTCGGCTAGACAGAAACCCACTCGGCTAGACCCAAACCCACTCGGCTACACCCAAACACACTTGGCTAGACGCAAACCCACTCCGCCAGACCCAAACCCAATCGGCTAGACCCAAACCTACCTGGGTAGACCCAAACCCACTCCGCTAGACCCAAACCCAGTCCGCTAGACCCAACCCCACTCCGCTAGATCCAAACCCACTCCGCTAGACCCAAACCCACTCCGCTAGACCCAAACCCACTCCGCTAGACTTAAACCCACTCGGCTAGACCCAAACCCACTCGGCTAGACCCAAACCCACTCGGCTAGACCCAAACCCACTCGGCTAGACCCAAACCCACTCGGCTAGACCCAAACCCACTCGGCTAGACCCAAACCCACTCGGCTAGGCCCAAACCCACTCGGCTAGGCCCAAACCCACTCGGCTAGTCCCAAACCCACTCGGCTAGACCCAAACCCACTCGGCTAGACCCAAACCCACCTGGCTAGGCCCAAACCCACTCGGCTAGACCCAAACCCACTAGGCTAGACCCAAACCCACTTGGCTAGATGCAAACCCACTCCGCTAGACCCAAACCCACTCGGCTAGACCCAAACCTACCTGGGTAGACCCAAACCCACTTGGCTAGACGCAAACCCACTCCGCTAGACACAAACCCACTCGGCTAGACCGAAATCTACCTGGGTAGACCCAAACCCACTCTGCTAGACCCAACCCCACTCCGCTAGACCCAACCCCACTCCGCTAGACCCAAACCCACTCCGCTAGACCCAAACCCACTCCGCTAGACCCAAACCCACTCCGCGAGACCCAAACCCACTCGGCTAGACCTAAACCCACTCGGCTAGACCCAAACCCACTCGGCTAGACCCAAACCCACTCGGCTAGACCCAAACCCACTCGGCTAGGCCCAAACCCACTCGGCTAGGCCCAAACCCACTCGGATATGGACCAAACCCACTCCGCTAGACCCAAACCCATTCGGCTAGACCCAAACCCACTCGGCTAGACACAAACCCCACTCGGCTAGACCCAAACCCACTCGGCTAGGCCCAAACCCGCTCGGCTAGTCGCAAACCCGCTCGGCTAGACCAAAACCCACTCGGCTAGACCCAAACCCACTCGGCTAGACCCAAACCCACTCCGCTAGACACAAACCCAGTCCGCTAGACCCAACCCCACTCCGCTAGACCCAAACCCACTCCGCTAGACCCAAACCCACTCCGCTAGACCCAAACCCACTCGGCTAGACCCAAACCCACCTGGGTAGACCCAAACCCACTCTGCTAGACCCAAGCCCAGTCCGCTAGACCCAAACCCACTCCGCTAGACCCAAACCCACTCCGCTAGACACAAACCCACTCCGCTAGACCCAAACCCACTCCGCTAGACCCAAACCCACTCGCCTACACGCAAACCCACTCGGCTAGACCCAAACCCACTCGCCTAGACCCAAACCCACTCGACTAGACCCAAACCCACTCGGCTAGACCCAAACCCACTCGGCTAGGCGCAAACCCACTCGGCTAGACCCAAACCCACTCGGCTAGACCCAAACCCACTCGGCTAGGCCCAAACCCACTCGGCTAGGCCCAAACCCACTCCGCTAGGCCCAAACCCATTCGGCTAGACCCAAAGCCACTCGGCTAGACCCAAAGCCACTCGGCTAGACCCAAAGCCACTCGGCTACACCCAAACCCACTCGGCTAGACCCAAACCCACTCGGCTAGACCCAAACCCACTCGGCTAGACCCAAACCCACTCCGCTAGACCCAAACCCACTCGGCTAGACCCAAACCCACTCAGCTAGACGCAAACCCACTCGGCTAGACCCAAACCCACTGGGCTAGGCCCAAACCCACTCGGCTAGGCCCAAACCCACTTGGCTAGACGCAAACCCACTCCGCTAGACACAAACCCACTCGGCTAGACCGAAACCTACCTGGGTAGACCCAAACCCACTCTGCTAGACCCAACCCCACTCCGCTAGACCCAACCCCACTCCGCTAGACCCAAACCCACTCCGCTAGACCCAAACCCACTCCGCTAGACCCAAACCCACTCCGCTAGACCCAAACCCACTCCGCTAGACCCAAACCCACTCGGCTAGACCCAAACCCACTCGGCTAGACCCAAACCCACTCGGCTAGACCGAAACCCACTCGGCTAGACCCAAACCCACTCGGCTAGACCCAAACCCACTCGGCTAGACCCAAACCCACTCGTCTAGGCCCAAACCCACTCGGCTAGGCCCAAACCCACTCGGATATGGCCCAAACCCACTCCGCTAGACCCAAACCCATTCGGCTAGACCCAAACCCACTCGGCTAGACCCAACCCCACTCGGCTAGACCCAAACCCACTCGGCTAGGCCCAAACCCACTCGGCTAGGCCCAAACCCACTCGGCTAGGCCCAAACCCACTCGGCTAGACCCAAACCCACTCAGCTAGACCCAAACCCACTCCGCTAGACCCAAACCCACTCTGCTAGACTTAAACCCACTCGGCTAGACCCAAACCCACTCCGCTAGACCCAAACCCACTCGGCTAGACAGAAACCCACTCGACTAGACCCAAACCCACTACGCTAGACCCAAACCCACTCCGCTAGACCCAAACCCACTCGGCGAGACACAAACCCGCTCGGCTACACACAAACCCCCTCGGCTAGACCCAAACCCACTCGGCTAGACTCAAACCCACTCGGCTAGACCCAAACCCACTCGGCTAGGCCCAAACCCACTCGGCTAGACCCAAACCCACTCGGCTAGACGCAAAGACACTTGGATAGACCCAAACCCACTCCGCTAGACCCAAACCCACTCCGCTAGACCCAAACCCACTCGGCTAGACCGAAACCCACTCGGCTAGACCCAAACCCACTCGGCTAGACCCAAACCCACTCGGCTAGACACAAACCCACTCGGCTAGACACAAACCCACATGGCTAGACTCAAACCCACTCGGCTAGACCCTAGCCCACTCAGCTACAACCAAACCCACTCGGCTAGGCCCAAACCCACTCGGCTAGACCCAAACCCACTCGGCTAGACCCAAACCCACTCTGCTAGACCCAAACCCACTCGGCTAGACGCAAACCCACTCCGCTAGACCCAAACCCACTCTGCTTGACCCAAACCCACACGGCTCGACCCAAACCCACTCGGCTAGACCCAAACCCACTCGGCGAGACCCAAACCCACTCCGCTAGACCGATACCCACTCCGCTAGATGCACACCCACTCAGCTAGACCCAAATCCACTCGGCGAGACCCAAAGCCACTCAGCTAGACCCAAACCCGCTCGGCTAGACGCAAACCCGCTCGGCTAGACCCAAACCCGCTCGGCTAGACCCTAACCCGCTCGGCTAGACCCAAACCCGCTCGGCTAGACCCAAACCCGCTCGGCTAGACCCAAACCCACTCGGCTAGACCCAAACCCTCTCGGCTAGACCCAAACCAATTCGGCTAGACCCAAACCCAATCGGCTATGCCCAAACCCACTCGGTTAGGCCCAAACCTACTCGGCTAGACCCAAACCCACTCGGCTAGACCCAAATCCACTCCGCTAGACCCAAACCCACTCGCCTAGACCCAAACCCACTCGGCTAGACCCAAACCCACTCGGCTAGACCCAAACCCACTCGGCTAGACCGAAACCCACTCGGCTAGACCCAAACCCACTCGGCTAGACCCAAACCCACTCGGCTAGATCCAAACCCACTCCGCTTGGCGCAAACACATTCGGCTAGACCCAAACCCACTCGGCTAGACCCAAACCCACTTGGCTAGATGCAAACCCACTCCGCTAGACCCAAACCCACTCGGCTAGACCCAAACCTACCTGGGTAGACCCAAACCCACTCCGCTAGACCCAAACCCACTCCACTAGACCCAAACCCACTCCGCTAGACCCAAACCCACTCGGCTAGACCCAAACCCACTCGGCTAGACCCAAACCCACTCGGCTAGACCTAAACCCACTCGGCTAGACCCAAACCCACTCGGCTAGACCCAAACCCACTCGGCTAGACCCAAACCCACTCGGCTAGACCCAACCCCACTCGGCTAGACCCAAACCCACTCGGCTAGGCCCAAACCCACTCCGCTAGACCCAAACCCACTCTGCTAGACCCAAACCCACTCGGCTAGATGCAAACCCACTCCGTTAGACCCAAACCCACTCTGCTAGACCCAAACCCACTCTGCTAGACCCAAACCCACTCGGCTAGACCCAAACCCACTCGGCTAGACCCAAACCCACTCGGCTAGACCCAAACCCACTCGGCTAGACCCAAACCCATTCCGCTAGACCCAAACCCAAACCCACTCGGTTACACCTAAGCCCACTCAGCTAGACCCAAACCCGCTCGGCTAGACGCAAACCCGCTCGGCTAGACCCAAACCCGCTCGGCTAGACCCTAACCCGCTCGGCTAGACCCAAAGCCACTCGGCTAGACCCAAAGCCACTCGGCTAGACCCAAACCCACTCGGCTAGACCCAAACCCACTCGGCTAGACGCAAACCCACTCCGCTAGACCCAAACCCACTCGGCTAGATCCAAACCCACTCGGCTAGACCCAAACCCACTCGGCTAGACCCAAACCCAGTCCGCTACACCCAACCCCACTCCGCGAGACCCAAACCCACTCCGCTAGACCCAAACCCACTCCGCTATACCCAAACCCACTCCGCTAGACCCAAACCCACTCGGCTAGACCCAAACCCACTCGGCTAAACCCAAACCCACTCGGCTAGACTCAAACCCACTCGGCTAGACCCAAACCCAATCGGCTAGACCCAAACCCTCTCGGCTAGACCCAAACCCACTCCGCTAGATGCAAACCCACTCGGTTAGACCCAAACCCACTCGGCGAGACCCAAACCCACTCGGCGAGACCCAAACCCACTCGGCTAGACTCAAACCCACTCGGCTAGACGCAAACCCACTCCGCTAGACCTAAACCCACTCGGCTAGACCCAAACCCACTCGGCTAGACCCAAACCCAGTCCGCTACACCCAACCTCACTCCGCGAGACCCAAACCCACTCCGCTAGACCCAAACCCACTCCGCTATACCCAAACCCACTCCGCTAGACCCAAACCCACTCGGCTAGACCCAAACCCACTCGGCTAAACGCAAACCCACTCGGCTAGACTCAAACCCACTCGGCTAGACCCAAACCCACTCGGCTAGACCCAAACCCACTCGGCTAGACCCAAACCCACTCGGCTAGACAGAAAGCCACTCTGCTAGACCCAAACCCACTCCGCTAGACCCAAACCCACTCGGCTAGATCCAAACCCACTCGGCTAGACCCAAACCCACTCGGCTAGACCCAAACCCAGTCCGCTACACCCAACCTCACTCCGCGAGACCCAAACCCACTCCGCTACACCCAAACCCACTCCGCTATACCCAAACCCACTCCGCTAGACCCAAACCCACTCGGCTAGACCCAAACCCACTCGGCTAAACGCAAACCCACTCGGCTAGACTCAAACCCACTCGGCTAGACCCAAACCCACTCGGCTAGACCCAAACCCACTCGGCTAGACCCAAACCCACACGGCTAGACCCAAACCCACTCCGGTAGACCCAAACCCACTCGGCTGGACCCAAACCCACTCGGCTAGACCCAAACCCACTCCGCTAGACCCAAACCCACTCCACTAGACCCAAACCCACTCGGCTAGAGGCAAACCCACTCGGCTAGACCCAAACCCACTCGGCAAGACCCAAACCCACTCGGCTAGACCCAAACCCACTCGTGTAGACCCGAACCCACTCGGCTGGACCCAAACCCACTCGGCTAGATCCAAACCCACTCCGCTAGACACAAACCCACTCGGCTTCACCCAAACTCACTCGGCTAGACCCAAACCCACTCGGCTAGACAGAAACCCACTCGGCTAGACCCAAACCCACTCGGCTAGACCCAAACCCACTCGGCTAGACCCAAACCCACTCGGCGAGACACAAACCCGCTCGGCTACACACAAACACATTTGGCTAGACCCAAACCCACTCGGCTAGACCCAAACCCACTCGGCTAGACCCAAACCAACTCTGCTAGACCCAAACCCACTCGGCTAGACCCAACCCCACTCGGCTAGACCCAACCCCACTCGGCTCGACCCAAACCCACTCGGCTAGACCCAAACCCACTCCGCGAGACCCATACCCACTCCGCTAGATGCACACCCACTGAGCTAGACCCAAATCCACTCAGCTAGACCGAAAGCCACTCAGCTAGACCCAAACCCATTTGGCTAGACCCAAACCCACTCGGCTAGACCCAAACCCACTCGGCTAGACCCAAACCCACTGGGCTAGACCCAAACCCACTTGGCTGGACCCAAACCCACTCGGCTAGACCCAAACCCAGTCCGCTACACCCAAACCCACTCGGCTAGACACAAACCCACTCGGCTAGACCCAAACCCACTCGGCTAGACGCAAACCCACACGGCTAGACCCAAACCCACTCGCCTAGACCCAAACCCACTCGTCTAGACCCAAACCCACTCGGCTAGACCCAAACCCACTCGGCTAGACCGAAACCCACTCGGCTAGACCCAAACCCACTCGGCTAGACCCAAACCCACTCGGCTAGACCCAAACCCACTCGGCTAGATCCAAACCCACTCCGCTTGGCGCATACACATTCGGCTAGACCCAAACCCACTCGGCTAGACCCAAACCCACTTGGCTAGATGCAAACCCACTCCGCTAGACCCAAACCCACTCGGCTAGACCCAAACCTACCTGGGTAGACCCAAACCCACTCCGCTAGACCCAAACCCACTCCACTAGACCCAAACCCACTCCGCTAGACCCAAACCCACTCGGCTAGACCCAAACCCACTCGGCTAGACCCAAACCCACTCGGCTAGACCGAAACCCACTCGGCTAGACCCAAACCCACTCGGCTAGACCCAAACCCACTCGGCTAGACCCAAACCCACTCGGCTAGGCCCAAACCCACTCGGCTAGGCCCAAACCCACTCGGATATGGCCCAAACCCACTCCGCTAGACCCAAACCCATTCGGCTAGACCCAAACCCACTCGGCTAGACCCAACCCCACTCGGCTAGACCCAAACCCACTCAGCTAGGCCCAAACCCACTCCTCTAGACCCAAACCCACTCTGCTAGACCCAAACCCACTCGGCTAGACGCAAACCCACTCCGCTAGACCCAAACCCACTCTGCCAGACCCAAACCCACTCTGCTAGACCCAAACCCACTCGGCTAGACCCAAACCCGCTCGGCTAGACGCAAACCCGCTCGGCTAGACCCAAACCCGCTCGGCTAGACCCTAACCCGCTCAGCTAGACCCAAAGCCGCTCGGCTAGACCCAAACCCACCCGGCTAGACCCAAACCCACTCGGCTAGACCCAAACCCACTCGGCTAGACCCAAACCCACTCGGCTAGACCCAAACCAACTCGGCTAGACCCAAACCCAATCGGCTGTGCCCAAACCCACTCGGTTAGGCCCAAACCCACTCGGCTAGACCCAAACCCACTCGGCTAGATCCAAACCCACTCGGCTAGACCCAAACCCAATCGGCTAGACCCAAACCCTCTCGGCTAGACCCAAACCCACTCGTCTAGACCCAAACCCACTCCGCTAGACGCAAACCCACTCGGTTAGACCCAAACCCACTCGGCGAGACCCAAACCCACTCGGCCAGACCCAAACCCACTCGGCTAGACCCAAACACACTCGGCTAGACGCAATCCCACTCCGCTAGACCCAAACCCAGTCGGCTAGATCCAAACCCACTCGGCTAGACCCAAACCCACTCGGCTAGACCCAAACCCAGTCCGCTACACCCAACCCCACTCCGGGAGACCCAAACCCACTCCGCTAGACCCAAACCCACTCTGCTATACCCAAACCCACTCCGCTAGACCCAAACCCACTCGGCTAGACCCAAACCCACTCGGCTAAACCCAAACCCACTCGGCTATACTCAAACCCACTCGGCTAGACCCAAACCCACTCGGCTAGACCCAAACCCACACGGCTAGACCCAAACCTACTCCGCTAGACCCAAACCCACTCGGCTAGACCCAAACCCACTCGGCTAGACCCAAGCCCACTCGGCTAGACCCAAACCCACTCGGCTAGGCCCAAACCAACTCGGCTAGACCCAAAGCCACTCGGCTAGACCCAAACCCACTCCGCTAGACCCAAAGCCACTCGGCTAGACCCAAACCCACTCGGCTAGACCCAAGCCCACTCGACTAGACCCAAACGCACTCGGCTAGGCCCAAACCCACTCGGCTAAACCGAAACCCACTCGGCTAGACAGAAAGCCACTCGGCTAGACCCAAACCCACTCCGCTAGATCCAAACCCACTCGGCTAGATCCAAACCCACTCGGCTGGACCCAAACCCACTCGGCTAGACCCAAACCCAGTCCGCTACACCCAACCTCACTCCGCGAGACCCAAACCCACTCCGCTAGACCCAAACCCACTCCGCTATACCCAAACCCACTCCGCTAGACCCAAACCCACTCGGCTAGACCCAAACCCACTCGGCTAAACGCAAACCCACTCGGCTAGACTCAAACCCACTCGGCTAGACCCAAACCCACTCGGCTAGACCCAAACCCACTCGGCTAGACCCAAACCCACACGGCTTGACCCAAACCCACTCCGCTAGACCCAAACCCACTCGGCTAGACCCAAACCCACTCGTCTAGACCCAAGCCCACTCGGCTAGACCCAAACCCACTCGGCTAGATCCAAACCCACTCGGCTAGACCCAAACCCAATCGGCTAGACCCAAACCCTCTCGGCTAGACCCAAACCCACTCGTCTAGACCCAAACCCACTCCGCTAGACGCAAACCCACTCGGTTAGACCCAAACCCACTCGGCGAGACCCAAACCCACTCGGCCAGACCCAAACCCACTCGGCTAGACCCAAACACACTCGGCTAGACGCAATCCCACTCCGCTAGACCCAAACCCAGTCGGCTAGATCCAAACCCACTCGGCTAGACCCAAACCCACTCGGCTAGACCCAAACCCAGTCCGCTACACCCAACCCCACTCCGCGAGACCCAAACCCACTCCGCTAGACCCAAACCCACTCTGCTATACCCAAACCCACTCCGCTAGACCCAAACCCACTCGGCTAGACCCAAACCCACTCGGCTAAACCCAAACCCACTCGGCTAGACTCAAACCCACTCGGCTAGACCCAAACCCACTCGGCTAGACCCAAACCCACACGGCTAGACCCAAACCTACTCCGCTAGACCCAAACCCACTCGGCTAGACCCAAACCCACTCGGCTAGACCCAAGCCCACTCGGCTAGACCCAAACCCACTCGGCTAGGCCCAAACCAACTCGGCTAGACCCAAAGCCACTCGGCTAGACCCAAACCCACTCCGCTAGACCCAAAGCCACTCGGCTAGACCCAAACCCACTCGGCTAGACCCAAGCCCACTCGACTAGACCCAAACGCACTCGGCTAGGCCCAAACCCACTCGGCTAAACCGAAACCCACTCGGCTAGACAGAAAGCCACTCGGCTAGACCCAAACCCACTCCGCTAGATCCAAACCCACTCGGCTAGATCCAAACCCACTCGGCTGGACCCAAACCCACTCGGCTAGACCCAAACCCAGTCCGCTACACCCAACCTCACTCCGCGAGACCCAAACCCACTCCGCTAGACCCAAACCCACTCCGCTATACCCAAACCCACTCCGCTAGACCCAAACCCACTCGGCTAGACCCAAACCCACTCGGCTAAACGCAAACCCACTCGGCTAGACTCAAACCCACTCGGCTAGACCCAAACCCACTCGGCTAGACCCAAACCCACTCGGCTAGACCCAAACCCACACGGCTTGACCCAAACCCACTCCGCTAGACCCAAACCCACTCGGCTAGACCCAAACCCACTCGTCTAGACCCAAGCCCACTCGGCTAGACCCAAACCCACTCGGCTAGGCCCAAACCCACTGGGCTAGACCCAAAACCACTGGGCTAGACCGAAACCCACTCGACTAGACCCAAGCCCACTCGACTAGACCCAAACCCACTCGGCTAGGCCCAAACCCACTCGGCTAGACCCAAACCCACTCGGCTAGACAGAAAGCCACTCGGCTAGACCCAAACCCACTCCACTAGACCCAAACCCACTCCGCTAGACCCAAACCCGCTCGGCGAGACACAAACCCACTCGGCTAGACCCAAACCCACTCGGCTAGACCCAAACCCACTCGGCTAGACCCAAACCCACTCCGCTAGACCCAAACCCACTCCACTAGACCCAAACCCACTCGGCTAGAGGCAAACCCACTCGGCTAGACCCAAACCCACTCGGCAAGACCCAAACCCACTCGGCTAGACCCAAACCCACTCGTGTAGACCCGAACCCACTCGGCTGGACCCAAACCCACTCGGCTAGATCCAAACCCACTCCGCTAGACACAAACCCACTCGGCTTGACCCAAACTCACTCGGCTAGACCCAAACCCACTCGGCTAGACAGAAACCCACTCGGCTAGACCCAAACCCACTCGGCTAGACCCAAACCCACTCGGCTAGACCCAAACCCACTCGGCGAGACACAAACCCGCTCGGCTACACACAAACCCATTTGGCTAGACCCAAACCCACTCGGCTAGACCCAAACCCACTCGGCTAGACCCAAACCAACTCTGCTAGACCCAAACCCACTCGGCTAGACCCAACCCCACTCGGCTAGACCCAACCCCACTCGGCTCGACCCAAACCCACTCGGCTAGACCCAAACCCAATCGGCTATGCCCAAACCCACTCGGTTAGACCCAAACCCACTCGGCTAGACCCAAACCCACTCGGCTAGATCCAAACCCACACGGCTAGACCCAAACCCAATCGGCTAGACCCAAACCCTCTCGGCTAGACCCAAACCCACTCCGCTAGACCCAAACCCACTCGGCTAGACCCAAACCTACCTGGGTAGACCCAAACCCACTCCGCTAGACCAAACCCACTCCACTAGACCCAAACCCACTCCGCTAGACCCAAACCCACTCGGCTAGACCCAAACCCACTCGGCTAGACCCAAACCCACTCGGCTAGACCGAAACCCACTCGGCTAGACCCAAACCCACTCGGCTAGACCCAAACCCACTCGGCTAGACCCAAACCCACTCGGCTAGGCCCAAACCCACTCGGCTAGGCCCAAACCCACTCGGATATGGCCCAAACCCACTCCGCTAGACCCAAACCCATTCGGCTAGACCCAAACCCACTCGGCTAGACCCAACCCCACTCGGCTAGACCCAAACCCACTCGGCTAGGCCCAAACCCACTCCTCTAGACCCAAACCCACTCTGCTAGACCCAAACCCACTCGGCTAGACGCAAACCCACTCCGCTAGACGCAAACCCACTCGGTTAGACCCAAACCCACTCTGCTAGACCCAAACCCACTCGGCTAGACCCAAACCCGCTCGGCTAGACGCAAACCCGCTCGGCTAGACCCAAACCCGCTCGGCTAGACCCTAACCCGCTCGGCTAGACCCAAAGCCGCTCGGCTAGACCCAAACCCACCCGGCTAGACCCAAACCCACTCGGCTAGACCCAAACCCACTCGGCTAGACCCAAACCCACTCAGCTAGACCCAAACCAACTCGGCTAGACCCAAACCCAATCGGCTGTGCCCAAACCCACTCGGTTAGGCCCAAACCCACTCGGCTAGACCCAAACCCACTCGGCTAGATCCAAACCCACTCGGCTAGACCCAAACCCAATCGGCTAGACCCAAACCCTCTCGGCTAGACCCAAACCCACTCGTCTAGACCCAAACCCACTCCGCTAGACGCAAACCCACTCGGTTAGACCCAAACCCACTCGGCGAGACCCAAACCCACTCGGCCAGACCCAAACCCACTCGGCTAGACCCAAACACACTCGGCTAGACGCAATCCCACTCCGCTAGACCCAAACCCAGTCGGCTAGATCCAAACCCACTCGGCTAGACCCAAACCCACTCGGCTAGACCCAAACCCAGTCCGCTACACCCAACCCCACTCCGCGAGACCCAAACCCACTCCGCTAGACCCAAACCCACTCTGCTATACCCAAACCCACTCCGCTAGACCCAAACCCACTCGGCTAGAACCAAACCCACTCGGCTAAACCCAAACCCACTCGGCTAGACTCAAACCCACTCGGCTAGACCCAAACCCACTCGGCTAGACCCAAACCCACACGGCTAGACCCAAACCTACTCCGCTAGACCCAAACCCACTCGGCTAGACCCAAACCCACTCGGCTAGACCCAAGCCCACTCGGCTAGACCCAAACCCACTCGGCTAGGCCCAAACCAACTCGGCTAGACCCAAAGCCACTCGGCTAGACCCAAACCCACTCCGCTAGACCCAAAGCCACTCGGCTAGACCCAAACCCACTCGGCTAGACCCAAGCCCACTCGACTAGACCCAAACGCACTCGGCTAGGCCCAAACCCACTCGGCTAAACCGAAACCCACTCGGCTAGACAGAAAGCCACTCGGCTAGACCCAAACCCACTCCGCTAGATCCAAACCCACTCGGCTAGATCCAAACCCACTCGGCTGGACCCAAACCCACTCGGCTAGACCCAAACCCAGTCCGCTACACCCAACCTCACTCCGCGAGACCCAAACCCACTCCGCTAGACCCAAACCCACTCCGCTATACCCAAACCCACTCCGCTAGACCCAAACCCACTCGGCTAGACCCAAACCCACTCGGCTAAACGCAAACCCACTCGGCTAGACTCAAACCCACTCGGCTAGACCCAAACCCACTCGGCTAGACCCAAACCCACTCGGCTAGACCCAAACCCACACGGCTTGATCCAAACCCAGTCCGCTAGACCCAAACCCACTCGGCTAGACCCAAACCCACTCGTCTAGACCCAAGCCCACTCGGCTAGACCCAAACCCACTCGGCTAGATCCAAACCCACTCGGCTAGACCCAAACCCAATCGGCTAGACCCAAACCCTCTCGGCTAGACCCAAACCCACTCGTCTAGACCCAAACCCACTCCGCTAGACGCAAACCCACTCGGTTAGACCCAAACCCACTCGGCGAGACCCAAACCCACTCGGCCAGACCCAAACCCACTCGGCTAGACCCAAACACACTCGGCTAGACGCAATCCCACTCCGCTAGACCCAAACCCAGTCGGCTAGATCCAAACCCACTCGGCTAGACCCAAACCCACTCGGCTAGACCCAAACCCAGTCCGCTACACCCAACCCCACTCCGCGAGACCCAAACCCACTCCGCTAGACCCAAACCCACTCTGCTATACCCAAACCCACTCCGCTAGACCCAAACCCACTCGGCTAGACCCAAACCCACTCGGCTAAACCCAAACCCACTCGGCTAGACTCAAACCCACTCGGCTAGACCCAAACCCACTCGGCTAGACCCAAACCCACACGGCTAGACCCAAACCTACTCCGCTAGACCCAAACCCACTCGGCTAGACCCAAACCCACTCGGCTAGACCCAAGCCCACTCGGCTAGACCCAAACCCACTCGGCTAGGCCCAAACCAACTCGGCTAGACCCAAAGCCACTCGGCTAGACCCAAACCCACTCCGCTAGACCCACAGCCACTCGGCTAGACCCAAACCCACTCGGCTAGACCCAAGCCCACTCGACTAGACCCAAACGCACTCGGCTAGGCCCAGACCCACTCGGCTAAACCGAAACCCACTCGGCTAGACAGAAAGCCACTCGGCTAGACCCAAACCCACTCCGCTAGATCCAAACCCACTCGGCTAGACAGAAAGCCACTCGGCTAGACCCAAACCCACTCCGCTAGATCCAAACCCACTCGGCTAGATCCAAACCCACTCGGCTGGACCCAAACCCACTCGGCTAGACCCAAACCCAGTCCGCTACACCCAACCTCACTCCACGAGACCCAAACCCACTCCGCTAGACCCAAACCCACTCCGCTATACCCAAACCCACTCCGCTAGACCCAAACCCACTCGGCTAGACCCAAACCCACTCGGCTAAACGCAAACCCACTCGGCTAGACTCAAACCCACTCGGCTAGACCCAAACCCACTCGGCTAGACCCAAACCCACTCCGCTAGACCCAAACCCACTCTGCTATACCCAAACCCACTCCGCTAGACCCAAACCCACTCGGCTAGAACCAAACCCACTCGGCTAAACCCAAACCCACTCGGCTAGACTCAAACCCACTCGGCTAGACCCAAACCCACTCGGCTAGACCCAAACCCACACGGCTAGACCCAAACCTACTCCGCTAGACCCAAACCCACTCGGCTAGACCCAAACCCACTCGGCTAGACCCAAGCCCACTCGGCTAGACCCAAACCCACTCGGCTAGGCCCAAACCAACTCGGCTAGACCCAAAGCCACTCGGCTAGACCCAAACCCACTCCGCTAGACCCAAAGCCACTCGGCTAGACCCAAACCCACTCGGCTAGACCCAAGCCCACTCGACTAGACCCAAACGCACTCGGCTAGGCCCAAACCCACTCGGCTAAACCGAAACCCACTCGGCTAGACAGAAAGCCACTCGGCTAGACCCAAACCCACTCCGCTAGATCCAAACCCACTCGGCTAGATCCAAACCCACTCGGCTGGACCCAAACCCACTCGGCTAGACCCAAACCCAGTCCGCTACACCCAACCTCACTCCGCGAGACCCAAACCCACTCCGCTAGACCCAAACCCACTCCGCTATACCCAAACCCACTCCGCTAGACCCAAACCCACTCGGCTAGACCCAAACCCACTCGGCTAAACGCAAACCCACTCGGCTAGACTCAAACCCACTCGGCTAGACCCAAACCCACTCGGCTAGACCCAAACCCACTCGGCTAGACCCAAACCCACACGGCTTGATCCAAACCCAGTCCGCTAGACCCAAACCCACTCGGCTAGACCCAAACCCACTCGTCTAGACCCAAGCCCACTCGGCTAGACCCAAACCCACTCGGCTAGATCCAAACCCACTCGGCTAGACCCAAACCCAATCGGCTAGACCCAAACCCTCTCGGCTAGACCCAAACCCACTCGTCTAGACCCAAACCCACTCCGCTAGATGCAAGCCCACTCGGTTAGACCCAAACCCACTCGGCGAGACCCAAACCCACTCGGCCAGACCCAAACCCACTCGGCTAGACCCAAACACACTCGGCTAGACGCAATCCCACTCCGCTAGACCCAAACCCAGTCGGCTAGATCCAAACCCACTCGGCTAGACCCAAACCCACTCGGCTAGACCCAAACCCAGTCCGCTACACCCAACCCCACTCCGCGAGACCCAAACCCACTCCGCTAGACCCAAACCCACTCTGCTATACCCAAACCCACTCCGCTAGACCCAAACCCACTCGGCTAGACCCAAACCCACTCGGCTAAACCCTAACCCACTCGGCTAGACTCAAACCCACTCGGCTAGACCCAAACCCACTCGGCTAGACCCAAACCCACACGGCTAGACCCAAACCTACTCCGCTAGACCCAAACCCACTCGGCTAGACCCAAACCCACTCGGCTAGACCCAAGCCCACTCGGCTAGACCCAAACCCACTCGGCTAGGCCCAAACCAACTCGGCTAGACCCAAAGCCACTCGGCTAGACCCAAACCCACTCCGCTAGACCCAAAGCCACTCGGCTAGACCCAAACCCACTCGGCTAGACCCAAGCCCACTCGACTAGACCCAAACGCACTCGGCTAGGCCCAAACCCACTCGGCTAAACCGAAACCCACTCGGCTAGACAGAAAGCCACTCGGCTAGACCCAAACCCACTCCGCTAGATCCAAACCCACTCGGCTAGATCCAAACCCACTCGGCTGGACCCAAACCCACTCGGCTAGACCCAAACCCAGTCCGCTACACCCAACCTCACTCCGCGAGACCCAAACCCACTCCGCTAGACCCAAACCCACTCCGCTATACCCAAACCCACTCCGCTAGACCCAAACCCACTCGGCTAGACCCAAACCCACTCGGCTAAACGCAAACCCACTCGGCTAGACTCAAACCCACTCGGCTAGACCCAAACCCACTCGGCTAGACCCAAACCCACTCGGCTAGACCCAAACCCACACGGCTTGACCCAAACCCACTCCGCTAGACCCAAACCCACTCGGCTAGACCCAAACCCACTCGTCTAGACCCAAGCCCACTCGGCTAGACCCAAACCCACTCGGCTAGGCCCAAACCCACTGGGCTAGACCCAAAACCACTGGGCTAGACCGAAACCCACTGGACTAGACCCAAGCCCACTCGACTAGACCCAAACCCACTCGGCTAGGCCCAAACCCACTCGGCTAGACCCAAACCCACTCGGCTAGACAGAAAGCCACTCGGCTAGACCCAAGCCCACTCCACTAGACCCAAACCCACTCCGCTAGACCCAAACCCGCTCGGCGAGACACAAACCCACTCGGCTAGACCCAAACCCACTCGGCTAGACCCAAACCCACTCGGCTAGACCCAAACCCACTCCGCTAGACCCAAACCCACTCCACTAGACCCAAACCCACTCGGCTAGAGGCAAACCCACTCGGCTAGACCCAAACCCACTCGGCAAGACCCAAACCCACTCGGCTAGACCCAAACCCACTCGTGTAGACCCGAACCCACTCGGCTGGACCCAAACCCACTCGGCTAGATCCAAACCCACTCCGCTAGACACAAACCCACTCGGCTTGACCCAAACTCACTCGGCTAGACCCAAACCCACTCGGCTAGACAGAAACCCACTCGGCTAGACCCAAACCCACTCGGCTAGACCCAAACCCACTCGGCTAGACCCAAACCCACTCGGCGAGACACAAACCCGCTCGGCTACACACAAACCCATTTGGCTAGACCCAAACCCACTCGGCTAGACCCAAACCCACTCGGCTAGACCCAAACCAACTCTGCTAGACCCAAACCCACTCGGCTAGACCCAACCCCACTCGGCTAGACCCAACCCCACTCGGCTCGACCCAAACCCACTCGGCTAGACCCAAACCCAATCGGCTATGCCCAAACCCACTCGGTTAGACCCAAACCCACTCGGCTAGACCCAAACCCACTCGGCTAGATCCAAACCCACACGGCTAGACCCAAACCCAATCGGCTAGACCCAAACCCTCTCGGCTAGACCCAAACCCACTCGGCTAGACTCAAACCCACTCGGCTAGACCCAAACCCACTCGGCTAGACCCAAACCCACTCGGCTAGATCCAAACCCACTCGGCTGGGCTCAAACCCACTCGGCTAGACCCAAACCCACTCGGCTGGACCCAAACCCACTCGGCTAGATCCAAACCCACTCGGCTAGACGCAAACCCACTCGGCTAGACCCAAACCCACTCGGCTAGACCCAAACCCACTCGGCTAGACCCAAACCCACTCGGCTAGACCCAAACCCACTCGGCTAGACCCAAACCCACTCCACGAGACCCATACCCACTCCGCTAGATGCACACCCACTCAGCCAGACCCAAATCCACTCGGCTAGACCGAAAGCCACTCAGCTAGACCCAAACCCATTTGGCTAGACCCAAACCCACTCGGCTAGACCCAAACCCACTCGGCTAGACCCAAACCCACTCGGCTAGACCCAAACCCACTTGGCTAGACCCAAACCCACTCGGCTAGACCCAAACCCAGTCCGCTACACCCAACCTCACTCCGCGAGACCCAAACCCACTCCGCTAGACCCAAACCCACTCCGCTATACCCAAACCCACTCCGCTAGACCCAAACCCACTCGGCTAGACCCAAACCCACTCGGCTAAACGCAAACCCACTCGGCTAGACCCAAACCCACTCGGCGAGACCCAAACCCACTCGGCGAGACCCAAACCCACTCGGCTAGACTCAAACCCACTCGGCTAGACGCAAACCCACTCCGCTAGACCTAAACCCACTCGGCTAGATCCAAACCCACTCGGCTAGACCCAAACCCACTCGGCTAGACCCAAACCCAGTCCGCTACACCCAACCTCACTCCGCGAGACCCAAACCCACTCCGCTAGACCCAAACCCACTCCGCTATACCCAAACCCACTCCGCTAGACCCAAACCCACTCGGCTAGACCCAAACCCACTCGACTAGACCCAAACCCACTCGGCTAGGCCCAAACCCACTCGGCTAGACCCAAACCCACTCGGCTAGACTCAAACCCACTCGGCTAGACCCAAACCCACTCGGCTAGACCCAAACCCACTCGGCTAGACCCAAACCCACACGGCTAGACCCAAACCCACTCCGCTAGACCCAAACCCACTCGGCTAGACCCAAACCCACTCGGCTAGACCCAAGCCCACTCGGCTAGACCCAAACCCACTCGGCTAGGCCCAAACCCACTCGGCTAGACCCAAAACCACTGGGCTAGACCGAAACCCACTCGACTAGACCCAAACCCACTCGACTAGACCCAAACCCACTCGGCTAGGCCCAAACCCACTCGGCTAGACCCAAACCCACTCGGCTAGACCCAAACCCACTCGGCTAGACGCAAACCCACTCGGCTGGACCCAAACCCACTCGGCTAGACCCAAACCCACTCGGCTAGACCCAAACCCACTCGGCTAGACCCAAACCCACTCGGCTAGACCCAAACCCACTCGGCTAGACCCAAACCCAATCCGCTAGACCCAAACCCACTCCGCTAGACCCAAACCCACTCGGCTAGACCAAAACCCACTCGGCTAGACCCAAACCAACTCTGCTAGACCCAAACCCACTCGGCTAGACCCAAACCCACTCGGCTAGACCCAACCCCACTCGGCTCGACCCAAACCCAATCGGCTAGACCCAAACCCAATCGGCTATGCCCAAACCCACTCGGTTAGACCCAAACCCACTCGGCTAGACCCAAACCCACTCGGCTAGATCCAAACCCACTCGGCTAGACCCAAACCCACTCGGCTAGATCCAAACCCACTCGGCTGGGCTCAAACCCACTCGGCTAGACCCAAACGCACTCGGCTAGACCCAAATCCACTCGGCCAGATCCAAACCCACTCGGCTAGACGCAAACCCACTCGGCTAGACCCAAACCCACTCGGCTAGACACAAACCCACTCGGCTAGACCCAAACCCACTCGGCCAGACCCAAACCCACTAGGCTAGACCCAAACCCACTCCGCGAAACCCATACCCACTCCGCTAGATGCACACCCACTCAGCTAGACCCAAATCCACTCGGCTAGACCGAAAGCCACTCAGCTAGACCCAAACCCATTTGGCTAGACCCAAACCCACTCAGCTAGACCCAAACCCACTCGGCTAGACCCAAACCCACTCTGCTAGACCCAAACGCACTCGGCTAGACCCAAACCCACTCGGCTGGACCCAAACCCACTCGGCTAGATCCAAACCCACTCGGCTAGACGCAAACCCACTCGGCTAGACCCAAACCCACTCGGCTAGACCCAAACCCACTCGGCTAGACCCAAACCCACTCGGCTAGACCCAAACCCACTCGGCTAGACCCAAACCCACTCCACGAGACCCATACCCACTCCGCTAGATGCACACCCACTCAGCCAGACCCAAATCCACTCGGCTAGACCGAAAGCCACTCAGCTAGACCCAAACCCATTTGGCTAGACCCAAACCCACTCGGCTAGACCCAAACCCACTCGGCTAGACCCAAACCCACTCGGCTAGACCCAAACCCACTTGGCTAGACCCAAACCCACTCGGCTAGACCCAAACCCAGTCCGCTACACCCAACCTCACTCCGCGAGACCCAAACCCACTCCGCTAGACCCAAACCCACTCCGCTATACCCAAACCCACTCCGCTAGACCCAAACCCACTCGGCTAGACCCAAACCCACTCGGCTAAACGCAAACCCACTCGGCTAGACCCAAACCCACTCGGCGAGACCCAAACCCACTCGGCGAGACCCAAACCCACTCGGCTAGACTCAAACCCACTCGGCTAGACGCAAACCCACTCCGCTAGACCTAAACCCACTCGGCTAGATCCAAACCCACTCGGCTAGACCCAAACCCACTCGGCTAGACCCAAACCCAGTCCGCTACACCCAACCTCACTCCGCGAGACCCAAACCCACTCCGCTAGACCCAAACCCACTCCGCTATACCCAAACCCACTCCGCTAGACCCAAACCCACTCGGCTAGACCCAAACCCACTCGACTAGACCCAAACCCACTCGGCTAGGCCCAAACCCACTCGGCTAGACCCAAACCCACTCGGCTAGACTCAAACCCACTCGGCTAGACCCAAACCCACTCGGCTAGACCCAAACCCACTCGGCTAGACCCAAACCCACACGGCTAGACCCAAACCCACTCCGCTAGACCCAAACCCACTCGGCTAGACCCAAACCCACTCGGCTAGACCCAAGCCCACTCGGCTAGACCCAAACCCACTCGGCTAGGCCCAAACCCACTCGGCTAGACCCAAAACCACTGGGCTAGACCGAAACCCACTCGACTAGACCCAAACCCACTCGACTAGACCCAAACCCACTCGGCTAGGCCCAAACCCACTCGGCTAGACCCAAACCCACTCGGCTAGACCCAAACCCACTCGGCTAGACGCAAACCCACTCGGCTGGACCCAAACCCACTCGGCTAGACCCAAACCCACTCGGCTAGACCCAAACCCACTCGGCTAGACCCAAACCCACTCGGCTAGACCCAAACCCACTCGGCTAGACCCAAACCCAATCCGCTAGACCCAAACCCACTCCGCTAGACCCAAACCCACTCGGCTAGACCAAAACCCACTCGGCTAGACCCAAACCAACTCTGCTAGACCCAAACCCACTCGGCTAGACCCAAACCCACTCGGCTAGACCCAACCCCACTTGGCTCGACCCAAACCCAATCGGCTAGACCCAAACCCAATCGGCTATGCCCAAACCCACTCGGTTAGACCCAAACCCACTCGGCTAGACCCAAACCCACTCGGCTAGATCCAAACCCACTCGGCTAGACCCAAACCCACTCGGCTAGATCCAAACCCACTCGGCTGGGCTCAAACCCACTCGGCTAGACCCAAACGCACTCGGCTAGACCCAAATCCACTCGGCCAGATCCAAACCCACTCGGCTAGACGCAAACCCACTCGGCTAGACCCAAACCCACTCGGCTAGACACAAACCCACTCGGCTAGACCCAAACCCACTCGGCCAGACCCAAACCCACTAGGCTAGACCCAAACCCACTCCGCGAAACCCATACCCACTCCGCTAGATGCACACCCACTCAGCTAGACCCAAATCCACTCGGCTAGACCGAAAGCCACTCAGCTAGACCCAAACCCATTTGGCTAGACCCAAACCCACTCAGCTAGACCCAAACCCACTCGGCTAGACCCAAACCCACTCTGCTAGACCCAAACCCACTCGGCTAGACCCAAACCCACTCGGCGAGACACAAACCCGCACGGCTACACACAAACCCACTCGGCTAGACCCAAACCCACTCGGCTAGACTCAAACCCACTCGGCTAGACCCAAACCCATTCGGCTAGGCTCAAACCCACTCGGCTAGACCCAAACCCACTCGGCTAGACCCAAAGCCACTCCGCTAGACCCAAACCCACTCGGCTAGACCCAAACCAACTCGGCTAGACCCAAACCCACTCGGCTAAACCCAAACCCACTCGGCTAAACCCAAACCCACTCGGATAGACCCAAACCCACTCTGCTAGACCCACACCCACTCGGCGAGACCCAAACCCACTCGGCTAGACTAAAACCCACTCGGCTAAACCCAAACCCACTCGGCTAGACCCAAACCCACTCGGCTAGACCCAAACCCACTCGGCTAGACCCAAACCCACTCGGCTAGACCCTAGCCCACTCGGCTAGACCCAAACCCACTCGGCTAGGCCCAAACCCACTCGGCTAGACCCAAACCCACTCCGCTAGACCCAAACCCACTCGGCTAGACCCAAACCCACTCCGCTAGACCCAAACCCACTCGGCTAGACCCAAACCCACTCGGCTAGACCCAAACCCACTCGGCTAGACCCAAACCCACTCGGCTAGACCCAAGCCCACTCGGCTAGACCCAAACCCACTCGGCTAGGCCCAAACCCACTGGGCTAGGCCCAAACCCACTCGGCTAGACCCAAACCCACTCGGCTAGACCCAAACCCACTCGGCTAGACCCAAACCCACTCCGCTAGACCCAAACCCACTCGGCTAGACACAAACCCACTCGGCTAGACACAAACCCACTAGGCTAGACCCAAACCCACTCGGCTAGACACAAACCCACTCGGCTAGACCCAAACCCACTCGGCTAGACCCAAACCCACTCGGCTAGACCCAAGCCCACTCGGCTAGACCCAAACCCACTCGGCTAGGCCAAAATCCACTCGGCTAGACCCAAACCCACTCGGCTAGACCCAAACCCACTCGGCTACACCCAAACCCACTGCGCCAGACCCAAAACCACTGGGCTAGACCCAAACCCAGTCGACTAGACCCAAACCCACTCGACTAGACCCAAACCCACTCAGCTAGACCCAATCCCACTCGGCTAGACCCAAACCCACTCGGCAAGACAGAAACCCACTCGGCTAGACCCAAACCCACTACTCTAGACCCAAACCCACTCCGCTAGACCCAAACCCGCTCGGCGAGACACAAACCCGCACGGCTACACACAAACCCACTCGGCTCGACCCAAACCTACTCGGCTAGACTCAAACCCACTCGGCTAGACCCAAACCCACTCAGCTAGACCCAATCCCACTCGGCTAGACCCAAACCCACTCGGCTAGACCCAACCCCACTCGGCTAGACCCAAACCCACTCGGCTAGACCCAAACCCACTCGGCTAGACCCAAACCCAATCGGCTAGGCCCAAACCTACTCGGCTAGACCCAAACCCACTCGGCTAGACCCAAACCCACTCGGCTAAACCCAAACCCACTCGGCTAGATCCAAACCCACTCGGCTAGACCCAAACCCACTCGGATAGACCCAAACCCACTCCGCTAGACCCAAACCCACTCGGCTAGACCCTAGCCCACTCGGCTAGACCCAAACCCACTCGGCTAGACCCAAACCCACTCGGCTAGATCCAAACCCACTCGGCTAGACCCAAACCCACTCGGATAGACCCACACCCACTCCGCTAGACCCAAACCCACTCGGCTAGACCCAAACCCACTCGGCTAAACCCAAACCCACTCGGCTAAACCCAAACCCACTCGGCTAAACCCAAACCCACTCGGCTAAACCCAAACCCACTCGGATAGACCCAAACGCACTCCGCTAGACCACACCCACTCGGCGAGACCCAAACCCACTCGGCTAGACTAAAACCCACTCGGCTAAACCCAAACCCACTCGGCTAGACACAAACCCACTCGGCTAGACCCAAACCCACTCGGCTAGACCCAAACCCGCTCGGCTAGACCCTAGCCCACTCGGCTAGACCCAAACCCACTCGGCTAGGCCCAAACCCACTCGGCTAGACCCAAACCCACTCGGGTAGACCCAAACCCACTCGGCTACACCCAAACCCACTCCGCTAGACCCAAACCCACTCGGCTAGACCCAAACCCACTCGGCTAGACCCAAACCCACTCGGCTAGACCCAAACCCACTCGGCTAGATCCAAGCCCACTCGGCTAGACCGAAACCCACTCGGCTAGGCCCAAACCCACTGGGCTAGGCCCAAACCCACTCGGCTAGACCCAAACCCACTCGGCTAGACCCAAACCCACTCGGCTAGACCCAAACCCACTCGGCTAGACCCAAGCCCACTCGGCTAGACCCAAACCAACTCGGCTAGGCCAAAACCCACTCGGCTAGACCCAAACCCACTCGGCTAGACCCAAACCCACTCGGCTAGACCCAAACCCACTGCGCTAGACCCAAAACCACTGGGCTAGACCCAAACCCAGTCGACTAGACCCAAACCCACTCGACTAGACCCAAACCCACTCAGCTAGACCCAATCCCACTCGGCTAGACCCAAGCCCACTCGGCTAGACCCAAACCCACTCGGCTAGGCCAAAACCCACTCGGCTAGACCCAAACCCACTCGGCTAGACCCAAACCCACTCGGCTACACCCAAACCCACTGCGCTAGACCCAAAACCACTGGGCAAGACCCAAACCCAGTCGACTAGACCCAAACCCACTCGACTAGACCCAAACCCACTCAGCTAGACCCAATCCCACTCGGCTAGACCCAAACCCACTCGGCAAGACAGAAACCCACTCGGCTAGACCCAAACCCACTACTCTAGACCCAAACCCACTCCGCTAGACCCAAACCCGCTCGGCGAGACACAAACCCGCACGGCTACACACAAACCCACTCGGCTAGACTCAAACCCACTCGGCTAGACCCAAACCCACTCGGCTAGGCTCAAACCCACTCGGCTAGACCCAAACCCACTCGGCTAGACCCAAAGCCACTCCGCTAGACCCAAACCCACTCGGCTAGACCCAAACCAACTCGGCTAGACCCAAACCCACTCGGCTAGAACCAAACCCACTCGGCTAGAGGCAAACCCACTCCGCTAGAGCCAAACCCACTCGGCAAGACCCAAACCCACTCGGCTAGACCCAAACCCACTCGGCTGGACCCAAACCCACTCGGCTAGATCCAAACCCACTCCGCTAGACACAAACCCACTCGGCTTGACGCAAACCCACTCGGCTAGACCAAAACCCACTCGGCTAGACAGAAACCCACTCGGCTAGACCCAAACCCAATCGGCTATGCCCAAACCCACTCGGTTAGACCCAAACCCACTCGGCTAGTCCCAAACCCACTCGGCTGGACCCAAACCCACTCGGCTAGATCCAAACCCACTCCGCTAGACCCAAACCCACTCGGCTAGACCCAAACCCACTCGGCTAGACCCTAGCCCACTCGGCTAGACCCAAACCCACTCGGCTAGACCCAAACCCACTCGGCTAGATCCAAACCCACTCGGCTAGACCCAAACCCACTCGGATAGACCCAAACCCACTCCGCTAGACCCAAACCCACTCGGCGAGACCCAAACCCACTCGGCTAGACTAAAACCCACTCGGCTAAACCCAAACCCACTCGGCTAGACACAAACCCACTCGGTTAGACACAAACCCACTCGGCTAGACCTAAACCCACTCGGCTAGACCCTAGCCCACTCGGCTAGACCCAAACCCACTCGGCTAGGCCCAAACCCACTCGGCTAGACCCAAACCCACTCCGCTAGACCCAAACCCACTCGGCTAGACCCAAACCCACTCCGCTAGACACAAACCCACTCGGCTAGACCCAAACCCACTCGGCTAGACCCAAACCCACTCGGTTAGACCGAAACCCACTCGGCTAGACCCAAGCCCACTCGGCTAGACCCAAACCCACTCGGCTAGGCCCAAACCCACTGGGCTAGGCCCAAACCCACTCGGCTAGACCCAAACCCACTCGGCTAGACCCAAACCCACTCGGCTAGACCCAAACCCACTCCGCTAGACCCAAACCCACTCGGCTAGACACAAACCCACTCGGCTAGACACAAACCCACTAGGCTAGACCCAAACCCACTCCGCAAGACCCAAATCCACTCCGCTAGACCCAAACCCACTCGGCTAGACACAAACCCACTCGGCTAGACCCAAACCCACTCGGCTAGACCCAAACCCACTCGGCTAGACCCAAGCCCACTCGGCTAGACCCAAACCCACTCGGCTAGGCCGAAACCCACTCGGCTAGACCCAAACCCACTCGGCTAGACCCAAACCCACTCGGCCAGACCCAAACCCACTGCGTTGACCCAAAACCACTGGGCTAGACCCAAACCCAGTCGGCTAGACCCAAACCCACTCGACTAGACCCAAACCCACTCAGCTAGACCCAATCCCACTCGGCTAGACCCAAACCTACTCGGCTAGACAGAAACCCACTCGGCTAGACCCAAACCCACTACTCTAGACCCAAACCCACTCCGCTAGACCCAAACCCGCTCGGCGAGACACAAACCCGCTCGGCTACACACAAACCCACTCGGCTAGACCCAAACCCTCTCGGCTAGACTCAAAACCCACTCGGCTAGACCCAAACCCACTCGGCTAGGCTCAAACCCACTCGGCTAGACCCAAACCCACTCGGCTAGACCCAAAGCCACTCCGCTAGACCCAAACCCACTCGGCTAGACCCAAACCAACTCGGCTAGACCCAAACCCACTCGGCTAGAACCAAACCCACTCGGCTAGAGGCAAACCCACTCCGCTAGACCCAAACCCACTCGGCAAGACCCAAACCCACTCGGCTAGACCCAAACCCACTCGGCTGGACCCAAACCCACTCGGCTAGATCCAAACCCACTCAGCTAGAAACAAACCCACTCGGCTTGACGCAAACCCACTCGGCTAGACCCAAACCCACTAGGCTAGACAGAAACCCACTCGGCTAGACCCAAACCCACTCGGCTAGACCCAAACCAACTCGGCTAGACCCAAACCCACTCGGCGAGACACAAACCCGCTCGGCTACACACAAACCCACTCGGCTAGACCCGAACTCACTCGGCTAGACCCAAATCCACTCGGCTGGACCCAAACCCACTCGGCTAGTCCCAAACCCACTCGGCTAGACCAAAACCCACTCGGCTAGACCCAAACCCACTCGGCTAGACCCAAACCCACTCGGCTAGACCCAAGCCCACTCGGCTAGACCCAAACCCACTCGGCTAGGCCCAAACCCACTTGGCTAGACCCAAACCCACTCGGCTAGACCCAAACCCACTCGGCTAGACCCAAACCCACTGCGCTAGACCCAAAACCACTGGGCTAGACCCAAACCCACTCGACTAGACCGAAACCCACTCGACTAGACCCAAACCCACTCAGCTAGACCCAAACCCACTCGGCTAGACCCAAACCCACTCGGCTAGACAGAAACCCACTCGGCTAGACCCAAACCCACTACGCTAGACCCAAACCCACTCCGCTAGACCCAAACCCGCTCGGCTAGATCCAAACGCACTCGGCTAGACCCAAACCCACTCCGCTAGACCCAAACCCACTCGGCTAGACTCAAACCCTCTCGGCTAGACCCAAACCCACTCGGCTAGACCCAAAGCCACTCCGCTAGACCCAAACCCACTCGGCTAGACCCAAACCAACTCGGCTAGACTCAAACCCACTCGGCTAGAACCAAACCCACTCGGCTAGAGGCAAACCCACTCCGCTAGACCCAAACCCACTCGGCAAGACCCAAACCCACTCGGCTAGACCCAAACCCACTCGTGTAGACCCAAACCCACTCGGCTGGACCCAAACCCACTCGGCTAGATCGAAACCCACTCCGCTAGACACAAACCCACTCGGCTTGACCCAAACCCACTCGGGTAGACCCAAACCCACTCGGCTAGACAGAAACCCACTCGGCTAGACCAAAACCCACTCGGCTAGACCCAAACCCACTCGGCTAGACCCAAACCCACTCGGTGAGACACAAACCCGCCCGGCTGGACCCAAACCCACTCGGCTAGACCCGAACTCACTCGGCTAGACTCAAATCCACTCGGCTAGACCCAAACCCACTCGGCTAGGCCCAAACCGACTCGGCTAGACCAAAACCCACTCGGCTAGACCCAAAGCCACTCGGCTAGACCCAAACCCACTCGGCTAGACCCAAACCCACTCGGCTAGACCCAAACCTACTCTGCTAGACCCAAACCCACTCGGCTAGACGCAAACCCACTCCGCTAGACCCAAACCCACTCTGCTAGACCCAAACCCACACGGCTAGACCCAAACCCACTCGGCTAGACCCAAACCCACTCGGCGAGACCCAAACCCACTCCGCTAGACCCATACCCACTCCGCTAGATGCACACCTACTCAGCTAGACCCAAATCCACTCGGCTAGACCGAAAGCCACTCAGCTAGACCCAAACCCATTTGGCTAGACCCAAACCCACTCGACTAGACCCAAACCCACTCGGCTAGACCCAAACCCACTCGGCTAGACGCAAACCCACTCCGCTAGACCCAAACCAACTCGGCTAGATCCAAACCCACTCCGCTAGACCCAAACCCACTCGGCTAGACCCAAACCCACTCCGCTAGACACAAACCCACTCGGCTAGACCCAAACCCACTCGGCTAGACCCAAACCCACTCGGCTAGACCGAAACCCACTCGGCTAGACCCAAGCCCACTCGGCTAGACCCAAACCCACTCGGCTAGGCCCAAACCCACTGGGCTAGGCCCAAACCCACTCGGCTAGACCCAAACCCACTCGGCTAGACCCAAACCCACTCGGCTAGACCCAAACCCACTCCGCTAGACCCAAACCCACTCGGCTAGACACAAACCCACTCGGCTAGACACAAACCCACTAGGCTAGACCCAAACCCACTCCGCAAGACCCAAATCCACTCCGCTAGACCCAAACCCACTCGGCTAGACACAAACCCACTCGGCTAGACCCAAACCCACTCGGCTAGACCCAAACCCACTCGGCTAGACCCAAGCCCACTCGGCTAGACCCAAACCCACTCGGCTAGGCCGAAACCCACTCGGCTAGACCAAACCCACTCGGCTAGACCCAAACCCACTCGGCCAGACCCAAACCCACTGCGTTGACCCAAAACCACTGGGCTAGACCCAAACCCAGTCGGCTAGACCCAAACCCACTCGACTAGACCCAAACCCACTCAGCTAGACCCAATCCCACTCGGCTAGACCCAAACCTACTCGGCTAGACAGAAACCACTCGGCTAGACCCAAACCCACTACTCTAGACCCAAACCCACTCCGCTAGACCCAAACCCGCTCGGCGAGACACAAACCCGCTCGGCTACACACAAACCCACTCGGCTAGACCCAAACCCTCTCGGCTAGACTCAAAACCCACTCGGCTAGACCCAAACCCACTCGGCTAGGCTCAAACCCACTCGGCTAGACCCAAACCCACTCGGCTAGACCCAAAGCCACTCCGCTAGTCCCAAACCCACTCGGCTAGACCCAAACCAACTCGGCTAGACCCAAACCCACTCGGCTAGAACCAAACCCACTCGGCTAGAGGCAAACCCACTCCGCTAGACCCAAACCCACTCGGCAAGACCCAAACCCACTCGGCTAGACCCAAACCCACTCGGCTGGACCCAAACCCACTCGGCTAGATCCAAACCCACTCCGCTAGAAACAAACCCACTCGGCTTGACGCAAACCCACTCGGCTAGACCCAAACCCACTCGGCTAGACAGAAACCCACTCGGCTAGACCCAAACCCAATCGGCTAGACCCAAACCAACTCGGCTAGACCCAAACCCACTCGGCGAGACACAAACCCGCTCGGCTACACACAAACCCACTCGGCTAGACCCGAACTCACTCGGCTAGACCCAAATCCACTCGGCTGGACCCAAACCCACTCGGCTAGGCCCAAACCCACTCGGCTAGACCAAAACCCACTCGGCTAGACCCAAACCCACTCGGCTAGACCCAAACCCACTCGGCTAGACCCAAGCCCACTCGGCTAGACCCAAACCCACTCGGCTAGGCCCAAACCCACTTGGCTAGACCCAAACCCACTCGGCTAGACCCAAACCCACTCGGCTAGACCCAAACCCACTGCGCTAGACCCAAAACCACTGGGCTAGACCCAAACCCACTCGACTAGACCGAAACCCACTCGACTAGACCCAAACCCACTCAGCTAGACCCAAACCCACTCGGCTAGACCCAAACCCACTCGGCTAGACAGAAACCCACTCGGCTAGACCCAAACCCACTACGCTATACCCAAACCCACTCCGCTAGACCCAAACCCGCTCGGCTAGATCCAAACGCACTCGGCTAGACCCAAACCCACTCCGCTAGACCCAAACCCACTCGGCTAGACTCAAACCCACTCGGCTAGACCCAAACCCACTCGGCTAGACCCAAAGCCACTCCGCTAGACCCAAACCCACTCGGCTAGACCCAAACCAACTCGGCTAGACTCAAACCCACTCGGCTAGAACCAAACCCACTCGGCTAGAGGCAAACCCACTCCGCTAGACCCAAACCCACTCGGCAAGACCCAAACCCACTCGGCTAGACCCAAACCCACTCGTGTTGACCCAAACCCACTCGGCTGGACCCAAACCCACTCGGCTGGATCGAAACCCACTCCGCTAGACACAAACCCACTCGGCTTGACCCAAACCCACTCGGGTAGACCCAAACCCACTCGGCTAGACAGAAACCCACTCGGCTAGACCCAAACCCACTCGGCTAGACCCAAACCCACTCGGCTAGACCCAAACCCACTCGGTGAGACACAAACCCGCCCGGGTAGACCCAAACCCACTCGGCTAGACCCGAACTCACTCGGCTAGACTCAAATCCACTCGGCTAGACCCAAACCCACTCGGCTAGGCCCAAACCGACTCGGCTAGACCAAAACCCACTCGGCTAGACCCAAAGCCACTCGGCTAGACCCAAACCCACTCGGCTAGACCCAAACCCACTCGGCTAGACCCAAACCTACTCTGCTAGACCCAAACCCACTCGGCTAGACGCAAACCCACTCCGCTAGACCCAAACCCACTCTGCTAGACCCAAACCCACACGGCTAGACCCAAACCCACTCGGCTAGACCCAAACCCACTCGGCGAGACCCAAACCCACTCCGCTAGACCCATACCCACTCCGCTAGATGCACACCTACTCAGCTAGACCCAAATCCACTCGGCTAGACCGAAAGCCACTCAGCTAGACCCAAACCCATTTGGCTAGACCCAAACCCACTCGACTAGACCCAAACCCACTCGGCTAGACCCAAACCCACTCGGCTAGACGCAAACCCACTCCGCTAGACCCAAACCAACTCGGCTAGATCCAAACGCACTCGGCTAGACCCAAACCCACTCCGCTAGACCCAAACCCAGTCCGCTAGACCCAACCCCACTCCGCTAGACCCAAACCCACTCCGCTAGACCCAAACCCACTCGGCTAGACCCAAACCCACTCGGCTAGACGCAAACCCACTCGGCTAGACTCAAACCCACTCTGCTAGACCCAAACCCACTCGGCTAGACCCAAACCCACTCGGCTAGATCCAAACCCACTCGGCTAGGCCCAAATCCACTCGGCTAGACCCAAACCCACTCGGCGAGACCCAAACCCCCTTGGCTAGACCCAAACCCACTCGGCTAGACGCAAACCCACTCGGCTAGACCCAAACCCACTCGGCTAGACCCAAACCCACTCCGCTAGACCCAAACCCACTCGGCTAGACCCAAACCCACTCGGCTAGACCCAAACCCACTCGGCTAGACGCAAACCAACTCGGCTAGACCCAAACCCACTTGGCTAGACCCAACCCCACTCGGCTAGACCCAACCACACTCGGCTAGACCCAAACCCACTCGGCTAGACCCAAACCCAATCGGTTATGCCCAAACCCACTCGGTTAGCCCCAAACCCACTCGGCTAGACCCAAACCCACTCGGCTAGACCCAACCCCACTCGGCTAGACCCAACCCCACTCGGCTAGACCCAAACCCACTCGGCTAGACCCAAACCCAATCGGTTATGCCCAAACCCACTCGGGTAGACCCAAACCCACTCGGCTAGACCCAAACCCACTCGGCTAGACCCAAACCCACTCGGCTAGACCCAAACCCAATCGGCTAGACCAAAACACACTCGGCTAGACCCAAACCCACTCGGCTAGACCCAAACCCACTCGGCTAGACCCAAACCCACTCGGCTAGACCCAAACCCACTCGGCTAGACCCAAACCCACGCGGCTAGATGCAAACCCACTCCGCTAGACCCAAACCCACTCGGCTAGATCCAAACCCACTCGGCTAGACCCAACCCACTCCGCTAGACCCAAACCCACTCGGCTAGACGCAAACCCACTCCGCTAGACCCAAACCCACTCAGCTAGAGCCAAACGCACTCGGCTAGACCCAAACACACTCCACTAGACCCAAACCCAGTCCGCTAGACCCAACCCCACTCCGCTAGACCCAAACCCACTCCGCTAGACCCAAACCCACTCGGCTAGACCCAAACCCACCCGACTAGACGCAAACCCACTCGGCTAGACTCAAACCCACTCTGCTAGACCCAAACCCACTCGGCTAGACCCAAACCCACTCGGCTAGATCCAAACCCACTCGGCTAGGCCCAAACCCACTCGGCTAGACCCAAACCCACTCGGCGAGACCCAAACCCCCTCGGCTGGACCCAAACCCACTCGGCTAGACCCAAACCCACTCGGCTAGACCCAAACCCACTCCGCTAGACCAAAACCCACTTGGCTGGACCCAAACCCACTCGGCTTGACCCAAACCCACTCGGCTAGACCCAAACCAACTCGGCTAGACCCAAACCCACTCGGCTAGACCCAACCCCACTCGGCTATACCCAACCCCACTCGGCTAGACCCAAACCCACTCGGCTAGACCCAAACCCAATCGGTTATGCCCAAACCCACTCGGTTGGCCCCAAACCCACTCGGCTAGACCCAAACCAACTCGGCTAGACCCAAACCCACTCGGCTAGACCCAAACCCACTCGGCTAGACCCAAACCCACTCGGCTAGACGCAAACCCACTCCGCTAGACCCAAACCCACTCGGCTAGATCCAAACCCACTCGGCTAGACCCAACCCACTCCGCTAGACCCAAACCCAGTCGGTTAGGCCCAAACCCACTCGGCTAGACCCAAACCCACTCGGCTAGACCCAAACCCACTCGGCTAGACCCAAACTCACTCGGATAGACCCAAACCCACTCCGCTAGACCCAAACCCACTTGGCTAGACCCAAACACACTCGGCTAGACCCAAACCCACTCGGCTAGACCCAAACCCACTCGGCTGGACCCAAACCCACTCGGCTAGACTCAAACCCACTCGGCTAGACCCAAACCCACTCAGCTAGACCCAAAGCCACTCGGCTAGGCCCAAAGCCACTCGGCTAGGCCCAAACCCACTCGGCTAGACCCAAACCCACTCGGCTAGACCCAAACCCACTCGGCTAGACCCAAACCCAATTGGCAATGCCCAAACCCACTCGGTTAGACCTAAACCCACTCGGCTAGACCCAAACCCACTCGGCTAGATCCAAAACCCACTCGGCTAGACCCAAACCCAATCGGCTAGACCCAAACCCTCTCGGCTAGACCCAACCCCACTCGGCTAGACCCAAACCCACTCGGCTAGACCCAAACCCACTCGGCTAGACCCAAACCCAATTGGCTAGGCCCAAACCCACTCGGCTAGACCCAAACCCACTCGGCTAGACCCAAACCCACTCGGCTAGACCCAAACCCACTCGGCTAGATCCAAACCCACTCGGCTAGACCCAAACTCACTCGGATAGACCCAAACCCACTCCGCTAGACCCAAACCCACTTGGCTAGACCCAAACCCACTCGGCTAGACCCTAGCCCACTCGGCTAGACCCAAACCCACTCGGCTAGACCCAAACCCACTCGGCTAGATCCAAACCCACTCGGCAAGACCCAAACCCACTCGGATAGACCCACACCCACTCCGCTAGAACCAAACCCACTCGGCTAGACCGAAACCCACTCGGCTAGACTAAAACCCACTCGGCTAAACCCAAACCCACTCGGCTAAACCCAAACCCACTCGGCTAAACCCAAACCCACTCGGATAGACCCAAACCCACTCCGCTAGACCCAAACCCACTCGGCTAGACCCAAACCCACTCGGCTAGACTAAAACCCACTCGGCTATGCCCAAACCCACTCAGTTAGACCCAAACCCACTCGGCTAGACCCAAACCCACTCGGCTAGACCCAAACCCACTCCGCTAGACCCAAACCCACTTGGCTAGACCCAAACCCACTCGGCTAGACCCTAGCCCACTCGGCTAGACCCAAACCCACTCGGCTAGACCCAAACCCACTCGGCTAGATCCAAACCCACTCGGCAAGACCCAAACCCACTCGGATAGACCCACACCCACTCCGCTAGACCCAAACCCACTCGGCTAGACCGAAACCCACTCGGCTAGACTAAAACCCACTCGGCTAAACCCAAACCCACTCGGCTAAACCCAAACCCACTCGGCTAAACCCAAACCCACTCGGATAGACCCAAACCCACTCCGCTAGACCCAAACCCACTCGGCTAGACCCAAACCCACTCGGCTAGACTAAAACCCACTCGGCTATGCCCAAACCCACTCAGTTAGACCCAAACCCACTCGGCTAGACCCAAACCCACTCGGCTAGACCCAAACCCACTCGGCTAGGCCCAAACCCACTCGGCTAGGCCCAAACCCACTCGCCTAGACCCAAACCCACTCGGCTAGACCCAAACCCAATCGGCTATGCCCAAACCCACTCGGTTAGACCCAAACCCACTCGGCTAGACCCAAACCCACTCGGCTAGATCCAAACCCACTCGGCTAGACCCAAACCCAATCGGCTAGACCCAAACCCTCTCGGCTAGACCCAAACCCACTCGGCTAGACCCAAACCCACTCGGCTAGACGCAAACCCACTCGGCTAGACCCAAACCCACTCGGCTAGACCCAACCCCACTCGGCTAGACCCAAACCCACTCGGCCAGACCCAAACCCACTCGGCTAGACCCAAACCCAATCGGCTAGGCCCAAACCTACTCGGCTAGACCCAAACCCACTCGGCTAGACCCAAACCCACTCGGCTAGACCCAAACCCACTCGGCTAGATCCAAACCCACTCGGCTAGACCCAAACCCACTCGGATAGACCCAAACCCACTCCGCTAGACCCAAACCCACTTGGCTAGACCCAAACCCACTCGGCTAGACCCTAGCCCACTCGGCTAGACCCAAACCCACTCGGCTAGACCCAAACCCACTCGGCTAGATCCAAACCCACTCGGCTAGACCCAAACCCACTCGGATAGACCCACACCCACTCCGCTAGACCCAAACCCACTCGGCTAGACCCAAACCCACTCGGCTAGACTAAAACCCACTCGGCTAAACCCAAACCCACTCGGCTAAACCCAAACCCACTCGGCTAAACCCAAATCCACTCGGATAGACCCAAACCCACTCCGCTAGACCCAAACCCACTCGGCGAGACCCAAACCCACTCGTCTAGACTAAAACCCACTCGGCTAAACCCAAACCCACTCGGCTAGACACAAACCCACTCGGCTAGACCCAAACCCACTCGGCTAGACCCAAACCCACTCGGCTAGACCCTAGCCCACTCGGCTAGACCCAAACCCACTCGGCTAGGCCCAAACCCACTCGGCTAGACCCAAACCCACTCGGCTAGACCCAAACCCACTCGGCTAGACCCAAACCCACTGCACTAGACCCAAAACCACTGGGCTAGACCCAAACCCACTCGACTAGACCCAAACCCACTCGACTATACCCAAACCCACTCAGCTAGACCCAAACCCACTCGTCTAGACTAAAACCCACTCGGCTAGATCCAAACCCACTCGGCTAGACCCAACCCACTCCGCTAGACCCAAACCCAGTCCGCTAGACCCAACCCCACTCCGCTAGACCCAAACCCACTCGGCTAGACCCAAACCCACTCGGCTAGACCCAAACCCACTCGGCTAGACTCAAACCCACTCGGCTAGACCCAAAACCACACGGCTAGACCCAAACCCACTCGGCTAGGCCCAAACCCACTCGGTTAGGCCCAAACCCACTCGGCTAGACCCAAACCCACTCGGCTAGACCCAAACCCACTCGGCTAGACCCAAACTCACTCGGATAGACCCAAACCCACTCCGCTAGACCCAAACCCACTTGGCTAGACCCAAACACACTCGGCTAGACCCAAACCCACTCGGCTAGACCCAAACCCACTCGGCTGGACCCAAACCCACTCGGCTAGACTCAAACCCACTCGGCTAGACCCAAACCCACTCAGCTAGACCCAAAGCCACTCGGCTAGGCCCAAAGCCACTCGGCTAGGCCCAAACCCACTCGGCTAGACCCAAACCCACTCGGCTAGACCCAAACCCACTCGGCTAGACCCAAACCCAATTGGCAATGCCCAAACCCACTCGGTTAGACCTAAACCCACTCGGCTAGACCCAAACCCACTCGGCTAGATCCAAAACCCACTCGGCTAGACCCAAACCCAATCGGCTAGACCCAAACCCTCTCGGCTAGACCCAACCCCACTCGGCTAGACCCAAACCCACTCGGCTAGACCCAAACCCACTCGGCTAGACCCAAACCCAATTGGCTAGGCCCAAACCCACTCGGCTAGACCCAAACCCACTCGGCTAGACCCAAACCCACTCGGCTAGACCCAAACCCACTCGGCTAGATCCAAACCCACTCGGCTAGACCCAAACTCACCTGGATAGACCCAAACCCACTCCGCTAGACCCAAACCCACTTGGCTAGACCCTAACCCACTCGGCTAGACCCTAGCCCACTCGGCTAGACCCAAACCCACTCGGCTAGACCCAAACCCACTCGGCTAGATCCAAACCCACTCGGCAAGACCCAAACCCACTCGGATAGACCCACACCCACTCCGCTAGACCCAAACCCACTCGGCTAGACCGAAACCCACTCGGCTAGACTAAAACCCACTCGGCTAAACCCAAACCCACTCGGCTAAACCCAAACCCACTCGGCTAAACCCAAACCCACTCGGATAGACCCAAACCCACTCCGCTAGACCCAAACCCACTCGGCTAGACCCAAACCCACTCGGCTAGACTAAAACCCACTCGGCTATGCCCAAACCCACTCAGTTAGACCCAAACCCACTCGGCTAGACCCAAACCCACTCGGCTAGACCCAAACCCACTCCGCTAGACCCAAACCCACTTGGCTAGACCCAAACCCACTCGGCTAGACCCTAGCCCACTCGGCTAGACCCAAACCCACTCGGCTAGACCCAAACCCACTCGGCTAGATCCAAACCCACTCGGCAAGACCCAAACCCACTCGGATAGACCCACACCCACTCCGCTAGACCCAAACCCACTCGGCTAGACCGAAACCCACTCGGCTAGACTAAAACCCACTCGGCTAAACCCAAACCCACTCGGCTAAACCCAAACCCACTCGGCTAAACCCAAACCCACTCGGATAGACCCAAACCCACTCCGCTAGACCCAAACCCACTCGGCTAGACCCAAACCCACTCGGCTAGACTAAAACCCACTCGGCTATGCCCAAACCCACTCAGTTAGACCCAAACCCACTCGGCTAGACCCAAACCCACTCGGCTAGACCCAAACCCACTCGGCTAGGCCCAAACCCACTCGGCTAGGCCCAAACCCACTCGCCTAGACCCAAACCCACTCGGCTAGACCCAAACCCAATCGGCTATGCCCAAACCCACTCGGTTAGACCCATACCCACTCGGCTAGACCCAAACCCACTCGGCTAGATCCAAACCCACTCGGCTAGACCCAAACCCAATCGGCTAGACCCAAACCCTCTCGGCTAGACCCAAACCCACTCGGCTAGACCCAAACCCACTCGGCTAGACGCAAACCCACTCGGCTAGACCCAAACCCACTCGGCTAGACCCAACCCCACTCGGCTAGACCCAAACCCACTCGGCCAGACCCAAACCCACTCGGCTAGACCCAAACCCAATCGGCTAGGCCCAAACCTACTCGGCTAGACCCAAACCCACTCGGCTAGACCCAAACCCACTCGGCTAGACCCAAACCCACTCGGCTAGATCCAAACCCACTCGGCTAGACCCAAACCCACTCGGATAGACCCACACCCACTCCGCTAGACCCAAACCCACTCGGCTAGACCCAAACCCACTCGGCTAGACTAAAACCCACTCGGCTAAACCCAAACCCACTCGGCTAAACCCAAACCCACTCGGCTAAACCCAAATCCACTCGGATAGACCCAAACCCACTCCGCTAGACCCAAACCCACTCGGCGAGACCCAAACCCACTCGTCTAGACTAAAACCCACTCGGCTAAACCCAAACCCACTCGGCTAGACACAAACCCACTCGGCTAGACCCAAACCCACTCGGCTAGACCCAAACCCACTCGGCTAGACCCTAGCCCACTCGGCTAGACCCAAACCCACTCGGCTAGGACCAAACCCACTCGGCTAGACCCAAACCCACTCGGCTAGACCCAAACCCACTCGGCTAGACCCAAACCCACTGCACTAGACCCAAAACCACTGGGCTAGACCCAAACCCACTCGACTAGACCCAAACCCACTCGACTAGACCCAAACCCACTCAGCTAGACCCAAACCCACTCGTCTAGACTAAAACCCACTCGGCTAAACCCAAACCCACTCGGCTAGACACAAACCCACTCGGCTAGACCCAAACCCACTCGGCTAGACCCAAACCCACTCGGCTAGACCCTAGCCCACTCGGCTAGACCCAAACCCACTCGGCTAGATCCAAACCCACTCGGCTAGACGCAAACCCACTCGGCTAGACCCAAACCCACTCGGCTAGACCCAAACCCACTGCACTAGACCCAAAACCACTGGGCTAGACCCAAACCCACTCGACTAGACCCAAACCCACTCGACTAGACCCAAACCCACTCAGCTAGACCCAAACCCACTCGGCTAGACCCAAACCCACTCGGCTAGACAGAAACCCACTCGGCTAGACCCAAACCCACTACGCTAGACCCAAACCCACTCCGCTAGACCCAAACCCGCTCGGCTAGATCCAAACCCACTCTGCTAGTCCCAAACCCACTCTGCTAGACCCAAACCCACTCGGCTAGACCCAAACCCCCTCGGCTAGACCCAAACCCACTCGGCTAGACGCAAACCCACTCGGCTAGACCCAAACCCACTCCGCTAGACCCAAACCCACTCGGCTAGACCCAAACCCACTCGGCTAGACCCAAACCCACTCGGCTAGACCCAAACCCACTCGGCTAGACCCAAACCAACTCGGCTAGACCCAAACCCACTCGGCTAGACCCAACCCCACTCGGCTAGACCCAACCCCACTCGGCTAGACCCAAACCCACTCGGCTAGACCCAAACCCAATCGGTTATGCCCAAACCCACTCGGTTAGCCCCAAACCCACTCGGCTAGACCCAAACCCACTCGGCTAGACCCAACCCCACTCGGCTAGACCCAACCCCACTCGGCTAGACCCAAACCCACTCGGCTAGACCCAAACCCAATTGGTTAAGCCCAAACCCACTCGGTTGGACCCAAACCCACTCGGCTCGACCCAAACCCACTCGGCTAGACCCAAACCCACTCGGCTAGACCCAAACCCAATCGGCTAGACCCAAACACACTCGGCTAGACCCAAACCCACTCGGCTAGACCCAAACCCATTCGGCTGGACCCAAACCCACTCGGCTAGACCCAAACCCACTCGGCTAGACCCAAACCCACTCGGCTAGACGCAAACCCACTCCGCTAGACCCAAACCCACTCGGCTAGATCCAAACCCACTCAGCTAGACCCACACCCACTCCGCTAGACCCAAACCCACTCGGCTAGAAGCAAACCCACTCCGCTAGACCCAAACCCACTCAGCTAGATCCAAACGCACTCGGCTAGACCCAAACCCACTCCGCTAGACCCAAACCCAGTCCGCTAGACCCAACCCCACTCGGCTAGACCCAAACCCACTCCGCTAGACCCAAACCCACTCGGCTAGACCCAAACCCACTCGACTAGACGCAAACCCACTCGGCTAGACTCAAACCCACTCTGCTAGACCCAAACCCACTCGGCTAGACCCAAACCCACTCGGCTAGATCCAAACCCACTCGGCTAAGCCCAAACCCACTCGGCTAGACCCAAACCCACTCTGCGAGACCCAAACCCCCTCGGCTAGACCCAAACCCAATCGGCTAGACGCAAACCCACTCGGCTAGACTCAAACCCACTCGGCTAGACCCAAACCCACTCCGCTAGACCCAAACCCACTCGGCTAGACCCAAACCCACTCGGCTAGACCCAAACCCACTCGGCTAGACCCAAACCAACTCGGCTAGACCCAAACCCACTCGGCTAGACCCAACACCACTCGGCTATACCCAACCCCACTCGGCTAGACCCAAACCCACTCGGCTGGACCCAAACCCAATCGGTTATGCCCAAACCCACTCGGTTAGCCCCAAACCCACTCGGCTAGACCCAAACCCACTCGGCCAGACCCAAACCCACTCGGCTAGACCCAAACCCAATCGGCTAGGCCCAAACCTACTCGGCTAGACCCAAACCCACTCGGCTAGACCCAAACCCACTCGGCTAGACCCAAACCCACTCGGCTAGATCCAAACCCACTCGGCTAGACCCAAACCCACTCGGATAGACCCAAACCCACTCCGCTAGACCCAAACCCACTTGGCTAGACCCAAACCCACTCGGCTAGACCCTAGCCCACTCGGCTAGACCCAAACCCACTCGGCTAGACCCAAACCCACTCGGCTAGATGCAAACCCACTCGGCTAGACCCAAACCCACTCGGATAGACCCACACCCACTCCGCTAGACCCAAACCCACTCGGCTAGACCCAAACCCACTCGGCTAGACTAAAACCCACTCGGCTAAACCCAAACCCACTCGGCTAAACCCAAACCCACTCGGCTAAACCCAAATCCACTCGGATAGACCCAAACCCACTCCGCTAGACCCAAACCCACTCGGCGAGACCCAAACCCACTCGTCTAGACTAAAACCCACTCGGCTAAACCCAAACCCACTCGGCTAGACACAAACCCACTCGGCTAGACCCAAACCCACTCGGCTAGACCCAAACCCACTCGGCTAGACCCTAGCCCACTCGGCTAGACCCAAACCCACTCGGCTAGGCCCAAACCCACTCGGCTAGACCCAAACCCACTCGGCTAGACCCAAACCCACTCGGCTAGACCCAAACCCACTGCACTAGACCCAAAACCACTGGGCTAGACCCAAACCCACTCGACTAGACCCAAACCCACTCGACTAGACCCAAACCCACTCAGCTAGACCCAAACCCACTCGTCTAGACTAAAACCCACTCGGCTAAACCCAAACCCACTCGGCTAGACACAAACCCACTCGGCTAGACCCAAACCCACTCGGCTAGACCCAAACCCACTCGGCTAGACCCTAGCCCACTCGGCTAGACCCAAACCCACTCGGCTAGATCCAAACCCACTCGGCTAGACGCAAACCCACTCGGCTAGACCCAAACCCACTCGGCTAGACCCAAACCCACTGCACTAGACCCAAAGCCACTGGGCTAGACCCAAACCCACTCGACTAGACCCAAACCCACTCGACTAGACCCAAACCCACTCAGCTAGACCCAAACCCACTCGGCTAGACCCAAACCCACTCGGCTAGACAGAAACCCACTCGGCTAGACCCAAACCCACTACGCTAGACCCAAACCCACTCCGCTAGACCCAAACCCGCTCGGCTAGATCCAAACCCACTCTGCTAGTCCCAAACCCACTCTGCTAGACCCAAACCCACTCGGCTAGACCCAAACCCCATCGGCTAGACCCAAACCCACTCGGCTAGACGCAAACTCACTCGGCTAGACCCAAACCCAGTCCGCTAGACCCAAACCCACTCCGCTAGACCCAAACCCACTCGGCTAGACCCAAACCCACTCGGCTAGACCCAAACCCACTCGGCTAGACCCAAACCAACTCAGCTAGACCCAAACCCACTCGGCTAGACCCAACCCCACTCGGCTAGACCCAACCCCACTCGGCTAGACCCAAACCCACTCGGCTAGACCCAAACCCAATCGGTTATGCCCAAACCCACTCGGTTAGCCCCAAACCCACTCGGCTAGACCCAAACCCACTCGGCTAGACCCAACCCCACTGGGCTAGACCCAACCCCACTCGGCTAGACCCAAACCCACTCCGCTAGACCCAAACCCAATTGGTTATGCCCAAACCCACTCGGTTGGACCCAAACCCACTCGGCTCGACCCAAACCCACTCGGCTAGACCCAAACCCACTCGGCTAGACCCAAACCCAATCGGCTAGACCCAAACACACTCGGCTAGACCCAAACCCACTCGGCTAGACCCAAACCCATTCGGCTGGACCCAAACCCACTCGGCTAGACCCAAACCCACTCGGCTAGACCCAAACCCACTCGGCTAGACGCAAACCCACTCCGCTAGACCCAAACCCACTCGGCTAGATCCAAACCCACTCGGCTAGACCCACACCCACTCCGCTAGACCCAAACCCACTCGGCTAGAAGCAAACCCACTCCGCTAGACCCAAACCCACTCAGCTAGATCCAAACGCACTCGGCTAGACCCAAACCCACTCCGCTAGACCCAAACCCAGTCCGCTAGACCCAACCCCACTCGGCTAGACCCAAACCCACTCCGCTAGACCCAAACCCACTCGGCTAGACCCAAACCCACTCGACTAGACGCAAACCCACTCGGCTAGACTCAAACCCACTCTGCTAGACCCAAACCCACTCGGCTAGACCCAAACCCACTCGGCTAGATCCAAACCCACTCGGCTAAGCCCAAACCCACTCGGCTAGACCCAAACCCACTCTGCGAGACCCAAACCCCATCGGCTAGACCCAAACCCACTCGGCTAGACGCAAACTCACTCGGCTAGACCCAAACCCAGTCCGCTAGACCCAAACCCACTCCGCTAGACCCAAACCCACTCGGCTAGACCCAAACCCACTCGGCTAGACCCAAACCCACTCGGCTAGACCCAAACCAACTCGGCCAGACCCAAACCCACTCGGCTAGACCCAACCCCACTCGGCTAGACCCAACCCCACTCGGCTAGACCCAAACCCACTCGGCTAGACCCAAACCCAATCGGTTATGCCCAAACCCACTCGGTTAGCCCCAAACCCACTCGGCTAGACCCAAACCCACTCGGCTAGACCCAACCCCACTCGGCTAGACCCAACCCCATTCGGCTAGACCCAAACCCACTCGGCTAGACCCAAACCCAATTGGTTATGCCCAAACCCACTCGGTTGGACCCAAACCCACTCGGCTCGACCCAAACCCACTCGGCTAGACCCAAACCCACTCGGCTAGACCCAAACCCAATCGGCTAGACCCAAACACACTCGGCTAGACCCAAACCCACTCGGCTAGACCCAAACCCATTCGGCTGGACCCAAACCCACTCGGCTAGACCCAAACCCACTCGGCTAGACCCAAACCCACTCGGCTAGACGCAAACCCACTCCGCTAGACCCAAACCCACTCGGCTAGATCCAAACCCACTCGGCTAGACCCACACCCACTCCGCTAGACCCAAACCCACTCGGCTAGAAGCAAACCCACTCCGCTAGACCCAAACCCACTCAGCTAGATCCAAACGCACTCGGCTAGACCCAAACCCACTCCGCTAGACCCAAACCCAGTCCGCTAGACCCAACCCCACTCGGCTAGACCCAAACCCACTCCGCTAGACCCAAACCCACTCGGCTAGACCCAAACCCACTCGACTAGACGCAAACCCACTCGGCTAGACTCAAACCCACTCTGCTAGACCCAAACCCACTCGGCTAGACCCAAACCCACTCGGCTAGATCCAAACCCACTCGGCTAAGCCCAAACCCACTCGGCTAGACCCAAACCCACTCTGCGAGACCCAAACCCCCTCGGCTAGACCCAAACCCAATCGGCTAGACGCAAACCCACTCGGCTAGACCCAAACCCACTCGGCTAGACCCAAACCCACTCCGCTAGACCCAAACCCACTCGGCTAGACCCAAACCCACTCGGCTAGACCCAAACCCACTCGGCTAGACCCAAACCAACTTGGCTAGACCCAAACCCACTCGGCTAGACCCAACACCACTCGGCTATACCCAACCCCACTCGGCTAGACCCAAACCCACTCGGCTAGACCCAAACCCAATCGGTTATGCCCAAACCCACTCGGTTAGCCCCAAACCCACTCGGCTAGACCCAAACCCACTCGGCTAGACCCAACCCCACTCGGCTAGACCCAACCCCACTCGGCTAGACCCAAACCTACTCGGCTAGACCCAAACCCAATCGGTTATGTCCAAACCCACTCGGTTAGACCCAAACCCACTCGGCTAGACCCAAACCCACTCGGCTAGACCCAAACCCACTCGGCTAGACCCAAACCCAATCGGCTAGACCCAAACACACTCGGCTAGACCCAAACCCACTCGGCTAGACCCAAACCGACTCGGCTAGACCCAAACCCACTCGGCTAGACCCAAACCCACTCGGCTAGACCCAAACCCACTCGGCTAGACGCAAACCCACTCCGCTGGACCCAAACCCACTCGGCTAGATCCAAACCCACTCCGCTAGACCCAACCCACTCCGCTAGACCCAAACCCAGTCCGCTAGACCCAACCCCACTCCACTAGACCCAAACCCACTCCGCTAGACCCAAACCCACTCGGCTAGACCCAAACCCACTCGGCTAGACCCAAACCCACTCGGCTAGACTCAAACCCACTCGGCTAAACCCAAACCCACTCGGCTAGACCCAAACCCACTCGGCTAGGCCCAAACCCACTCGGCTAGGCCCAAACCCACTCGGCTAGACCCAAACCCACTCGGCTAGACCCAAACCCAGTCGGCTAGACCCAAACCCACTCGGTTAGACCTAAACCCACGCGGCTAGACCCAAACCCACTCGGCTAGATCCAAACCCACTCGGCTAGATCCAAACCCACTCGGCTAGGCCCAAAGCCACTCGGCTAGGCCCAATCCCACTCGGCTAGACCCACACCCACTCGGCTAGACCCAAACCCACTCGGCTAGACCCAAACCCAATTGGCTATGCCCAAACCCACTCGGTTAGACCTAAACCCACTCTAGACCCAAACCCACTCGGCTAGATCCAAACCCACTCGGCTAGACCCAAACCCAATCGGCTAGACCCAAACCCTATCGGCTAGACCCAAACCCACTCGGCTAGACCCAAACCCACTCGGCTAGACCCAAACCCACTCGGCTACACCCAAAACCACTCGGCTAGACCCAACCCCACTCGGCTAGACCCAAACCCACTCGGCTAGACCCAAACCCACTCGGCTAGACCCAAACCCAATTGGCTAGGCCCAAACCCACTCGGCTAGACCCAAACCCACTCGGCTAGACCCAAACCCACTCGGCTAGACCCAAACCCACTCGGCTAGATCCAAACCCACTCGGCGAGACCCAAACCCACTCGGATAGACCCAAACCCACTCCGCTAGACCCAAACCCACTTGGCTAGACCCAAACCCACTCGGCTAGACCCTAGCCCACTCGGCTAGACCCAAACCCACTCGGCTAGACCCAAACCCACTCGGCTAGATCCAAACCCACTCGGCAAGACCCAAACCCACTCGGATAGACCCACACCCACTCCGCTAGACCCAAACCCACTCGGCTAGACCGAAACCCACTCGGCTAGACTAAAACCCACTCGGCTAAACCCAAACCCACTCGGCTAAACCCAAACCCACTCGGCTAAACCCAAACCCACTCGGATAGACCCAAACCCACTCCGCTAGACCCAAACCCACTCGGCTAGACCCAAACCCACTCGGCTAGACTAAAACCCACTCGGCTAGACCCAAACCCACTCGACTAGACGCAAACCCACTCGGCTAGACTCAAACCCACTCTGCTAGACCCAAACCCACTCGGCTAGACCCAAACCCACTCGGCTAGATCCAAACCCACTCGGCTAGGCCCAAACCCACTCGGCTAGACCCAAACCCACTCGGCGAGACCCAAACCCCCTCGGCTAGACCCAAACCCAATCGGCTAGACGCAAACCCACTCGGCTAGACCCAAACCCACTCGGCTAGACCCAAACCCACTCCGCTAGACCCAAACCCACTCGGCTAGACCCAAACCCACTCGGCTAGACCCAAACCCACTCGGCTAGACCCAAACCAACTCGGCTAGACCCAAACCCACTCGGCTAGACCCAACCCCACTCGGCTATACCCAACCCCACTCGGCTAGACCCAAACCCACTCGGCTAGACCCAAACCCAATCGGTTATGCCCAAACCCACTCGGTTAGCCCCAAACCCACTCGGCTAGACCCAAACCCACTCGGCTAGACCCAACCCCACTCGGCTAGACCCAAACCCACACGGCTAGATCCAAACCCACTCGGCTAGACCCAAACCCAATTGGCTAGACCCAAACCCTCTCGGCTAGACCCAAACCCACTCAGCTAGACCCAAACCCACTCGGCTAGACCCAAACCCACTCGGCTAGACCCAAACCAACTCGGCTAGACCCAACCCCACTCGGCTAGACGCAAACCCACTCGGCTAGACCCAAACCCACTCGGCTAGATCCAAACCCAATTGGCTAGGCCCAAACGCACTCGGCTAGACCCAAACCCACTCGGCTAGACCCAAACCCACTCGGCTAGACCCAAACCCACTCGGCTAGATCCAAACCCACTCGGCTAGACCCAAACCCAGTCGGATAGACCCAAACCCACTCCACTAGACCCAAACCCACTTGGCTAGACCCAAACCCACTCGGCTAGACCCTAGCCCACTCGGCTAGACCCAAACCCACTCGGCTAGACCCAAACCCACTCGGCTAGATCCAAACCCACTCGGCAAGACCCGAACCCACTCGGATAGAACCACACCCACTCCGCTAGACCCAAACCCACTCGGCTAGACCCAAACCCACTCGGCTAGACTAAAACCCACTCGGCTAAACCCAAACCCACTCGGCTAAACCCAAACCCACTCGGCTAAACCCAAACCCACTCGGATAGACCCAAACCCACTCCGCTAGACCCAAACCCACTCGGCTAGACCCAAACCCACTCGGCTAGACTAAAACCCAATCGGTTATGCCCAAACCCACTCGGTTAGACCCAAACCCACTCGGCTAGACCCAAACCCACTCGGCTAGACCCAAACCCACTCGGCTAGACCCAAACCCAATCGGCTAGACCCAAACACACTCGGCTAGACCCAAACCCACTCGGCTAGACCCAAACCCACTCGGCTAGACCCAAACCCACTCGGCTAGACTCAAACCCACTCGGCTAGACCCAAACCCACTCGGCTAGACCCAAACCCACTCGGCTAGGCCCAAAGCCACTCGGCTAGCCCCAAACCCACTCGGCTAGACCCAAACCCACTCGGCTAGACCCAAACCCACTCGGCTAGACCCAAACCCAATTGGCTATGCCCAAACCCACTCGGTTAGACCTAAACCCACTCAGCTAGACCCAAACCCACTCGGCTAGATCCAAACCCACTCGGCTAGACCCAAACCCAATCGGCTAGACCCAAACCCTATCGGCTAGACCCAAACCCACTCGGCTAGACCCAACCCCACTCGGCTAGACCCAAACCCACTCGGCTAGACCCAAACCCACTCGGCTAGACCCAAACCCAATTGGCTAGGCCCAAACCCACTCGGCTAGACCCAAACCCACTCGGCTAGACCCAAACCCACTCGGCTAGACCCAAACCCACTCGGCTAGATCCAAACCCACTCGGCGAGACCCAAACCCACTCGGATAGACCCAAACCCACTCCGCTAGACCCAAACCCACTTGGCTAGACTCAAACCCACTCGGCTAGACCCTAGCCCACTCGGCTAGACCCAAACCCACTCGGCTAGACCCAAACCCACTCGGCTAGATCCAAACCCACTCGGCAAGACCCAAACCCACTCGGATAGACCCACACCCACTCCGCTAGACCCAAACCCACTCGGCTAGACCGAAACCCACTCGGCTAGACTAAAACCCACTCGGCTAAACCCAAACCCACTCGGCTAAACCCAAACCCACTCGGCTAAACCCAAACCCACTCGGATAGACCCAAACCCACTCCGCTAGACCCAAACCCACTCGGCTAGACCCAAACCCACTCGGCTAGACTAAAACCCACTCGGCTAGACCCAAACCCACTCGACTAGACGCAAACCCACTCGGCTAGACTCAAACCCACTCTGCTAGACCCAAACCCACTCGGCTAGACCCAAACCCACTCGGCTAGATCCAAACCCACTCGGCTAGGCCCAAACCCACTCGGCTAGACCCAAACCCACTAGGCGAGACCCAAACCCCCTCGGCTACACCCAAACCCAATTGGCTAGACGCAAACCCACTCGGCTAGACCCAAACCCACTCGGCTAGACCCAAACCACTCCGCTAGACCCAAACCAACTCGGCTAGACCCAAACCCACTCGGCTAGACCCAACCCCACTCGGCTATACCCAACCCCACTCGGCTAGACCCAAACCCACTCGGCTAGACCCAAACCCAATCAGTTATGCCCAAAACCCACTCGGTTAGCCCCAAACCCACTCGGCTAGACCCAAACCCACTCGGCTAGACCCAACCCCACTCGGCTATACCCAACCCCACTCGGCTAGACCCAAACCCACTCGGCTAGACCCAAACCCAATCGGTTATGCCCAAACCCACTCGGTTAGCCCCAAACCCACTCGGCTAGACCCAAACCCACTCGGCTAGACCCAACCCCACTCGGCTAGACCCAAACCCACTCGGCTAGATCCAAACCCACTCGGCTAGACCCAAACCCAATTGGCTAGACCCAAACCCTCTCGGCTAGACCCAAACCCACTCGGCTAGACCCAAACCCACTCGGCTAGACCCAAACCCACTCGGCTAGACCCAAACCCACTCGGCTAGACCCAACCCCACTCGGCTAGACGCAAACCCACTCGGCTAGACCCAAACCCACTCGGCTAGATCCAAACCCAATTGGCTAGGCCCAAACGCACTCGGCTAGACCCAAACCCACTCGGCTAGACCCAAACCCACTCGGCTAGACCCAAACCCACTCGGCTAGATCCAAACCCACTCGGCTAGACCCAAACCCAGTCGGATAGACCCAAACCCACTCCACTAGACCCAAACCCACTTGGCTAGATCCAAACCCACTCGGCTAGACCCTAGCCCACTCGGCTAGACCCAAACCCACTCGGCTAGACCCAAACCCACTCGGCTAGATCCAAACCCACTCGGCAAGACCCGAACCCACTCGGATAGACCCACACCCACTCCGCTAGACCCAAACCCACTCGGCTAGACCCAAACCCACTCGGCTAGACTAAAACCCACTCGGCTAAACCCAAACCCACTCGGCTAAACCCAAACCCACTCGGCTAAACCCAAACCCACTCGGATAGACCCAAACCCACTCCGCTAGACCCAAACCCACTCGGCTAGACCCAAACCCACTCGGCTAGACTAAAACCCAATCGGTTATGCCCAAACCCACTCGGTTAGACCCAAACCCACTCGGCTAGACCCAAACCCACTCGGCTAGACCCAAACCCACTCGGCTAGACCCAAACCCAATCGGCTAGACCCAAACACACTCGGCTAGACCCAAACCCACTCGGCTAGACCCAAACCCACTCGGCTAGACCCAAACCCACTCGGCTAGACTCAAACCCACTCGGCTAGACCCAAACCCACTCGGCTAGACCCAAACCCACTCGGCTAGGCCCAAAGCCACTCGGCTAGGCCCAAACCCACTCGGCTAGACCCAAACCCACTCGGCTAGACCCAAACCCACTCGGCTAGACCCAAACCCAATTGGCTATGCCCAAACCCACTCGGTTAGACCTAAACCCACTCAGCTAGACCCAAACCCACTCGGCTAGATCCAAACCCACTCGGCTAGACCCAAACCCAATCGGCTAGACCCAAACCCTATCGGCTAGACCCAAACCCACTCGGCTAGACCCAACCCCACTCGGCTAGACCCAAACCCACTCGGCTAGACCCAAACCCACTCGGCTAGACCCAAACCCAATTGGCTAGGCCCAAACCCACTCGGCTAGACCCAAACCCACTCGGCTAGACCCAAACCCACTCGGCTAGACCCAAACCCACTCGGCTAGATCCAAACCCACTCGGCGAGACCCAAACCCACTCGGATAGACCCAAACCCACTCCGCTAGACCCAAACCCACTTGGCTAGACTCAAACCCACTCGGCTAGACCCTAGCCCACTCGGCTAGACCCAAACCCACTCGGCTAGACCCAAACCCACTCGGCTAGATCCAAACCCACTCGGCAAGACCCAAACCCACTCGGATAGACCCACACCCACTCCGCTAGACCCAAACCCACTCGGCTAGACCGAAACCCACTCGGCTAGACTAAAACCCACTCGGCTAAACCCAAACCCACTCGGGTAAACCCAAACCCACTCGGCTAAACCCAAACCCACTCGGATAGACCCAAACCCACTCCGCTAGACCCAAACCCACTCGGCTAGACCCAAACCCACTCGGCTAGACTAAAACCCACTCGGCTAGACCCAAACCCACTCGACTAGACGCAAACCCACTCGGCTAGACTCAAACCCACTCTGCTAGACCCAAACCCACTCGGCTAGACCCAAACCCACTCGGCTAGATCCAAACCCACTCGGCTAGGCCCAAACCCACTCGGCTAGACCCAAACCCACTAGGCGAGACCCAAACCCCCTCGGCTACACCCAAACCCAATTGGCTAGACGCAAACCCACTCGGCTAGACCCAAACCCACTCGGCTAGACCCAAACCACTCCGCTAGACCCAAACCAACTCGGCTAGACACAAACCCACTCGGCTAGACCCAACCCCACTCGGCTATACCCAACCCCACTCGGCTAGACCCAAACCCACTCGGCTAGACCCAAACCCAATCAGTTATGCCCAAAACCCACTCGGTTAGCCCCAAACCCACTCGGCTAGACCCAAACCCACTCGGCTAGACCCAACCCCACTCGGCTAGACCCAACCCCACTCGGCTAGACCCAAACCTACTCGGCTAGACCCAAACCCAATCGGTTATGTCCAAACCCACTCGGTTAGACCCAAACCCACTCGGCTAGACCCAAACCCACTCGGCTAGACCCAAACCCACTCGGCTAGAACCAAACCCAATCGGCTAGACCCAAACACACTCGGCTAGACCCAAACCCACTCGGCTAGACCCAAACCCACTCGGCTAGACCCAAACCCACTCGGCTAGACCCAAACCCACTCGGCTAGACCCAAACCCACTCGGCTAGACGCAAACCCACTCCGCTGGACCCAAACCCACTCGGCCAGATCCAAACCCACTCGGCTAGACCCAACCCACTCCGCTAGACCCAAACCCAGTCCGCTAGACCCAACCCCACTCCGCTAGACCCAAACCCACTCCGCTAGACCCAAACCCACTCGGCTAGACCCAAACCCACTCGGCTAGACCCAAACCCACTCGGCTAGACTCAAACCCACTCGGCTAGACCCAAACCCACTCGGCTAGACCCAAACCCACTCGGCTAGGCCCAAACCCACTCGGCTAGGCACAAACCCACTCGGCTAGACCCAAACCCACTCGGCTAGACCCAAACCCAGTCGGCTAGACCCAAACCCAATTGGCTATGCCCAAACCCACTCGGTTAGACCTAAACCCACTCGGCGAGACCCAAACCCACTCGGCTAGATCCAAACCCACTCGGCTAGACCCAAACCCAATTGGCTAGACCCAAACCCTCTCGGCTAGACCCAAACCCACTCGGCTAGACACAAACCCACTGGGCTAGACCCAAACCCACTCGGCTAGACACAAACCCACTCGGCTAGACCCAACCCCACTCGGCTAGACCCAAACCCACTCGGCTAGACCCAAACCCACTCGGCTAGACCCAAACACAATTGGCTAGGCCCAAACGCACTCGGCTAGACCCAAACCCACTCGGCTAGACCCAAACCCACTCGGCTAGACCCAAACCCACTCGGCTAGATCCAAACCCACTCGGCTAGACCCAAACCCACTTGGATAGACCCAAACCCACTCCGCTAGACCCAAACCCACTTGGCTAGACCCAAACCCACTCGGCTAGACCCTAGCCCACTCGGCTAGACCCAAACCCACTCGGCTAGACCCAAACCCACTCGGCTAGATCCAAACCCACTCGGCAAGACCCAAACCCACTCGGATAGACCCACACCCACTCCGCTAGACCCAAACCCACTCGGCTAGACCGAAACCCACTCGGCTAGACTAAAACCCACTCGGCTAAACCCAAACCCACTCGGCTAAACCCAAACCCACTCGGCTAAACCCAAACCCACTCGGATAGACCCAAACCCACTCCGCTAGACCCAAACCCACTCGGCTAGACCCAAACCCACTCGGCTAGACTAAAACCCACTCGGCTATGCCCAAACCCACTCAGTTAGACCCAAACCCACTCGGCTAGACCCAAACCCACTCGGCTAGACCCAAACCCACTCGGCTAGGCCCAAACCCACTCGGCTAGGCCCAAACCCACTCGGCTAGACCCAAACCCACTCGGCTAGACCCAAACCCAATCGGCTAGACTCAAACCCACTCGGCTAGACCCAAACCCACTCGGCTAGACCCAAAGCCACACCGCTAGACCCAAACCCACTCGGCCAGACCCAAACCAACTCGGCTAGACTGAAACCCACTCGGCTAGAACCAAACCCACTCGGCTAGAGGCAAAACCACTCCGCTAGACCCAAACCCACTCGGCCAGATCCAAACCCACTCGGCTAGACCCAACCCACTCCGCTAGACCCAAACCCAGTCCGCTAGACCCAACCCCACTCCGCTAGACCCAAACCCACTCCGCTAGACCCAAACCCACTCGGCTAGACCCAAACCCACTCGGCTAGACTCAAACCCACTCGGCTAGACCCAAACCCACTCGTGTAGACCCAAACCCACTCGGCTAGGCCCAAACCCACTCGGCTAGGCCCAAATCCACTCGGCTAGACCCAAACCCACTCGGCTAGACCCAAACCCACTCGGCTAGACCCAAACCCAATCGGCTATGCACAAACCCACTCGGCTAGACCCAAACCCACTCGGCTAGATCCAAACCCTCTCGGCTAGACCCAAACCCAATCGGCTAGACCCAAACCCTCTCGGCTAGACCCAAACCCACTCTGCTAGACCCAAACCCACTCGGCTAGACCCAAACCCACTCGGCTAGACCCAAACCCCCTCGGCTAGACCCAACCCCACGCGGCTAGACCCAAACCCACTCGGCTAGACCCAAACCCAATTGGCTAGACCCAAACCCAATCGGCTAGGCCCAAACCTACTCGGCTAGACCCAAACCCACTCAGCTAGACCCAAACCCACTCGGCTAGACCCAAACCCACTCGGCTAGATCCAAACCCACTCGGCTAGACCCAAACCCACTCGGATAGACCCAAACCCACTCCGCTAGACCCAAACCCACTTGGCTAGACCCAAACCCACTCGGCTAGACCCTAGCCCACTCGGCTAGACCCAAACCCACTCGGCTAGACCCAAACCCACTCGGCTAGATCCAAACCCACTCGGCTAGACCCAAACCCACTCGGATAGACCCACACCCACTCCGCTAGACCCAAACCCACTCGGCTAGACCCAAACCCACTCGGCTAGACTAAAACCCACTCGGCTAAACCCAAACCCACTCGGCTAAACCCAAACCCACTCGGCTAAACCCAAATCCACTCGGCGAGACCCAAACCCACTCGTCTAGACTAAAACCCACTCGGCTAAACCCAAACCCACTCGGCTAGACACAAACCCACTCGGCTAGACCCAAACCCACTCGGCGAGGCCCAAACCCACTCGGCTAGACCCAAACCCACTCGGCTAGACCCAAACCCACTCGGCTAGACCCAAACCCAATCGGCTATGCACAAACCCACTCGGCTAGACCCAAACCCACTCGGCTAGATCCAAACCCACTCGGCTAGACCCAAACCCAATCGGCTAGACCCAAACCCTCTCGGCTAGACCCAAACCCACTCTGCTAGACCCAAACCCAATCGGCTAGACCCAAACACACGCGGCTAGACCCAAACCCACTCGGCTAGACCCAAACCCACTCGGCTAGACCCAAACCCACTCGGCTAGACTCAAACCCACTCGGCTAGACCCAAACCCACTCGGCTAGACCCAAACCCACTCGGCTAGGCCCAAAGCCACTCGGCTAGGCCCAAACCCACTCGGCTAGACCCAAACCCACTCGGCTAGACCCAAACCCACTCGGCTAGACCCAAACCCAATTGGCTATGCCCAAACCCACTCGGTTAGACCTAAACCCACTCGGCTAGACCCAAACCCACTCGGCTAGATCCAAACCCACTCGTCTAGACCCAAACCCAATCGGCTAGACCCAAACCCTATCGGCTAGACCCAAACCCACTCGGCTAAACCCAAACCCACTCGGCTAGACCCAAACCCACTCGGCTAGACCCAAACCCACTCGGCTAGACCCAACCCCACTCGGCTAGACCCAAACCCACTCGGCTAGACCCAAACCCAATTGGCTAGGCCCAAACCCACTCGGCTAGACCCAAACCCACTCGGCTAGACCCAAACCCACTCGGCTAGACCCAAACCCACTCGTCTAGATCCAAACCCACTCGGCGACACCCAAACCCACTCGGATAGACCCAAACCCACTCCGCTAGACCCAAACCCACTTGGCTAGACCCAAACCCACTCGGCTAGACCCTAGCCCACTCGGCTAGACCCAAACCCACTTGGCTAGACCCAAACCCACTCAGTTAGACCCAAACCCACTCGGCTAGACCCACACCCACTCCGCTAGACCCAAACCCACTCGGCTAGACCGAAACCCACTCGGCTAGACTAAAACCCACTCGGCTAAACCCAAACCCACTCGGCTAAACCCAAACCCACTCGGCTAAACCCAAACCCACTCGGATAGACCCAAACCCACTCCGCTAGACCCAAACCCACTCGGCTAGACCCAAACCCACTCGGCTAGACTAAAACCCACTCGGCTATGCCCAAACCCACTCAGTTAGACCCAAACCCACTCGGCTAGACCCAAACCCACTCGGCTAGACCCAAACCCACTCGGCTAGGCCCAAACCCACTCGGCTAGGCCCAAACCCACTCGGCTAGACCCAAACACACTCGGCTAGACCCAAACCCAATCGGCTAGACTCAAACCCACTCGGCTAGACCCAAACCCACTCGGCTAGACACAAAGCCACACCGCTAGACCCAAACCCACTCGGCTAGACCCAAACCAACTCGGCTAGACTGAAACCCACTCGGCTAGAACCAAACCCACTCGGCTAGAGGCAAAACCACTCCGCTAGACCCAAACCCACTCGGCTAGATCCAAACCCACTCGGCTAGACCCAACCCACTCCGCTAGACCCAAACCCAGTCCGCTAGACCCAACCCCACTCCGCTAGACCCAAACCCACTCCGCTAGACCCAAACCCACTCGGCTAGACCCAAACCCACTCGGCTAGACCCAAACCCACTCGGCTAGACTCAAACCCACTCGGCTAGACCCAAACCCACTCGTGTAGACCCAAACCCACTCGGCTAGGCCCAAACCCACTCGGCTAGGCCCAAATCCACTCGGCTAGACCCAAACCCACTCGGCTAGACCCAAACCCACTCGGCTAGACCCAAACCCAATCGGCTATGCACAAACCCACTCGGCTAGACCCAAACCCACTCGGCTAGATCCAAACCCACTCGGCTAGACCCAAACCCAATCGGCTAGACCCAAACCCTCTCGGCTAGACCCAAACCCACTCGGCTAGACCCAAACCCACTCGGCTAGACCCAAACCCCCTCGGCTAGACCCAACCCCACGCGGCTAGACCCAAACCCACTCGGCTAGACCCAAACCCAATTGGCTAGACCCAAACCCAATCGGCTAGGCCCAAACCTACTCGGCTAGACCCAAACCCACTCGGCTAGACCCAAACCCACTCGGCTAGACCCAAACCCACTCGGCTAGACCCAAACCCACTCGGATAGACCCACACCCACTCCGCTAGACCCAAACCCACTCGGCTAGACCGAAACCCACTCGGCTAGACTAAAACCCACTCGGCTAAACCCAAACCCACTCGGCTAAACCCAAACCCACTCGGCTAAACCCAAACCCACTCGGATAGACCCAAACCCACTCCGCTAGACCCAAACCCACTCGGCTAGACCCAAACCCACTCGGCTAGACTAAAACCCACTCGGCTATGCCCAAACCCACTCAGTTAGACCCAAACCCACTCGGCTAGACCCAAACCCACTCCGCTAGACACAAACCCACTCGGCTTGACCGAAACCCACTCGGCTGGACTAAAACCCACTCGGCTAGACCCAAACCCAATCGGCTAGACTCAAACCCACTCGGCTAGACCCAAACCCACTCGGCTAGACCCAAAGCCACACCGCTAGACCCAAACCCACTCGGCTAGACCCAAACCAACTCGGCTAGACTGAAACCCACTCGGCTAGAACCAAACCCACTCGGCTAGAGGCAAAACCACTCCGCTAGACCCAAACCCACTCGGCTAGATCCAAACCCACTCGGCTAGACCCAACCCACTCCGCTAGACCCAAACCCAGTCCGCTAGACCCAACCCCACTCCGCTAGACCCAAACCCACTCCGCTAGACCCAAACCCACTCGGCTAGACCCAAACCCACTCGGCTAGACCCAAACCCACTCGGCTAGGCCCAAACCCACTCGGCTAGGCCCAAATCCACTCGGCTAGACCCAAACCCACTCGGCTAGACCCAAACCTACTCGGCTAGACCCAAACCCACTCGGCTAGACCCAAACCCACTCGGCTAGACCCAAACCCACTCGGCTAGATCCAAACCCACTCGGCTAGACCCAAACCCACTCGGATAGACCCAAACCCACTCCGCTAGACCCAAACCCACTTGGCTAGACCCAAACCCACTCGGCTAGACCCTAGCCCACTCGGCTAGACCCAAACCCACTCGGCTAGACCCAAACCCACTCGGCTACATCCAAACCCACTCGGCTAGACCCAAACCCACTCCGCTAGACCCAAACCCAGTCCGCTAGACCCAACCCCACTCCGCTAGACCCAAACCCACTCCGCTAGACCCAAACCCACTCGGCTAGACCCAAACCCACTCGGCTAGACCCAAACCCACTCGGCTAGACTCAAACCCACTCGGCTAGACCCAAACCCACTCGGGTAGACCCAAACCCACTCGGCTAGGCCCAAACCCACTCGGCGAGGCCCAAACCCACTCGGCTAGACCCAAACCCACTCGGCTAGACCCAAACCCACTCGGCTAGACCCAAACCCAATCGGCTATGCACAAACCCACTCGGCTAGACCCAAACCCACTCGGCTAGATCCAAACCCACTCGGCTAGACCCAAACCCAATCGGCTAGACCCAAACCCTCTCGGCTAGACCCAAACCCACTCTGCTAGACCCAAACCCAATCGGCTAGACCCAAACACACTCGGCTAGACCCAAACCCACTCGGCTAGACCCAAACCCACTCGGCTAGACCCAAACCCACTCGGCTAGACTCAAACCCACTCGGCTAGACCCAAACCCACTCGGCTAGACCCAAACCCACTCGGCTAGGCCCAAAGCCACTCGGCTAGGCCCAAACCCACTCGGCTAGACCCAAACCCACTCGGCTAGACCCAAACCCACTCGGCTAGACCCAAACCCAATTGGCTATGCCCAAACCCACTCGGTTAGACCTAAACCCACTCGGCTAGACCCAAACCCACTCGGCTAGATCCAAACCCACTCGGCTAGACCCAAACCCAATCGGCTAGACCCAAACCCTATCGGCTAGACCCAAACCCACTCGGCTAAACCCAAACCCACTCGGCTAGACCCAAACCCACTCGGCTAGACCCAAACCCACTCGGCTAGACCCAACCCCACTCGGCTAGACCCAAACCCACTCGGCTAGACCCAAACCCACTCGGCTAGACCCAAACCCAATTGGCTAGGCCCAAACCCACTCGGCTAGACCCAAACCCACTCGGCTAGACCCAAACCCACTCGGCTAGACCCAAACCCACTCGTCTAGATCCAAACCCACTCGGCGACACCCAAACCCACTCGGATAGACCCAAACCCACTCCGCTAGACCCAAACCCACTCGGCTAGACCCAAACCCAATTGGCTATGCCCAAACCCACTCGGTTAGACCTAAACCCACTCGGCTAGACCCAAACCCACTCGGCTAGATCCAAACCCACTCGGCTAGACCCAAACCCAATCGGCTAGACCCAAACCCTATCGGCTAGACCCAAACCCACTCGGCTAGATCCAAACCCACTCGGCTAGACCCAAACCCACTCCGCTAGACCCAGTCCGCTAGACCCAACCCCACTCCGCTAGACCCAAACCCACTCCGCTAGACCCAAACCCACTCGGCTAGACCCAAACCCACTCGGCTAGACCCAAACCCACTCGGCTAGACTCAAACCCACTCGGCTAGACCCAAACCCACTCGGGTAGACCCAAACCCACTCGGCTAGGCCCAAACCCACTCGGCGAGGCCCAAACCCACTCGGCTAGACCCAAACCCACTCGGCTAGACCCAAACCCACTCGGCTAGACCCAAACCCAATCGGCTATGCACAAACCCACTCGGCTAGACCCAAACCCACTCGGCTAGATCCAAACCCACTCGGCTAGACCCAAACCCAATCGGCTAGACCCAAACCCTCTCGGCTAGACCCAAACCCACTCTGCTAGACCCAAACCCAATCGGCTAGACCCAAACACACTCGGCTAGACCCAAACCCACTCGGCTAGACCCAAACCCACTCGGCTAGACCCAAACCCACTCGGCTAGACTCAAACCCACTCGGCTAGACCCAAACCCACTGGGCTAGACCCAAACCCACTCGGCTAGGCCCAAAGCCACTCGGCTAGGCCCAAACCCACTCGGCTAGACCCAAACCCACTCGGCTAGACCCAAACCCACTCGGCTAGACCCAAACCCAATTGGCTATGCCCAAACCCACTCGGTTAGACCTAAACCCACTCGGCTAGACCCAAACCCACTCGGCTAGATCCAAACCCACTCGGCTAGACCCAAACCCAATCGGCTAGACCCAAACCCTATCGGCTAGACCCAAACCCACTCGGCTAAACCCAAACCCACTCGGCTAGACCCAAACCCACTCGGCTAGACCCAAACCCACTCGGCTAGACCCAACCCCACTCGGCTAGACCCAAACCCACTCGGCTAGACCCAAACCCACTCGGCTAGACCCAAACCCAATTGGCTAGGCCCAAACCCACTCGGCTAGACCCAAACCCACTCGGCTAGACCCAAACCCACTCGGCTAGACCCAAACCCACTCGTCTAGATCCAAACCCACTCGGCGACACCCAAACCCACTCGGATAGACCCAAACCCACTCCGCTAGACCCAAACCCACTTGGCTAGACCCAAACCCACTCGGCTAGACCCTAGCCCACTCGGCTAGACCCAAACCCACTTGGCTAGACCCAAACCCACTCAGTTAGACCCAAACCCACTCGGCTAGACCCACACCCACTCCGCTAGACCCAAACCCACTCGGCTAGACCGAAACCCACTCGGCTAGACTAAAACCCACTCGGCTAAACCCAAACCCACTCAGCTAAACCCAAACCCACTCGGCTAAACCCAAACCCACTCGGATAGACCCAAACCCACTCCGCTAGACCCAAACCCACTCGGCTAGACCCAGACCCACTCGGCTAGACTAAAACCCACTCGGCTATGCCCAAACCCACTCAGTTAGACCCAAACCCACTCGGCTAGACCCAAACCCACTCGGCTAGACCCAAACCCACTCGGCTAGGCCCAAACCCACTCGGCTAGGCCCAAACCCACTCGGCTAGACCCAAACACACTCGGCTAGACCCAAACCCAATCGGCTAGACTCAAACCCACTCGGCTAGACCCAAACCCACTCGGCTAGACACAAAGCCACACCGCTAGACCCAAACCCACTCGGCTAGACCCAAACCAACTCGGCTAGACTGAAACCCACTCGGCTACAACCAAACCCACTCGGCTAGAGGCAAAACCACTCCGCTAGACCCAAACCCACTCGGCTAGATCCAAACCCACTCGGCTAGACCCAACCCACTCCGCTAGACCCAAACCCAGTCCGCTAGACCCAACCCCACTCCGCTAGACCCAAACCCACTCCGCTAGACCCAAACCCACTCGGCTAGACCCAAACCCACTCGGCTAGACCCAAACCCACTCGGCTAGACTCAAACCCACTCGGCTAGACCCAAACCCACTCGTGTAGACCCAAACCCACTCGGCTAGGCCCAAACCCACTCGGCTAGGCCCAAATCCACTCGGCTAGACCCAAACCCACTCGGCTAGACCCAAACCCACTCGGCTAGACCCAAACCCAATCGGCTATGCACAAACCCACTCGGCTAGACCCAAACCCACTCGGCTAGATCCAAACCCACTCGGCTAGACCCAAACCCAATCGGCTAGACCCAAACCCTCTCGGCTAGACCCAAACCCACTCGGCTAGACCCAAACCCACTCGGCTAGACCCAAACCCCCTCGGCTAGACCCAACCCCACGCGGCTAGACCCAAACCCACTCGGCTAGACCCAAACCCAATTGGCTAGACCCAAACCCAATCGTCTAGGCCCAAACCTACTCGGCTAGACCCAAACCCACTCGGCTAGACCCAAACCCACTCGGATAGACCCACACCCACTCCGCTAGACCCAAACCCACTCGGCTAGACCGAAACCCACTCGGCTAGACTAAAACCCACTCGGCTAAACCCAAACCCACTCGGCTAAACCCAAACCCACTCGGCTAAACCCAAACCCACTCGGATAGACCCAAACCCACTCCGCTAGACCCAAACCCACTCGGCTAGACCCAAACCCACTCGGCTAGACTAAAACCCACTCGGCTATGCCCAAACCCACTCAGTTAGACCCAAACCCACTCGGCTAGACCCACACCCACTCCGCTAGACCCAAACCCACTCGGCTAGACCGAAACCCACTCGGCTGGACTAAAACCCACTCGGCTAAACCCAAACCCACTCGGCTAAACCCAAACCCACTCGGCTAAACCCAAACCCACTCGGATAGACCCAAACCCACTCCGCTAGACCCAAACCCACTCGGCTAGACCCAAACCCACTCGGCTAGACTAAAACCCACTCGGCTATGCCCAAACCCACTCAGTTAGACCCAAACCCACTCGGCTAGACCCAAACCCACTCGGCTAGACCCAAACCCACTCGGCTAGGCCCAAACCCACTCGGCTAGGCCCAAACCCACTCGGCTAGACCCAAACCCACTCGGCTAGACCCAAACCCAATCGGCTAGACTCAAACCCACTCGGCTAGACCCAAACCCACTCGGCTAGACCCAAAGCCACACCGCTAGACCCAAACCCACTCGGCTAGACCCAAACCAACTCGGCTAGACTGAAACCCACTCGGCTAGAACCAAACCCACTCGGCTAGAGGCAAAACCACTCCGCTAGACCCAAACCCACTCGGCTAGATCCAAACCCACTCGGCTAGACCCAACCCACTCCGCTAGACCCAAACCCAGTCCGCTAGACCCAACCCCACTCCGCTAGACCCAAACCCACTCCGCTAGACCCAAACCCACTCGGCTAGACCCAAACCCACTCGGCTAGACCCAAACCCACTCGGCTAGGCCCAAACCCACTCGGCTAGGCCCAAATCCACTCGGCTAGACCCAAACCCACTCGGCTAGACCCAAACCCACTCGGCTAGACCCAAACCCAATCGGCTATGCACAAACCCACTCGGCTAGACCCAAACCCACTCGGCTAGATCCAAACCCACTCGGCTAGACCCAAACCCAATCGGCTAGACCCAAACCCTCTCGGCTAGACCCAAACCCACTCTGCTAGACCCAAACCCACTCGGCTAGACCCAAACCCACTCGGCTAGACCCAAACCCCCTCGGCTAGACCCAACCCCACGCGGCTAGACCCAAACCCACTCGGCTAGACCCAAACCCAATTGGCTAGACCCAAACCCAATCGGCTAGGCCCAAACCTACTCGGCTAGACCCAAACCCACTCGGCTAGACCCAAACCCACTCGGCTAGACCCAAACCCACTCGGCTAGATCCAAACCCACTCGGCTAGACCCAAACCCACTCGGATAGACCCAAACCCACTCCGCTAGACCCAAACCCACTTGGCTAGACCCAAACCCACTCGGCTAGACCCTAGCCCACTCGGCTAGACCCAAACCCACTCGGCTAGACCCAAACCCACTCGGCTAGATCCAAACCCACTCGGCTAGACCCAAACCCACTCGGATAGACCCACACCCACTCCGCTAGACCCAAACCCACTCGGCTAGACCCTAACCCACTCGGCTAAACCCAAATCCACTCGGCGAGACCCAAACCCACTCGTCTAGACTAAAACCCACTCGGCTAAACCCAAACCCACTCGGCTAGACACAAACCCACTCGGCTTGACCCAAACCCACTCAGCTAGACCCAAACCCACTCGGCTAGACCCTAGCCCACTCGGCTAGACCCAAACCCACTCGGCTAGACCCAAACCCACTCGGCTAGACCCAAACCCACTGCACTAGACCCAAAACCACTCGGCTAGACCCAAACCCACTCGGCTAGAGGCAAACCCACTCGGCTAGACCCAAACCCACTCGGCTAGATCCAAACCCACTCGGCTAGACCCAACCCACTCCGCTAGACCCAAACCCAGTCCGCTAGACCCAACCCCACTCCGCTAGACCCAAACCCACTCCGCTAGACCCAAACCCACTCGGCTAGACCCAAACCCACTCGGCTAGACCCAAACCCACTCGGCTAGACTCAAACCCACTCGGCTAGACCCAAACCCACTCGGGTAGACCCAAACCCACTCGGCTAGGCCCAAACCCACTCGGCGAGGCCCAAACCCACTCGGCTAGACCCAAACCCACTCGGCTAGACCCAAACCCACTCGGCTAGACCCAAACCCAATCGGCTATGCACAAACCCACTCGGCTAGGCCCAAACCCACTCGGCTAGATCCAAACCCACTCGGCTAGACCCAAACCCAATCGGCTAGACCCAAACCCTCTCGGCTAGGCCCAAACCCACTCGGCTAGACCCAAACCCACTCGGCTAGACCCAAACCCACTCGGCTAGACCCAAACCCACTCGGCTAGACCCAAACCCACTCGGATATACCCACACCCACTCCGCTAGACCCAAACCCACTCGGCTAGACCGAAACCCACTCGGCTAGACTAAAACCCACTCGGCTAAACCCAAACCCACTCGGCTAAACCCAAACCCACTCGGCTAAACCCAAACCCACTGCGCTAGACCCAAACCCACTCGGCTAGACCCAAACCCACTCGGCTGGACTAAAACCCACTCGGCTCTGCCCAAACCCACTCAGTTAGACCCAAACCCACTCGGCTAGACCCACACCCACTCCGCTAGACCCAAACCCACTCGGCTAGACCGAAACCCACTCGGCTAGACTAAAACCCACTCGGCTAAACCCAAACCCACTCGGCTAAACCCAAACCCACTCGGCTAAACCCAAACCCACTCGGATAGACCCAAACCCACTCTGCTAGACCCAAACCCACTCGGCTAGACCCAAACCCACTCGGCTAGACTAAAACCCACTCGGCTATGCCCAAACCCACTCAGTTAGACCCAAACCCACTCGGCTAGACCCAAACCCACTCGGCTAGACCCAAACCCACTCGGCTAGGCCCAAACCCACTCGACTAGGTCCAAACCCACTCGGCTAGACCCAAACCCACTCGGCTAGACCCAAACCCAATCGGCTAGACTCAAACCCACTCGGCTAGACCCAAACCCACTCGGCTAGACCCAAAGCCACACCGCTAGACCCAAACCCACTCGGCTAGACCCAAACCAACTCGGCTAGACTGAAACCCACTCGGCTAGAACCAAACCCACTCGGCTAGAGGCAAAACCACTCCGCTAGACCCAAACCCACTCGGCTAGATCCAAACCGACTCGGCTAGACCCAACCCACTCCGCTAGACCCAAACCCAGTCCGCTAGACCCAACCCCACTCCGCTAGACCCAAACCCACTCCGCTAGACCCAAACCCACTCGGCTAGACCCAAACCCACTCGGCTAGACCCAAACCCACTCGGCTAGACTCAAACCCACTCGGCTAGACCCAAACCCACTCGTGTAGACCCAAACCCACTCGGCTAGGCCCAAACCCACTCGGCTAGGCCCAAATCCACTCGGCTAGACCCAAACCCACTCGGCTAGACCCAAACCCACTCGGCTAGACCCAAACCCAATCGGCTATGCACAAACCCACTCTGCTAGACCCAAACCCACTCGGCTAGATCCAAACCCACTCGGCTAGACCCAAACCCAATCGGCTAGACCCAAACCCTCTCGGCTAGACCCAAACCCACTCTGCTAGACCCAAACCCACTCGGCCAGACCCAAACCCACTCGGCTAGACCCAAACCCCCTCGGCTAGACCCAACCCCACGCGGCTAGACCCAAACCCACTCGGCTAGACGCAAACCCAATTGGCTAGACCCAAACCCAATCGGCTAGGCCCAAACCTACTCGGCTAGGCCCAAACCCACTCGGCTAGACCCAAACCCACTCGGCTAGACCCAAACCCACTCGGCTAGATCCAAACCCACTCGGCTAGACCCAAACCCACTCGGATAGACCCAAACCCACTCCGCTAGACCCAAACCCACTTGGCTAGACCCAAACCCACTCGGCTAGACCCTAGCCCACTCGGCTACACCCAAACCCACTCGGCTAGACCCAAACCCACTCGGCTAGATCCAAACCCACTCGGCTAGACCCAAACCCACTCGGATAGACGCACACCCACTCCGCTAGACCCAAACCCACTCGGCTAGACCCAAACCCACTCGGCTAGACTAAAACCCACTCGGCTAAACCCAAACCCACTCGGCTAAACCCAAACCCACTCGGCTAAACCCAAATCCACTCGGCGAGACCCAAACCCACTCGTCTAGACTAAAACCCACTCGGCTAAACCCAAACCCACTCGGCTAGACACAAACCCACTCGGCTAGACCCAAACCCACTCGGCTAGACCCAAACCCACTCGGCTAGACCCTAGCCCACTCGGCTAGACCCAAACCCACTCGGCTAGGCCCAAACCCACTCGGCTAGACCCAAACCCACTCGGCTAGACCCAAACCCACTCGGCTAGACCCAAACCCACTGCACTAGATCCAAAACCACTGGGCTAGACCCAAACCCACTCGACTAGACCCAAACCCACTCGACTAGACCCAAACCCACTCGGCTAGACCCAAACCCACTCGGCTAGACCCAAACCCACTCGGCTAGACAGAAACCCACTCGGTTAGACGCAAACCCACTCGGCTAGACCCAAACCCACTCGGCTAGACCCAAACCCACTCGGCTAGACCCAAACCCACTCGGCTAGAGGCAAACCCACTCCGCTAGACCCAAACCCACTCGGCTAGATCCAAACCCACTCGGCTAGACCCAACCCACTCCGCTAGACCCAAACCCAGTCCGCTAGACCCAACCCCACTCCGCTAGACACAAACCCACTCCGCTAGACCCAAACACACTCGGCTAGACCCAAACCCACTCGGCTAGACCCAAACCCACTCGGCTAGACTCAAACCCACTCGGCTAGACCCAAACCCACTCGGGTAGACCCAACCCACTCGGCTAGGCCCAAACCCACTCGGCGAGGCCCAAACCCACTCGGCTAGACCCAAACCCACTCGGCTAGACCCAAACCCACTCGGCTAGACCCAAACCCAATCGGCTATGCACAAACCCGCTCGGCTAGACCCAAACCCACTCGGCTAGATCCAAACCCACTCGGCTAGACCCAAACCCAATCGGCTAGACCCAAACCCTCTCGGCTAGACCCAAACCCACTCTGCTAGACCCAAACCCACTCGGCTAGACCCAAACCCACTCGGCTAGACCCAAACCCCCTCGGCTAGACCCAACCCCACTCGGCTAGACCCAAACCCACTCGGCTAGACCCAAACCCACACGGCTAGACCCAAACCCAATTGGCTAGACCCAAACCCACTCGGCTAGACCCAAACCCACTCGGCTAGACTAAAACCCACTCGGCTAAACCCAAACCCACTCGGCTAGACCCAAACCCACTCGGATAGACCCAAACCCACTCCGCTAGACCCAAACCCACTCGGCTAGACCCAAACTAACTCGGCTAGACTCAAACCCACTCGGCTAAACCTAAACCCACTCGGCTAGACCCAAACCCACTCGGCTGGACACAAACCCACTCGGCTAGACCCAAACCCACTGGGCTAGACCCAAACCCACTCGGCTAGACCCTAGCCCACTCGGCTAGACACAAACCCACTCGGCTAGGCCCAAACCCACTCGGCTAGACGCAAACCCACTCGGCTAGACCCAAACCCACTCGGCTAGACCCAAACCCACTCGGCTAGACCCAAACCCACTCGGCTAGACCCAAACCCACTCGGCTAGACCCAAACCCACTCGGCTAGACCCAAACCCACTCGGCTAGACCCAAACCCACTCGGCTAGACCCAAACCCACTCGGCGAGACCCAAACCCACTCGGCTAGACCCAAGCCCAATCGGCTAGGCCCAAACCCACTCGGCTAGGCCCAAACCCACTCGGCCAGGCCCAAACCCACTCGGCTAGATCCAAACCCACTCGGCTAGACCCAAACCCACTCGGATAGACCCAAACCCACTCCGCTAGACTCAAACCCACTTGGCTAGACCCAAACCCACTCGGCTAGACCCAAACCCCCTCGGCTAGACCCAAACCCACTCGGCTAGACCCAAACCCACTCGGCTAGACCCAAACCCAATTGGCTATGCCCAAACCCACTCGGTTAGACCTAAACCCACTCGGCTAGACCCAAACCCACTCGGCTAGATCCAAACCCACTCGGCTAGACCCAAACCCAATCGGCTAGACCCAAACCCTATCGGCTAGACCCAAACCCACTCGGCTAAACCCAAACCCACTCTGCTAGACCCAAACCCACTCGGCTAGACCCAAACCCACTCGGCTAGACCCAACCCCACTCGGCTAGACCCAAACCCACTCGGCTAGACCCAAACCCACTCGGCTACACCCAAACCCAATTGGCTAGGCCCAAACCCACTCGGCTAGACCCAAACCCACTCGGCTAGACCCAAACCCACTCGGCTAGACCCAAACCCACTCGTCTAGATCCAAACCCACTCGGCGACACCCAAACCCACTCGGATAGACCCAAACCCACTCCGCTAGACCCAAACCCACTTGGCTAGACCCAAACCCACTCGGCTAGACCCTAGCCCACTCGGCTAGACCCAAACCCACTTGGCTAGACCCAAACCCACTCAGTTAGACCCAAACCCACTCGGCTAGACCCACACCCACTCCGCTAGACCCAAACCCACTCGGCTAGACCGAAACCCACTCGGCTAGACTAAAACCCACTCGGCTAAACCCAAACCCACTCGGCTAAACCCAAACCCACTCGGCTAAACCCAAACCCACTCGGATAGACCCAAACCCACTCCGCTAGACCCAAACCCACTCGGCTAGACCCAAACCCACTCGGCTAGACTAAAACCCACTCGGCTATGCCCAAACCCACTCAGTTAGACCCAAACCCACTCGGCTAGACCCAAACCCACTCGGCTAGACCCAAACCCACTCGGCTAGGCCCAAACCCACTCGGCTAGGCCCAAACCCACTCGGCTAGACCCAAACACACTCGGCTAGACCCAAACCCAATCGGCTAGACTCAAACCCACTCGGCTAGACCCAAACCCACTCGGCTAGACACAAAGCCACACCGCTAGACCCAAACCCACTCGGCTAGACCCAAACCAACTCGGCTAGACTGAAACCCACTCGGCTAGAACCAAACCCACTCGGCTAGAGGCAAAACCACTCCGCTAGACCCAAACCCACTCGGCTAGATCCAAACCCACTCGGCTAGACCCAACCCACTCCGCTAGACCCAAACCCAGTCCGCTAGACCCAACCCCACTCCGCTAGACCCAAACCCACTCCGCTAGACCCAAACCCACTCGGCTAGACCCAAACCCACTCGGCTAGACCCAAACCCACTCGGCTAGACTCAAACCCACTCGGCTAGACCCAAACCCACTCGTGTAGACCCAAACCCACTCGGCTAGGCCCAAACCCACTCGGCTAGGCCCAAATCCACTCGGCTAGACCCAAACCCACTCGGCTAGACCCAAACCCACTCGGCTAGACCCAAACCCAATCGGCTATGCACAAACCCACTCGGCTAGACCCAAACCCACTCGGCTAGATCCAAACCCACTCGGCTAGACCCAAACCCAATCGGCTAGACCCAAACCCTCTCGGCTAGACCCAAACCCACTCGGCTAGACCCAAACCCACTCGGCTAGACCCAAACCCCCTCGGCTAGACCCAACCCCACGCGGCTAGACCCAAACCCACTCGGCTAGACCCAAACCCAATTGGCTAGACCCAAACCCAATCGGCTAGGCCCAAACCTACTCGGCTAGACCCAAACCCACTCGGCTAGACCCAAACCCACTCGGCTAGACCCAAACCCACTCGGCTAGACCCAAACCCACTCGGATAGACCCACACCCACTCCGCTAGACCCAAACCCACTCGGCTAGACCGAAACCCACTCGGCTAGACTAAAACCCACTCGGCTAAACCCAAACCCACTCGGCTAAACCCAAACCCACTCGGCTAAACCCAAACCCACTCGGATAGACCCAAACCCACTCCGCTAGACCCAAACCCACTCGGCTAGACCCAAACCCACTCGGCTAGACTAAAACCCACTCGGCTATGCCCAAACCCACTCAGTTAGACCCAAACCCACTCGGCTAGACCCACACCCACTCCGCTAGACCCAAACCCACTCGGCTAGACCGAAACCCACTCGGCTGGACTAAAACCCACTCGGCTAAACCCAAACCCACTCGGCTAAACCCAAACCCACTCGGCTAAACCCAAACCCACTCGGATAGACCCAAACCCACTCCGCTAGACCCAAACCCACTCGGCTAGACCCAAACCCACTCGGCTAGACTAAAACCCACTCGGCTATGCCCAAACCCACTCAGTTAGACCCAAACCCACTCGGCTAGACCCAAACCCACTCGGCTAGACCCAAACCCACTCGGCTAGGCCCAAACCCACTCGGCTAGGCCCAAACCCACTCGGCTAGACCCAAACCCACTCGGCTAGACCCAAACCCAATCGGCTAGACTCAAACCCACTCGGCTAGACCCAAACCCACTCGGCTAGACCCAAAGCCACACCGCTAGACCCAAACCCACTCGGTTAGACCCAAACCAACTCGGCTAGACTGAAACCCACTCGGCTAGAACCAAACCCACTCGGCTAGAGGCAAAACCACTCCGCTAGACCCAAACCCACTCGGCTAGATCCAAACCCACTCGGCTAGACCCAACCCACTCCGCTAGACCCAAACCCAGTCCGCTAGACCCAACCCCACTCCGCTAGACCCAAACCCACTCCGCTAGACCCAAACCCACTCGGCTAGACCCAAACCCACTCGGCTAGACCCAAACCCACTCGGCTAGGCCCAAACCCACTCGGCTAGGCCCAAATCCACTCGGCTAGACCCAAACCCACTCGGCTAGACCCAAACCCACTCGGCTAGACCCAAACCCAATCGGCTATGCACAAACCCACTCGGCTAGACCCAAACCCACTCGGCTAGATCCAAACCCACTCGGCTAGACCCAAACCCAATCGGCTAGACCCAAACCCTCTCGGCTAGACCCAAACCCACTCTGCTAGACCCAAACCCACTCGGCTAGACCCAAACCCACTCGGCTAGACCCAAACCCCCTCGGCTAGACCCAACCCCACGCGGCTAGACCCAAACCCACTCGGCTAGACCCAAACCCAATTGGCTAGACCCAAACCCAATCGGCTAGGCCCAAACCTACTCGGCTAGACCCAAACCTACTCGGCTAGACCCAAACCCACTCGGCTAGACCCAAACCCACTCGGCTAGATCCAAACCCACTCGGCTAGACCCAAACCCACTCGGATAGACCCAAACCCACTCCGCTAGACCCAAACCCACTTGGCTAGACCCAAACCCACTCGGCTAGACCCTAGCCCACTCGGCTAGACCCAAACCCACTCGGCTAGACCCAAACCCACTCGGCTAGATCCAAACCCACTCGGCTAGACCCAAACCCACTCGGATAGACCCACACCCACTCCGCTAGACCCAAACCCACTCGGCTAGACCCTAACCCACTCGGCTAAACCCAAATCCACTCGGCGAGACCCAAACCCACTCGTCTAGACTAAAACCCACTCGGCTAAACCCAAACCCACTCGGCTAGACACAAACCCACTCGGCTTGACCCAAACCCACTCGGCTAGACCCAAACCCACTCGGCTAGACCCTAGCCCACTCGGCTAGACCCAAACCCACTCGGCTAGACCCAAACCCACTCGGCAAGACCCAAACCCACTGCACTAGACCCAAAACCACTGGGCTAGACCCAAACCCACTCGACTAGACCCAAACCCACTCGACTAGACCCAAACCCACTCGGCTAGACCCAAACCCACTCGGCTAGACCCTAACCCACTCGGCTAGACAGAAACCCACTCGGTTAGACGCAAACCCACTCGGCTAGACCCAAACCCAATCGGCTAGACCCAAACCCACTCCGCCAGACCCAAACCCACTCGGCTAGACCCAAACCCACTCGGCTAGACCCAAACCCAATCGGCTAGACCCAAACCCACTCGGCAAGACCCAAACCCACTCCGCTAGACCCAAACCCACTCGGCTAGACCCAAACCCACTCGGCTAGACCCAAACCCACTCGGCTAGACCCAAACCCACTCGGCTAGACCCAAACCCACTCGGCTAGAGGCAAACCCACTCCGCTAGACCCAAACCCACTCGGCTAGATCCAAACCCACTCGGCTAGACCCAACCCACTCCGCTAGACCCAAACCCACTCCGCTAGATCCAAACCCACTCGGCTAGACCCAAACCCAATCGGCTAGACCCAAACCCTCTCGGCTAGGCCCAAACCCACTCGGCTAGACCCAAACCCACTCGGCTAGACCCAAACCCACTCGGCTAGACCCAAACCCACTCGGCTAGACCCAAACCCACTCGGATATACCCACACCCACTCCGCTAGACCCAAACCCACTCGGCTAGACCGAAACCCACTCGGCTAGACTAAAACCCACTCGGCTAAACCCAAACCCACTCGGCTAAACCCAAACCCACTCGGCTAAACCCAAACCCACTGCGCTAGACCCAAACCCACTCGGCTAGACCCAAACCCACTCGGCTAGACTAAAACCCACTCGGCTATGCCCAAACCCACTCAGTTAGACCCAAACCCACTCGGCTAGACCCACACCCACTCCGCTAGACCCAAACCCACTCGGCTAGACCGAAACCCACTCGGCTAGACTAAAACCCACTCGGCTAAACCCAAACCCACTCGGCTAAACCCAAACCCACTCGGCTAAACCCAAACCCACTCGGATAGACCCAAACCCACTCTGCTAGACCCAAACCCACTCGGCTAGACCCAAACCCACTCGGCTAGACTAAAACCCACTCGGCTATGCCCAAACCCACTCAGTTAGACCCAAACCCACTCGGCTAGACCCAAACCCACTCGGCTAGACCCAAACCCACTCGGCTAGGCCCAAACCCACTCGACTAGGTCCAAACCCACTCGGCTAGACCCAAACCCACTCGGCTAGACCCAAACCCAATCGGCTAGACTCAAACCCACTCGGCTAGACCCAAACCCACTCGGCTAGACCCAAAGCCACACCGCTAGACCCAAACCCACTCGGCTAGACCCAAACCAACTCGGCTAGACTGAAACCCACTCGGCTAGAACCAAACCCACTCGGCTAGAGGCAAAACCACTCCGCTAGACCCAAACCCACTCGGCTAGATCCAAACCCACTCGGCTAGACCCAACCCACTCCGCTAGACCCAAACCCAGTCCGCTAGACCCAACCCCACTCCGCTAGACCCAAACCCACTCCGCTAGACCCAAACCCACTCGGCTAGACCCAAACCCACTCGGCTAGACCCAAACCCACTCGGCTAAACCCAAACCCACTCGGCTAAACCCAAACCCACTGCGCTAGACCCAAACCCACTCGGCTAGACCCAAACCCACTCGGCTAGACTAAAACCCACTCGGCTATGCCCAAACCCACTCAGTTAGACCCAAACCCACTCGGCTAGACCCACACCCACTCCGCTAGACCCAAACCCACTCGGCTAGACCGAAACCCACTCGGCTAGACTAAAACCCACTCGGCTAAACCCAAACCCACTCGGCTAAACCCAAACCCACTCGGCTAAACCCAAACCCACTCGGATAGACCCAAACCCACTCTGCTAGACCCAAACCCACTCGGCTAGACCCAAACCCACTCGGCTAGACTAAAACCCACTCGGCTATGCCCAAACCCACTCAGTTAGACCCAAACCCACTCGGCTAGACCCAAACCCACTCGGCTAGACCCAAACCCACTCGGCTAGGCCCAAACCCACTCGACTAGGTCCAAACCCACTCGGCTAGACCCAAACCCACTCGGCTAGACCCAAACCCAATCGGCTAGACTCAAACCCACTCGGCTAGACCCAAACCCACTCGGCTAGACCCAAAGCCACACCGCTAGACCCAAACCCACTCGGCTAGACCCAAACCAACTCGGCTAGACTGAAACCCACTCGGCTAGAACCAAACCCACTCGGCTAGAGGCAAAACCACTCCGCTAGACCCAAACCCACTCGGCTAGATCCAAACCCACTCGGCTAGACCCAACCCACTCCGCTAGACCCAAACCCAGTCCGCTAGACCCAACCCCACTCCGCTAGACCCAAACCCACTCCGCTAGACCCAAACCCACTCGGCTAGACCCAAACCCACTCGGCTAGACCCAAACCCACTCGGCTAGACTCAAACCCACTCGGCTAGACCCAAACCCACTCGTGTAGACCCAAACCCACTCGGCTAGGCCCAAACCCACTCGGCTAGGCCCAAATCCACTCGGCTAGACCCAAACCCACTCGGCTAGACCCAAACCCACTCGGCTAGACCCAAACCCAATCGGCTATGCACAAACCCACTCGGCTAGACCCAAACCCACTCGGCTAGATCCAAACCCACTCGGCTAGACCCAAACCCAATCGGCTAGACCCAAACCCTCTCGGCTAGACCCAAACCCACTCTGCTAGACCCAAACCCACTCGGCTAGACCCAAACCCACTCGGCTAGACCCAAACCCCCTCGGCTAGACGCAACCCCACGCGGCTAGACCCAAACCCACTCGGCTAGACCCAAACCCAATTGGCTAGACCCAAACCCAATCGGCTAGGCCCAAACCTACTCGGCTAGACCCAAACCCACTCGGCTAGACCCAAACCCACTCGGCTAGACCCAAACCCACTCGGCTAGATCCAAACCCACTCGGCTAGACCCAAACCCACTCGGATAGACCCAAACCCACTCCGCTAGACCCAAACCCACTTGGCTAGACCCAAACCCACTCGGCTAGACCCTAGCCCACTTGGCTAGACCCAAACCCACTCGGCTAGACCCAAACCCACTCGGCTAGATCCAAACCCACTCGGCTAGACCCAAACCCACTCGGATAGACCCACACCCACTCCGCTAGACCCAAACCCACTCGGCTAGACCCAAACCCACTCGGCTAGACTAAAACCCACTCGGCTAAACCCAAACCCACTCGGCTAAACCCAAACCCACTCGGCTAAACCCAAATCCACTCGGCGAGACCCAAACCCACTCGTCTAGACTAAAACCCACTCGGCTAAACCCAAACCCACTCGGCTAGACACAAACCCACTCAGCTAGACCCAAACCCACTCGGCTAGACCCAAACCCACTCGGCTAGACCCTAGCCCACTCGGCTAGACCCAAACCCACTCGGCTAGGCCCAAACCCACTCAGCTAGACCCAAACCCACTCGGCTAGACCCAAACCCACTCGGCTAGACCCAAACCCACTGCACTAGATCCAAAACCACTGGGCTAGACCCAAACCCACTCGACTAGACCCAAACCCACTCGACTAGACCCAAACCCACTCGGCTAGACCCAAACCCACTCGGCTAGACCCAAACCCACTCGGCTAGACAGAAACCCACTCGGTTAGACGCAAACCCACTCGGCTAGACCCAAACCCACTCGGCTAGACCCAAACCCACTCCGCTAGACCCAAACCCACTCGGCTAGACCCAAACCCACTCGGCTAGACCCAAACCCAATCGGCTAGACCCAAACCCACTCGGCAAGACCCAAACCCACTCCGCTAGACCCAAACCCACTCGGCTAGACCCAAACCCACTCGGCTAGACCCAAACCCACTCGGCTAGACCCAAACCCACTCGGCTAGAGGCAAACCCACTCCGCTTGACCCAAACCCACTCGGCTAGATCCAAACCCACTCGGCTAGACCCAACCCACTCCGCTAGACCCAAACCCAGTCCGCTAGACCCAACCCCACTCCGCTAGACCCAAACCCACTCCGCTAGACCCAAACCCACTCGGCTAGACCCAAACCCACTCGGCTAGACCCAAACCCACTCGGCTAGACTCAAACCCACTCGGCTAGACCCAAACCCACTCGGGTAGACCCAAACCCACTCGGCTAGGCCCAAACCCACTCGGCGAGGCCCAAACCCACTCGGCTAGACCCAAACCCACTCGGCTAGACCCAAACCCACTCGGCTAGACCCAAACCCAATCGGCTATGCACAAACCCGCTCGGCTAGACCCAAACCCACTCGGCTAGATCCAAACCCACTCGGCTAGACCCAAACCCAATCGGCTAGACCCAAACCCTCTCGGCTAGACCCAAACCCACTCTGCTAGACCCAAACCCACTCGGCTAGACCCAAACCCACTCGGCTAGACCCAAACCCCCTCGGCTAGACCCAACCCCACTCGGCTAGACCCAAACCCACTCGGCTAGACCCAAACCCACACGGCTAGACCCAAACCCAATTGGCTAGACCCAAACCCACTCGGCTAGACCCAAACCCACTCGGCTAGACTAAAACCCACTCGGCTAAACCCAAACCCACTCGGCTAGACCCAAACCCACTCGGATAGACCCAAACCCACTCCGCTAGACCCAAACCCACTCGGCTAGACCCAAACTAACTCGGCTAGACTCAAACCCACTCGGCTAAACCTAAACCCACTCGGCTAGACCCAAACCCACTCGGCTGGACACAAACCCACTCGGCTAGACCCAAACCCACTGGGCTAGACCCAAACCCACTCGGCTAGACCCTAGCCCACTCGGCTAGACACAAACCCACTCGGCTAGGCCCAAACCCACTCGGCTAGACGCAAACCCACTCGGCTAGACCCAAACCCACTCGGCTAGACCCAAACCCACTCGGCTAGACCCAAACCCACTCGGCTAGACCCAAACCCACTCGGCTAGACCCAAACCCACTCGGCTAGACCCAAACCCACTCGGCTAGACCCAAACCCACTCGGCTAGACCCAAACCCACTCGGCGAGACCCAAACCCACTCGGCTAGACCCAAGCCCAATCGGCTAGGCCCAAACCCACTCGGCTAGGCCCAAACCCACTCGGCCAGGCCCAAACCCACTCGGCTAGATCCAAACCCACTCGGCTAGACCCAAACCCACTCGGATAGACCCAAACCCACTCCGCTAGACTCAAACCCACTTGGCTAGACCCAAACCCACTCGGCTAGACCCAAACCCCCTCGGCTAGACCCAAACCCACTCGGCTAGACCCTAGCCCACTCGGCTAGACCCAAACCCACTCGGCTAGACCCAAACCCACTCGGCTAGATCCAAACCCACTCGGCTAGACACAAACCCACTCGGATAGACCCAAACCCACTCCGCTAGACCCTAACCCACTTGGCTAGACCCAAACCCACTCGGCTAGACCCAAACCCACTCGGCTAGACTAAAACCCACTCGGCTAAACCCAAACCCACTCGTCTAGACCCAAACCCACTCGGCTAGACACAAACCCACTCGGCTAAACCCAAACCCACTCGGCTAGACCCAAACCCACTTGGATAGACCCAAACCCACTCCGCTAGACCCAAACCCACTCGGCTAGACGCAAACCCACTCGGCTAGACTAAAACCCACTCGGCTAGACTAAAACCCACTTGGCTAAACCCAAACCCACTCGGCTAGACCCAAACCCACTCGGCTCGACACAAACCCACTCGGCTAGACCCAAACCCACTCGGCTAGACCCAAACCCACTCGGCTAGACCCTAGCCCACTCGGCTAGACCCAAACCCACTCGGCTAGGCCCAAACCCACTCGGCTAGACCCAAACCCACTCGGCTAGACCCAAACCCACTCGGCTAGACCCAAACCCACTCGGCTAGACCCTAGCCCACTCAGCTAGACCCAAACCCACTCGGCTAGGCCCAAAGCCACTCGGCTAGACCCAAACCCACTCGGCTAGACCCAAACCCACTCCGCTAGACCCAAACCCACTCGGCTAGACACAAAACCGCTGGGCTTGCCCCAAACCCACTCGACTAGACCAAAACCCACTCAGCTAGATCCAAACCCGCTCCGCTAGACCCAAACCCACACGACTAGACAGAAATCCACGCGGCTGGACCCAAACCCACTCCGCTAGACCCAAACCCACTCGGCTAGACCCAAACCCTCTCGGCTAGACCCAAACCCCCTCGGCTAGATCCAAACCCACTCGGCTAGACCCAAACCCACTCGGATAGACCCAAAACCACTCCGCTAGACCCAAACCCACTTGGCTAGACCCAAACCCACTCGGCTAGACCCAAACCCACTCGGCTAGACTAAAACCCACTCGGCTAAACCCAAACCCACTCGTCTAGACCCAAACCCACTCGGCTAGACACAAACCCACTCGGCTAGACCCAAACCCACTCGGCTAGACCCAAACCCACTCGGCTAGACCCTAGCCCACTCGGCTAGACCCTAGCCCACTCGGCTAGACCCAAACCCACTCGGCTAGACCCAAACACACTCAGATAGACCCAAACCCACTCCGCTAGACCCAAACCCAATTGGCTAGACCCAAACCCACTCAGCTAGACCCAAACCCACTCGGCTAGACTAAAACCCACTCGGCTAGACCCAAACCCAGTCCGCTAGACCCAACCCCACTCCGCTAGACCCAAACACACTCCGCTAGACCCAAACCCACTCGGCTAGACCCAAACCCACTCGGCTAGACCGAAACCCACTCGGCTAGTCTCAAACCCACTCGGCTAGACCCAAACCCACTCGGCTAGACCCAAACCCACTCGGCTAGGCCCAAACCCACTCGGCTAGGCCCAAACCCACTCGGCTAGACCCAAACCCACTCGGCTAGACCCAAACCCACTCGGCTAGACCCAAACCCAATCGGCTATGCCCAAACCCACTCGGTTAGACCCAAACCCACTCGGCTAGACCCAAACCCACTCGGCTAGAGCCAAACCCACTCGGCTAGACCCAAACCCAATCGGCCAGACCCAAACCCTCTCGGCTAGACCCAAACCCACTCGGCTAGACCCAAACCCACTCGGCTAGACCCAAACCCACTCGGCTAGACCCAAACCCACTCGGCTAGACCCAAACCCACTCGGCTAGACCCTAGCCCACTCGGCTAGACCCAAACCCACGCGGCTAGACCCAAACCCACTCGGCTAGATCCAAACCCACTCGGCTAGACACAAACCCACTCGGATAGACCCAAACCCACTCCGCTGGACCCTAACCCACTTGGCTAGACCCAAACCCACTCGGCTAGACCCAAACCCACTCGGCTAGACTAAAACCCACTCGGCTAAACCCAAACCCACTCGGCTAGACCCAAACCCACTCGGATAGACCCAAACCCACTCCGCTAGACCCAAACCCACTCGGCTGGACGCAAACCCACTCGGCTAGACTAAAACCCACTCGGCTAGACTAAAACCCACTCGGCTAAACCCAAACCCACTCGGCTAGACGCAAACCCACTCGGCTCGACACAAACCCACTCGGCTAGACCCAAACCCACTCGGCTAGACCCAAACCCACTCGGCTAGACCCTAGCCCACTCGGCTAGACCCAAACCCACTCGGCTAGGCCCAAACCCACTCGGCTAGACCCAAACCCACTCGGCTAGACCCAAACCCACTCGGCTAGACCCAAACCCACTCGGCTAGACCCTAGCCCACTCAGCTAGACCCAAACCCACTCGGCTAGGCCCAAACCCACTCGGCTAGACCCAAACCCACTCGGCTAGACCCAAACCCACTCCGCTAGACCCAAACCCACTCGGCTAGACACAAAACCGCTGGGCTTGCCCCAAACCCACTCGACTAGACCAAAACCCACTCAGCTAGACCCAAACCCACTCCGCTAGACCCAAACCCTCTCGGCTAGACCCAAACCCCCTCGGCTAGATCCAAACCCACTCGGCTAGACCCAAACCCACTCGGATAGACCCAAACCCACTCCGCTAGACCCAAACCCACTTGGCTAGACCCAAACCCACTCGGCTAGACCCAAACCCACTCGGCTAGACTAAAACCCACTCGGCTAAACCCAAACCCACTCGTCTAGACCCAAACCCACTCGGATAGACACAAACCCACTCGGCTAGACCCAAACCCACTCGGCTAGACCCAAACCCACTCGGCTAGACCCTAGCCCACTCGGCTAGACCCCAGCCCACTCGGCTAGACCCAAACCCACTCGGCTAGACCCAAACACACTCGGATAGACCCAAACCCACTCCGCTAGACCCAAACCCAATTGGCTAGACCCAAACCCACTCGGCTAGACCCAAACCCACTCGGCTAGACTAAAACCCACTCGGCTAGACCCAAACCCAGTCCGCAAGACCCAACCCCACTCCGCTAGACCCAAACACACTCCGCTGGACCCAAACCCACTCGGCTAGACCCAAACCCACTCGGCTAGACCCAAACCCACTCGGTTAGTCTCAAACCCACTCGGCTAGACCCAAACCCACTCGGCTAGACCCAAACCCACTCGGCTAGGCCCAAACCCACTCGGCTAGGCCCAAACCCACTCGGCTAGACCCAAACCCACTCGGCTAGACCCAAACCCACTCCGCTAGACCCAAACCCACTCCGCTAGACCCAAACCCACTCCGCTAGACCCAAACCCACACGACTAGACAGAAATCCACTCGGCTGGACCCAAAGCCACTCCGCTAGACCCAAACCCACTCGGCTAGACCCAAACCCTCTCGGCTAGACCCAAACCCCCTCGGCTAGATCCAAACCCACTCGGCTAGACCCAAACCCACTCGGATAGACCCAAACCCACTCCGCTAGACCCAAACCCACTTGGCTAGACCCAAACCCACTCGGCTAGACCCAAACCCACTCGGCTAGACTAAAACCCACTCGGCTAAACCCAAACCCACTCGTCTAGACCCAAACCCACTCGGATAGACACAAACCCACTCGGCTAGACCCAAACCCACTCGGCTAGACACAAACCCACTCGGCTAGACCCTAGCCCACTCGGCTAGCCCCAGCCCACTCGGCTAGACCCAAACCCACTCGGCTAGACCCAAACACACTCGGATAGACCCAAACCCACTCGGCTAGACCCAAACCCAATTGGCTAGACCCAAACCCACTCGGCTAGACCCAAACCCACTCGGCTAGACTAAAACCCACTCGGCTAGACCCAAACCCAGTCCGCTAGACCCAACCCCACTCCGCTAGACCCAAACACACTCCGCTAGACCCAAACCCACTCGGCTAGACCCAAACCCACTCGGCTAGACCCAAACCCACTCGGCTAGTCTCAAACCCACTCGGCTAGACCCAAACCCACTCGGCTAGACCCAAACCCACTCGGCTAGGCCCAAACCCACTCGGCTAGGCCCAAACCCACTCGGCTAGACCCAAACCCACTCGGCTAGACCCAAACCCACTCGGCTAGACCCAAACCCAATCGGCTATGCCCAAACCCACTCGGTTAGACCTGAACCCACTCGGCTAGACCCAAACCCACTCGGCTAGATCCAAACCCACTCGGCTAGACCCAAACCCAATCGGCCAGACCCAAACCCTCTCGGCTGGACCCAAACCCACTCGGCTAGACCCAAACCCACTCGGCTAGACCCAAACCCACTCGGCTAGACCCAAACCCACTCGGCTAGACCCAAACCCACTCGGCTAGACCCAAACACACTCGGCTAGACCCAAACCCACGCGGCTAGACCCAAACCCAATTGGATAGGCCCAAACCCACTCGGCTAGACCCAAACCCACTCGGCTAGACCCAAACCCACTTGGCTAGACCCAAACCCACTTGGCTAGACCCAAACCCACTCGGCTAGACACTAGCCCACTCGGCTAGACCCAAACCCACTCGGCTAGACCCAAACCCACTCGGCTAGATCCAAACCCACTCGGCTAGACCCAAACCCACTCGGATAGACCCACACCCACTCCGCTAGACCCAAACCCACTCGGCTAGACCCAAACCCACTCGGCTAGACTAAAACCCACTCGGCTAAACCCAAACCCACTCGGCTAAACCCAAACCCACTCGGATAGACCCAAACCCACTCCGCTAGACCCAAACCCACTCGGCTAGACCCAAACCCACTCGGCTAGACTAAAACCCACTCGGCTAGACCCAAACCCACTCGTCTAGACCCAAACCCACTCGGCTAGACCCTAGCCCACTCGGCTAGACCCAAACCCACTCGGCTAGGCCCAAACCCACTCGGCTACGCCCAAACCCACTCGGCTAGACCCAAACCCACTCGGCTAGACCCAAACCCACTCCGCTAGACCCAAACCCACACGACGAGACAGAAATCCACTCGGCTGGACCCAAAGCCACTCCGCTAGACCCAAACCCACTCGGCTAGAACCAAACCCTCTCGGCTAGACCCAAACCCCCTCGGCTAGATCCAAACCCACTCGGCTAGACCCAAACCCACTCGGATAGACCCAAACCCACTCCGTTAGACCCAAACCCACTCGGCTAGACCCAAACCCACTCGGCTAGACCCAATCCCACTCGGCTAGACCCAAACCCACTCGGCTAGACCCAAACCCACTCGGCTAGACCCAAACCCACTCGGCTAGACCCAACCCCACTCGGCTAGACCCAAACCCACTCGGCTAGACCCAAACCCACTCGGCTACACCCAAACCCAATTGGCTAGGCCCAAACCCACTCGGCTAGACCCAAACCCACTCGGCTAGACCCAAACCCACTCGGCTAGACCCAAACCCACTCGGCTAGATCCAAACCCACTCGGCTAGACCCAAACCCACTCGGCTAGACCCAAACCCACTCGGCTAGACCCAAACCCACTTGGCTAGACCCAAACCCACTCGGCTAGACCCAAACCCACTCGGCTAGACCCAAACCCACTCGGCTAGATCCAAACCCACTCGGCTAGACCCAAACCCACTCGGATAGACCCACACCCACTCCGCTAGACCCAAACCCACTCGGCTAGACCCAAACCCACTCGGCTAGACTAAAACCCACTCGGCTAAACCCAAACGCACTCGGCTAAACCCAAACCCACTCGGATAGACCCAAACCCACTCCGCTAGACCCAAACCCACTCGGCTAGACCCAAACCCACTCGGCTAGACTAAAACCCACTCGGCTAGACCCAAACCCACTCGGCTGGACCCAAACCCACTCGGCTAGACCCAAACCCACTCGGCTAGACCCAAACCCACTCGGCTAGACCCAAACCCACTGGGCTAGACCCAAACCCACTCGGCTAGACCCAACCCCACTCGGCTAGACCCAAACCCACTCGGCTAGACCCAAACCCACTTGGCTAGACCCAAACCCAATCGGCTAGGCCCAAACCCACCCGGCTAGACCCAAACCCACTCGTCTAGACCCAAACCCACTCGTCTAGACCCAAACCCACTCGGCTAGACCCTAGCCCACTCGGCTAGACCCAAACCCACTCGGCTAGGCCCAAACCCACTCGGCTAGGCCCAAACCCACTCGGCTAGACCCAAACCCACTCGGCTAGACCCAAACCCACTCCGCTAGACCCAAACCCACACGACTAGACAGAAATCCACTCGGCTGGACCCAAAGCCACTCCGCTAGACCCAAACCCACTCGGCTAGACCCAAACCCTCTCGGCTAGACCCAAACCCCCTCGGCTAGATCCAAACCCACTCGGCTAGACCCAAACCCACTCGGCTAGACTAAAACACACTCGGCTAAACCCAAACCCACTCGGCTAGACCCAAACCGACTCGGCTAGACACAAACCCACTCGGCTAGACCCAAACCCACTCGGCCAGACCCAAACCCACTCGGCTAGACGCAAACCCACTCCGCTATACCCAAACCCACTCGGCTAGGCCCAAACCCATTTGGCTAGACCCAAACCCACTCCGCTAGACCGATACCCACTCCGCTAGACCCAAACCCACTCGGCTAGACCCAAACCCACTCGGCTAGACCCAAACCCAATTGGCTAGGCCCAAACCCACTCGGCTAGACCCAAACCCACGCGGCTAGACCCAAACCCACTCAGCTACACCCAAACCCAATTGGCTAGGCCCAAACCCACTCGGCTAGACCCAAACCCACTCGGCTAGACCCAAACCCACTCGGCTAGACCCAAACCCCCTCGGCTAGATCCAAACCCACTCGGCAAGACCCAAACCCACTCGGATAGACCCAAACCCACTCCGCTAGACCCAAACCCACTCGGCTAGACCCAAACCCACTCGGCTAGACCCAAACCCACTCGGCTAGACCCAAACCCACTCGGCTAGACCCAAACCCACTCGGCTAGACCCAAACCCAATCGGCTAGACCCAACCCCACTCGGCTAGACCCAAACCCACTCGGTTAGACCCAAACCCACTCAGCTACACCCAAACCCAATTGGCTAGGCCCAAACCCACTCGGTTAGACCCAAACCCACTCGGCTAGACCCAAACCCACTCGGCTAGACCCAAACCCACTCGGCTAGATCCAAACCCACTCGGCTAGACCCAAACCCACTCGGATAGACCCAAACCCACTCCGCTAGACCCAAACCCACTTGGCTAGACCCAAACCCACTCGGCTAGACCCTAGCCCACTCGGCTAGACCCAAACCCACTCGGCTAGACCCAAACCCACTCCGATAGACCCAAACCCACTCGGCTAGACCCAAACCCACTCGGCTAGACTAAAACACACTCGGCTAAACCCAAACCCACTCGGCTAGACCCAAACCGACTCGGCTAGACACAAACCCACTCGGCTAGACCCAAACCCACTCGGCCAGACCCAAACCCACTCGGCTAGACGCAAACCCACTCCGCTAGACCCAAACCCACTCGGCTAGGCCCAAACCCACTCGGCGAGACCCAAACCCACTCCGCTAGACCGATACCCACTCCGCTAGATGCACACCCACTCAGCTAGACCCAAATCCACTTGGCTAGACCCAAAGCCACTCAGCTTGACCCAAACCCACTCGGCTAGACCCAAACCCACTCTGCTATACCCAAACCCACTCGGCTAGATCCAAACCCACTCGGCTTGACCCAAACCCACTCGGATAGACCCAAACCCACTCCGCTAGACCCAAACCCACTTGGCTAGACCCAAACCCACTCGGCTAGACCCTAGCCCACTCGGCTAGACCCAAACCCACTCGGCTAGACCCAAACCCACTCGGCTAGACCCAAACCCACTCGGCTAGACCCAAACCCACTCGGCTAGACCCAAACCCACTCGGCTAGACCCAAACCCACTCGGCTAGACCCAAACCCACTCGGCTAGACCCAACTCCACTCGGCTAGACCCAAACCCACTCGGCTAGACCCAAACCCACTCGGCTAGACCCAAACCCAATCGGCTAGGCCCAAACCCACTCGGCTAGACGCAAACCCACTCGTCTAGACCCAAACCCACTCGTCTAGACCCAAACCCACTCGGCTAGACCCTAGCCCACTCGGCTAGACCCAAACCCACTCGGCTAGGCCCAAACCCACTCGGCTAGGCCCAAACCCACTCGGCTAGACCCAAACCCACTCGGCTAGACCCAAACCCACTCCGCTAGACCCAAACCCACACGACTAGACAGAAATCCACTCGGCTGGACCCAAAGCCACTCCGCTAGACCCAAACCCACTCGGCTAGACCCAAACCCTCTCGGCTAGACCCAAACCCCCTCGGCTAGATCCAAACCCACTCGGCTAGACCCAAACGCACTCGGATAGACCCAAACCCACTCCGCTAGACCCAAACCCACTCGGCTAGACCCAAACCCCCTCGGCTAGACCCAAACCCACTCGGCTAGACCCAAACCCACTCGGCTAGACCCAAACCCACTCGGCTAGACCCAAACCCACTCGGCTATACCCAACCCCACTCGGCTAGACCCAAACCCACTCGGCTAGACCCAAACCCACTCGGCTAGATCCAAACCCACTCGGCTGGACCCAAACCCACTCGGATAGACCCACACCCACTCCGCTAGACCCAAACCCACTCGGCTAGACCCAAACCCACTCTGCTAGACTAAAACCCACTCGGCTAAACCCAAACCCACTCGGCTAAACCCAAACCCACTCGGATAGACCCAAACCCACTCCGCTAGACCCAAACCCACTCGGCTAGACCCAAACCCACTCGGCTAGACTAAAACCCACTCGGCTAGACCCAAACCCACTCGGCTAGACCCAAACCCACTCGGCTAGACCCAAACCCACTCGGCTAGACCCAAACCCACTCGGCTAGACCCAAACCCACTTGGCTAGACACAAACCCACTCGGCAAGACCCAACCCCACTCGGCAAGACCCAAACCCACTCAGCTAGACCCAAACCCACTCGGCTAGACCCAAACCCAATCGGCTAGGCCCAAACCCACTCGGCTAGACCCAAACCCACTCGTCTAGACGCAAACCCACTCGTCTAGACCCAAACCCACTCGGCTAGACCCTAGCCCACTCGGCTAGACCCAAACCCACTCGGCTAGGCCCAAACCCACTCGGCTAGGCCCAAACCCACTCGGCTAGACCCAAACCCACTCGGCTAGACCCAAACCCACTCCGCTAGACCCAAACCCACACGACTAGACAGAAATCCACTCGGCTGGACCCAAAGCCACTCCGCTAGACCCAAACCCACTCGGCTAGACCCAAACCCTCTCGGCTAGACCCAAACCCCCTCGGCTAGATCCAAACCCACTCGGCTAGACCCAAACCCACTCGGATAGACCCAAACGCACTCCGCTAGACCCAAACCCACTCGGCTAGACCCAAACCCACTCGGCTAGACCCAAACCCACTGTGCTAGACCCAAACCCACTTGGCTAGACCCAAACTCACTCGGCTAGACCCAAACCCACTCGGCTAGACCCAACCCCACTCGGCTAGACCCTAACCCACTCGGCTAGACCCAAACCCACTCGGCTAGACCCAAACCCACTCGGCTAGACTAAAACACACTCGGCTAAACCCAAACCCACTCGGCTAGACACAAACCGACTCGGCTAGACACAAACCCACTCGGCTAGACCCAAACCCACTCGGCCAGACCCAAACCCACTCGGCTAGACGCAAACCCACTCCGCTAGACACAAACCCACTCGGCTAGGCCCAAACCCACTCGGCGAGACCCAAACCCACTCTGCTAGACCGATACCCACTCCGCTAGATGCACACCCACTCAGCTAGACCCAAATCCACTTGGCTAGACCCAAAGCCACTCAGCTAGACCCAAACCCACTCGGTTAGACCCAAACCCACTCTGCTAGACCCAAACACACTCGGCTAGATCCAAACCCACTTGGCTAGACCCAAACCCACTCGGATAGACCCAAACCCACTCCGCTAGACCCAAACCCACTTGGCTAGACCCAAACCCACTCGGCTAGACCCTAGCCCACTCGGCTAGACTCAAACCCACTCGGCTAGACCCAAACCCACTCGGCTAGACCCAAACCCACTCGGCTAAACCCAAACCCACTCGGCTAGACCCAAACCCACTCGGCTAGACCCAAACCCACTCGGCTAGACCCAAACCCACTCGGCTAGACCCAAACCCACTCGGCTAGACCCAACCCCACTCGGCTAGACCCAAACCCACTCGGCTAGACCCAAACCCACTCGGCTAGACCCAAACCCAATCGGCTAGGCCCAAACCCACTCGGCTAGACCCAAACCCACTCGTCTAGACCCAAACCCACTCGTCTAGACCCAAACCCACTCGGCTAGACCCTAGCCCACTCGGCTAGACCCAAACCCACTCGGCTAGGCCCAAACCCACTCGGCTAGGCGCAAACCCACTCGGCTAGACCCAAACCCACTCGGCTAGACCCAAACCCACTCCGCTAGACCCAAACCCACACGACTAGACAGAAATCCACTCGGCTGGACCCAAAGCGACTCCGCTAGACCCAAACCCACTCGGCTAGACCCAAACCCTCTCGGCTAGACCCAAACCACCTCGGCTAGATCCAAACCCACTCGGCTAGACCCAAACCCACTCGGATAGACCCACACCCACTCCGCTAGACCCAAACCCACTCGGCTAGACCCAAACCCACTCGGCTAGACTAAAACCCACTCGGCTAAACCCAAACCCACTCCGCTAGACCCAAACCCACTCGGCTAGACGCAAACCCACTCGGCTAGACTAAAACCCACTCGGCTAGACCCAAACCCACTCGGCTAGACCCAAACCCACTCGGCTAGACCCAAACCCACTCGGCTAGCCCCAAACCCACTCGGCTAGACCCAAACCCACTTGGCTAGACCCAAACCCACTCGGCTAGACCCAACCCCACTCGACTAGACCCAAACCCACTCGGCTAGACCCAAACCCACTCGGCTAGAACCAAACCCAATCGGCTAGGCCCAAACCCACTCGGCTAGACCCAAACCCACTCGTCTAGACCCAAACCCACTCGTCTAGACCCAAACCCACTCGGCTAGACCCTAGCCCACTCGGCTACACCCAAACCCACTCGGCTAGGCCCAAACCCACTCGGCTAGGCCCAAACCCACTCGGCTAGACCCAAACCCACTCGGCTAGACCCAAACCCACTCCGCTAGACCCAAACCCACACGACTAGAGAGAAATCCACTCGGCTGGACCCAAAGCCACTCCGCTAGACCCAAACCCACTCGGCTAGACCCAAACCCTCTCGGCTAGACCCAAACCCCCTCGGCTAGATCCAAACCCACTCGGCTAGACCCAAACCCACTCGGATAGACCCAAACCCACTCCGCTAGACCCAAACACACTCGGCTAGACACAAACCCACTCGGCTAGACCCAAACCCACTCGGCTAGACCCAAACCCACTCGGCTAGACCCAAACCCACTCGGCTAGACCCAAACCCACTCGGCTAGACCCAACCCCACTCGGCTAGACCCAAACCCACTCGGCTAGACCCAAACCCACTCGGCTAAACCCAAACCCACTCGGCTAAACGCAAACCCACTCGGCTAGACCCAAACCCACTCCGCTAGACCCAAACCCACTCGGCTAGACCCAAACCCACTCGGCTAGACTAAAACCCACTCGGCTAGACCCAAACCCACTCGTCTAGTCCCAAACCCACTCGTCTAGACCCAAACCCACTCGGCTAGACCCTAGCCCACTCGGCTAGACCCAAACCCACTCGGCTAGGCCCAAACCCACTCGGCTAGGCGCAAACCCACTCGGCTAGACCCAAACCCACTCGGCTAGACCCAAACCCACTCCGCTAGACCCAAACCCACACGACTAGACAGAAATCCACTCGGCTGGACCCAAACCCACTCGGCTAGACCCAAACCCTCTCGGCTAGACCCAAACCACCTCGGCTAGATCCAAACCCACTCGGCTAGACCCAAACCCACTCGGATAGACCCACACCCACTCCGCTAGACCCAAACCCACTCGGCTAGACCCAAACCCACTCGGCTAGACTAAAACCCACTCGGCTAAACCCAAACCCACTCCGCTAGACCCAAACCCACTCGGCTAGACCCAAACCCACTCGGCTAGACTAAAACCCACTCGGCTAGACCCAAACCCACTCGGCTAGACCCAAACCCACTCGGCTAGACCCAAACCCACTCGGCTAGCCCCAAACCCACTCGGGTAGACCCAAACCCACTTGGCTAGACCCAAACCCACTCGGCTAGACCCAACCCCACTCGACTAGACCCAAACCCACTCGGCTAGACCCAAACCCACTCGGCTAGAACCAAACCCAATCGGCTAGGCCCAAACCCACTCGGCTAGACCCAAACCCACTCGTCTAGACCCAAACCCACTCGTCTAGACCCAAACCCACTCGGCTAGACCCTAGCCCACTCGGCTAGACCCAAACCCACTCGGCTAGGCCCAAACCCACTCGGCTAGGCCCAAACCCACTCGGCTAGACCCAAACCCACTCGGCTAGACCCAAACCCACTCCGCTAGACCCAAACCCACACGACTAGAGAGAAATCCACTCGGCTGGACCCAAAGCCACTCCGCTAGACCCAAACCCACTCGGCTAGACCCAAACCCTCTCGGCTAGACCCAAACCCCCTCGGCTAGATCCAAACCCACTCGGCTAGACCCAAACCCACTCGGATAGACCCAAACCCACTCCGCTAGACCCAAACCCACTCGGCTAGACCCAAACCCACTCGGCTAGACCCAAACCCACTCGGCTAGACCCAAACCCACTCGGCTAGACCCAAACCCACTCGGCTAGACCCAAACCCACTCGGCTAGACCCAACCCCACTCGGCTAGACCCAAACCCACTCAGCTAGACCCAAACCCACTCGGCTAAACCCAAACCCACTCGGCTAAACGCAAACCCACTCGGCTAGACCCAAACCCACTCCGCTAGACCCAAACCCACTCGGCTAGACCCAAACCCACTCGGCTAGACTAAAACCCACTCGGCTAAACCCAAACCCACTCGGCTAGACCCAAACTCACTCGGCTAGACACAAACCCACTCGGCTAGACCCAAACCCACTCGGCTAGACCCAAACCCACTCGGCTAGACCCTAGTCCACTCGGCTAGACCCAAACCCACTCGGCTAGGCCCAAACCCACTCGGCTAGACACAAACCCACTCGGCTAGACCCAAACCCACTCGGCTAGACCCAAACCCACTCGGCTAGACCCAAACCCACTCGGCTAGACCCAAATCCACTCGGCTAGACCCAAACCCACTCGGCTAGACCCAAACCCACTCGGCTAGACCCAAACCCACTCGGCTAGACCCAAACCCACTCGGCTAGACCCAAACCCACTCGGCTAGACCCAAACCCAATCGGCTAGGCCCAAACCCAATCGGCTAGGCCCAAACCCACTCGGCTAGATCCAAACCTACTCGGCTAGACACAAACACACTTGGATAGACCCAAACCCACTCCGCTAGACCCTAACCCACTTGGCTAGACCCAAACCCACTCGGCTAGACCCAAACCCACTCGGCTAGACTAAAACCCACTCGGCTAAACCCAAACCCAATCGGCTAGACACAAACCCACTCGGATACACCCAACCCCACTCGGCTAGACCCAAACCCACTCGGCTAGACCCAAACCCACTCAGCTACACCCAAACCCAATTGGCTAGGCCCAAACCCACTCAGCTAGACCCAAACCCACTCGGCTAGACCCAAACCCACTCGGCTAGACCCAAACCCACTCGGCTAGATCCAAACCCACTCGGCTAGACCCAAACCCACTCGGATAGACCCACACCCACTCCGCTAGACCCAAACCCACTCGGCTAGACCCAAACCCACTCGGCTAGACTAAAACCCACTCGGCTAAACCCAAACCCACTCGGCTAAACCCAAACCCACTCGGATAGAACCAAACCCACTCCGCTAGACCCAAACCCACTCGGCTAGACCCAAACCCACTCGGCTAGACTAAAACCCACTCGGCTAGACCCAAACCCACTCGGCTAGACCCAAACCCACTCGGCTAGACCCAAACCCACTCGGCTAGACCCAAACCCACTCGGCTAGACCCAAACCCACTTGGCTAGACCCAAACCCACTCGGCTAGACCCAACCCCACTCGACTAGACCCAAACCCACTCGGCTAGACCCAAACCCACTCGGCTAGACCCAAACCCAATCGGCTAGGCCCAAACCCACTCGGCTAGACCCAAACCCACTCGTCTAGACCCAAACCCACTCGTCTAGACCCAAACCCACTCGGCTAGACCCTAGCCCACTCGGCTAGACCCAAACCCACTCGGCTAGGCCCAAACCCACTCGGCTAGGCCCAAACCCACTCGGCTAGACCCAAACTCACTCGGCTAGACCCAAACCCACTCCGCTAGACCCAAACCCACACGACTAGACAGAAATCCACTCGGCTGGACCCAAAGCCACTCCGCTAGACCCAAACCCACTCGGCTAGACCCAAACCCTCTCGGCTAGACCCAAACCCCCTCGGCTAGATCCAAACCCACTCGGCTAGACCCAAACCCACTCGGATAGACCCAAACCCACTCGGCTAGACCCAAACCCCCTCGGCTAGACCCAAACCCACTCGGCTAGACCCAACCCCACTCGGCTAGACCCAAACCCACTCGGCGAGACCCAAACCCACTCGGCTACACCCAAGCCCAATTGGCTAGGCCCAAACCCACTCGGCTAGACCCAAACCCACTCGGCTAGACCCAAACCCACTCGGCTAGACCCAAACCCACTCGGCTAGATCCAAACCCACTCGGCTAGACCCAAACCCACTCGGATAGACCCAAACCCACTCCGCTAGACCCAAACCCACTTGGCTAGACCCAAACCCACTCGGCTAGACCCTAGCCCACTCGGCTAGACCCAAACCCACTCGGCTAGACCCAAACCCACTCCGCTAGACCCAAACCCACTCGGCTAGACCCAAACCCACTCGGCTAGACTAAAACACACTCGGCTAAACCCAAACCCACTCGGCTAGACCCAAACCGACTCGGCTAGACACAAACCCACTCGGCTAGACCCAAACCCACTCGGCCAGACCCAAACCCACTCGGCTAGACGCAAACCCACTCCGCTAGACCCAAACCCACTCGGCTAGGCCCAAACCCACTCGGCGAGACCCAAACCCACTCCGCTAGAACGATACCCACTCCGCTAGATGCACACCCACTCAGCTAGACCCAAATCCACTTGGCTAGCCCCAAAGCCACTCAGCTAGACCCAAAGCCACTCGGCTAGACCCAAACCCACTCTGCTAGACCCAAACCCACTCGGCTAGATCCAAACCCACTCGGCTAGACCCAAACCCACTCGGATAGACCCAAACCCACTCCGCTAGACCCAAACCCACTTGGCTAGACCCAAACCCACTCGGCTAGACCCTAGCCCACTCGGCTAGACACAAACCCACTCGGCTAGACCCAAACCCACTCGGCTAGATCCAAACCCACTCGGCTAGACCCAAACCCACTCGGATAGCCCCACACCCACTCCGCTAGACCCAAACCCACTCGGCTAGACCCAAACCCACTCGGCTAGATTAAAACCCACTCGGCTAAACCTAAACCCACTCGGCTAAACCCAAACCCACTCGGATAGACCCAAACCCACTCCGCCAGACCCAAACCCACTCGGCTAGACCCAAACCCACTCGGCTAGACTAAAACCCACTCGGGTAAACCCAAACCCACTCGGCTAGACCCAAACTCACTCAGCTAGACACAAACCCACTCGGCTAGACCCAAACCCACTCGGCTAGACCCAAACCCACTCGGCTAGACCCTAGCCCACTCGGCTAGACCCAAACCCACTCGGCTAGGCCCAAACCCACTCGGCTAGACACAAACCCACTCGGCTAGACCCAAACCCACTCAGCTAGACCCAAACCCACTCGGCTAGACACAAACCCACTCGGCTAGACCCAAACCCACTCGGCTAGATCCAAACCCACTCGGCTAGACCCAAACCCACTCGGCTAGACCCAAACCCACTCGGCTAGACCCAAACCCACTCGGCTAGACCCAAACCCACTCGGCTAGACCCAAACCCACTCGGCTAGACCCAAACCCACTCGGCTAGACCCTAGCCCACTCGGCTAGACCCAAACCCACTCGGCTAGGCCCAAACCCACTCGGCTAGACACAAACCCACTCGGCTAGACCCAAACCCACTCGGCTAGACCCAAACCCACTCGGCTAGACCCAAACCCACTCGGCTAGACCCAAACCCACTCGGCTAGACCCAAACCCACTCGGCTAGACCCAAACCCACTCGGCTAGACCCAAACCCACTCGGCTAGACCCAAACCCACTCGGCTAGACCCAAACCCACTCGGCTAGACCCAAACCCAATCGGCTAGGCCCAAACCCACTCGGCTAGGCCCAAACCCACTCGGCTAGATCCAAACCCACTCGGCTAGACACAAACCCACTTGGATAGCCCCAAACCCACTCCGCTAGACCCTAACCCACTTGGCTAGACCCAAACCCACTCGGCTAGACCCTAGCCCACTCGGCTAGACCCAAACCCACTCGGCTAGACCCAAACCCACTCCGCTAGACCCAAACCCACTCGGCTAGACCCAAACCCACTCGGCTAGACTAAAACACACTCGGCTAATCCCAAACCCACTCGGCTAGACCCAAACCGACTCGGCTAGACACAAACCCACTCGGCTAGACCCAAACCCACTCGGCCAGACCCAAACCCACTCGGCTAGACGCAAACCCACTCCGCTAGACCCAAACCCACTCGGCTAGGCCCAAACCCACTCGGCGAGACCCAAACCCACTCCGCTAGAACGATACCCACTCCGCTAGATGCACACCCACTCAGCTAGACCCAAATCCACTTGGCTAGCCCCAAAGCCACTCAGCTAGACCCAAAGCCACTCGGCTAGACCCAAACCCACTCTGCTAGACCCAAACCCACTCGGCTAGATCCAAACCCACTCGGCTAGACCCAAACCCACTCGGATAGACCCAAACCCACTCCGCTAGACCCAAACCCACTTGGCTAGACCCAAACCCACTCGGCTAGACCCTAGCCCACTCGGCTAGACACAAACCCACTCGGCTAGACCCAAACCCACTCGGCTAGATCCAAACCCACTCGGCTAGACCCAAACCCACTCGGATAGCCCCACACCCACTCCGCTAGACCCAAACCCACTCGGCTAGACCCAAACCCACTCGGCTAGATTAAAACCCACTCGGCTAAACCCAAACCCACTCGGCTAAACCCAAACCCACTCGGATAGACCCAAACCCACTCCGCCAGACCCAAACCCACTCGGCTAGACCCAAACCCACTCGGCTAGACTAAAACCCACTCGGGTAAACCCAAACCCACTCGGCTAGACCCAAACTCACTCAGCTAGACACAAACCCACTCGGCTAGACCCAAACCCACTCGGCTAGACCCAAACCCACTCGGCTAGACCCTAGCCCACTCGGCTAGACCCAAACCCACTCGGCTAGGCCCAAACCCACTCGGCTAGACACAAACCCACTCGGCTAGACCCAAACCCACTCGGCTAGACCCAAACCCACTCGGCTAGACCCAAACCCACTCGGCTAGACCCAAACCCACTCGGCTAGACCCAAACCCACTCGGCTAGACCCAAACCCACTCGGCTAGACCCAAACCCACTCGGCTAGACCCAAACCCACTCGGCTAGACCCAAACCCACTCGGCTAGACCCAAACCCACTCGGCTAGACCCAAACCCACTCGGCTAGACCCTAGCCCACTCGGCTAGACCCAAACCCACTCGGCTAGGCCCAAACCCACTCGGCTAGACACAAACCCACTCGGCTAGACCCAAACCCACTCGGCTAGACCCAAACCCACTCGGCTAGACCCAAACCCACTCGGCTAGACCCAAACCCACTCGGCTAGACCCAAACCCACTCGGCTAGACCCAAACCCACTCGGCTAGACCCAAACCCACTCGGCTAGACCCAAACCCACTCGGCTAGACCCAAACCCACTCGGCTAGACCCAAACCCAATCGGCTAGGCCCAAACCCACTCGGCTAGGCCCAAACCCACTCGGCTAGATCCAAACCCACTCGGCTAGACACAAACCCACTTGGATAGCCCCAAACCCACTCCGCTAGACACTAACCCACTTGGCTAGACCCAAACCCACTCGGCTAGACCCTAGCCCACTCGGCTAGACCCAAACCCACTCGGCTAGACCCAAACCCACTCCGCTAGACCCAAACCCACTCGGCTAGACCCAAACCCACTCGGCTAGACTAAAACACACTCGGCTAAACCCAAACCCACTCGGCTAGACCCAAACCGACTCGGCTAGACACAAACCCACTCGGCTAGACCCAAACCCACTCGGCCAGACCCAAACCCACTCGGCTAGACGCAAACCCACTCCGCTAGACCCAAACCCACTCGGCTAGGCCCAAACCCACTCGGCGAGACCCAAACCCACTCCGCTAGAACGATACCCACTCCGCTAGATGCACACCCACTCAGCTAGACCCAAATCCACTTGGCTAGCCCCAAAGCCACTCAGCTAGACCCAAAGCCACTCGGCTAGACCCAAACCCACTCTGCTAGACCCAAACCCACTCGGCTAGATCCAAACCCACTCGGCTAGACCCAAACCCACTCGGATAGACCCAAACCCACTCCGCTAGACCCAAACCCACTTGGCTAGACCCAAACCCACTCGGCTAGACCCTAGCCCACTCGGCTAGACACAAACCCACTCGGCTAGACCCAAACCCACTCGGCTAGATCCAAACCCACTCGGCTAGACCCAAACCCACTCGGATAGCCCCACACCCACTCCGCTAGACCCAAACCCACTCGGCTAGACCCAAACCCACTCGGCTAGATTAAAACCCACTCGGCTAAACCCAAACCCACTCGGCTAAACCCAAACCCACTCGGATAGACCCAAACCCACTCCGCCAGACCCAAACCCACTCGGCTAGACCCAAACCCACTCGGCTAGACTAAAACCCACTCGGGTAAACCCAAACCCACTCGGCTAGACCCAAACTCACTCAGCTAGACACAAACCCACTCGGCTAGACCCAAACCCACTCGGCTAGACCCAAACCCACTCGGCTAGACCCTAGCCCACTCGGCTAGACCCAAACCCACTCGGCTAGGCCCAAACCCACTCGGCTAGACACAAACCCACTCGGCTAGACCCAAACCCACTCGGCTAGACCCAAACCCACTCGGCTAGACCCAAACCCACTCGGCTAGACCCAAACCCACTCGGCTAGACCCAAACCCACTCGGCTAGACCCAAACCCACTCGGCTAGACCCAAACCCACTCGGCTAGACCCAAACCCACTCGGCTAGACCCAAACCCACTCGGCTAGACCCAAACCCACTCGGCTAAACCCAAACCCACTCGGCTAGACCCTAGCCCACTCGGCTAGACCCAAACCCACTCGGCTAGGCCCAAACCCACTCGGCTAGACACAAACCCACTCGGCTAGACCCAAACCCACTCGGCTAGACCCAAACCCACTCGGCTAGACCCAAACCCACTCGGCTAGACCCAAACCCACTCGGCTAGACCCAAACCCACTCGGCTAGACCCAAACCCACTCGGCTAGACCCAAACCCACTCGGCTAGACCCAAACCCACTCGGCTAGACCCAAACCCACTCGGCTAGACCCAAACCCAATCGGCTAGGCCCAAACCCACTCGGCTAGGCCCAAACCCACTCGGCTAGATCCAAACCCACTCGGCTAGACACAAACCCACTTGGATAGCCCCAAACCCACTCCGCTAGACCCTAACCCACTTGGCTAGACCCAAACCCACTCGGCTAGACCCAAACCCACTCGGCTAGACTAAAACCCACTCGGCTAAACCCAAACCCACTCGGCTAGACACAAACCCACTCGGATAGACCCAAACCCACTCCGCTAGACCCAAACCCACTCGGCTAGACGCAAACCCACTCGGCTAGACACAAACCCACTCGGCTAGACTAAAACCCACTCTGCTAGACCCTAGCCCACTCGGCTAGACCCAAACCCACTCAGCTAGGCCCAAACCCACTCGGCTGACACAAACCCACTCGGCTAGACCCAAACCCAATCGGCTAGACCCAAACCCACTCCGCTAGACCCAAACCCACTCCGCTAGACGCAAACCCACTCGGCTAGACACAAAACCACTGGGCTAGACCCAAACCCACTCGACTAGACCAAAACCCACTCAGCTAGAGCCAAACCCACTCCGCTAGACCCAAACCCACTCGGCTAGACCGAACCCCACTCGACTAGACCCAAACCCACTCCGCTAGACCCAAACCCACTCGGCTAGACCCAAACCCTCTCGGCTAGACCCAAACCCACTCGGCTAGACCCAAACCCACTCGGCTAGACCGAACCCCACTCGGCTTGACCCAAACCCACTCGGCTAGACACAAACCCACTCGGCTAGACACAAACCCACTCGGCTAGACCCAAACCCAATCGGCTAGGCCAAAAACCCACTCGGCTAGACCCAAACCCACTCGGCTAGACCCAAACCCACTCGGCTAGATCCAAACCCACTCGGCTAGACCCAAACCCACTCGGCAAGACCCAAACCCACTCGGCTAGACCCAAACCGACTCGGCGAGACCCAAACCCACTCGGCTAGACCCAAACCCACTCGGCTAGACCCAAACCCACTCGGCTAGACGCAAACCCACTCCGCTAGACCCAAACCCACTCGGCTAGACCCAAACCCACTCGGCTAGACCCAAACCCACTCGGCTAGGCCCAAACCCACTCAGCTAGACCCAAACCCACTCGGCTAGACCCAAACCCACACGGCTAGACCGAAACCCTCTCGGCGATACACAAACCCTCTCGGCTTGACCCAAACCACTCCGCTAGACCCAAACCCACTCCGCTAGACCCAAACCCACTCGGCGAGACGCAAACCCACTCGGCGAGACCCAAACCCACTCGTCTAGACCCAAACCCACTCGGCTAGGCCCAAACCCACTCGGCTAGGCCCAAACCCACTCGGCTAGGCCCAAACCCACTCGGCTAGACCCAAACCCACTCGACTAGACCCAAACCCACTCGGCTGGACCCAAACCCACTCGGCTACACCCAAACCCACTCGGCTACACCCAAACCCACTCGGCTACACCCAAACCCACTCGGCTAGTCCCAAACCCACTCCGCTTGACCCAAACCCACTCGGCTAGACCCAAACCAACTCCGCTAGACCCAAACCCAGTCCGCTAGACACAACCCCACTCCGCGAGACCCACACCCACTCCGCTAGACCCAAACCCACTCCGCTAGTACCAAACCCACTCCGCTAGACCCAAACCTACTCGGCTAGACCCAAACTCTCTCGGCTAGACACAAACCCACTCGGCTAGACACAAACCCACTCGGCTAGACGCAAACCCAATCCGCTAGACCCAAACCCACTCGGCTAGACCCAAACCCACTCGGCGAGACCCAAACCCACTCGGCTAGACCCAAACCCAATCGGCTAGACCCAAACCCACTCGGCTAGACGCAAACCCATTCCGCTAGACCCAAACCCACTCGGCTAGACCCAAACCCACTCGGCTAGACCCAAACCCACTCGGCTAGGCCCAAACCCACTCCGCTAGACCCAAACCCACTCGGCTAGACCCAAACCCACTCGGCTAGACCGAAACCCTCTCGGCTATACACAAACCCTCTCGGCTTGACCCAAACCCACTCCGCTAGACCCAAACCCACTCCGCTAGACCCAAACCCACTCGGCGAGACGCAAACCCACTCGGCGAGACCCAAACCCACTCGTCTAGACCCAAACCCACTCGGCTAGGCCCAAACCCAGTCGGCTAGGCCCAAACCCACTCGGATGGCCCAAACCCACTCGGCTAGACCCAAACCCACTCGGCTAGACCCAAACCCACTCGGCTGGACCCAAACCCACACGGCTACACCCAAACCCACTCGGCTACACCCAAACCCACTCGGCTACACCCAAACCCACTCGGCTAGAACGAAACCCACTCGGCTAGACCCAAACCCACTCGGCTAGACCCAAACCCACTCCGTTAGATGCAAACCCACTCCGTTAGACCCAAACCCACTCGGCTAGTCCCAAACCCACTCCGCTTGACCCAAACCCACTCGGCTAGACCCAAACCCACTCCGCTAGACCCAAACCCAGTCCGCTAGACCCAAACCCAGTCCGCTAGACACAACCCCACTCCGCGAGACCCACACCCACTCCGCTAGACCCAAACCCACTCCGCTAGTACCAAACCCACTCCGCTAGACCCAAACCTACTCGGCTAGACCCAAACTCTCTCGGCTAGACACAAACCCACTCGGCTAGACACAAACCCACTCGGCTAGATGCAAACCCACTCCGCTAGACCCAAACCCACTCGGCTAGACCCAAACCCACTCGGCTAGACCCAAACCCACTCGGCTAGACCCAAACCCACTCGGCTAGACCCAAACCCACTCGGCTAGACCCAAACCCACTCGGCTAGACCCAAACCCACTCGGCTAGATCCAAACCCACTCGGCTAGACCCAAACCCACTCGGATAGACCCAAACCCACTCCGCTAGACCCAAACCCACTCGGCTAGACCCAAACCCACTCGGCTAGACCCAAAACCCCCTCGGCTAGACCCAAACCCACTCGGCTAGACCCTAGCCCACTCGGCTAGACGCAAACCCACTCGGCTAGACCCAAACCCACTCGGCTAGATCCAAACCCACTCGGCTAGACACAAACCCACTCGGATAGACCCAAACCCACTCCGCTAGACCCTAACCCACTCGGCTGGACCCAAACCCACTCCGCTCTACCCAAACCCTCTCGGCTAGACCCAAACCCACTCCGCCTAATGCAAACCCACTCGGCTGGACACAAACCCATTCGGCTAGACCCAATCCCACTCGGCTACACACAAACCCACTCGGCTAGACGCGAAACCACTCGGCTAGACCCAAACCCACTCGGCAAGAGCCAAACCCACTCGGCTAGACCCAAACCCACTCCGCTAGACCCAAACCAACTCGGCTAGACCCAAACCCACTCGGCTCGACCCAAACCCACTCTGCTAGACCCAAACCCACTCTGCTAGACCCAAACCCACTCGGCTAGACCCAAACACACTCGGCTAGACCCAAACACACTCGGCTAGACCCAAACCCACTCAGCTAGACCCAAACCCACTCCGCTAGACCCAAACCCACTCCGCTAGACGCAAACCCACTCGGCTATACCCAAACCCACTCGGCTAGACCAAAACCCACTCCGCTAGACCCAAACCCACTCGGCTGGACCCAAACCCACTCGGCTAGACCCAAGCCCATTCGGCTAGACCCAAACGCACTCGGCTAGGCCCAAACCCAATCGGCTAGACCCAAAGCCACTCTGCTAGACCCAAACCCACTCCGCTAGACCCAAACCCACTCGGCTAGACGCAAACCCACTCGGCTAGACCCAACCCCACTCGACTAGACCCAAACCCACTCCGCTAGACCCAACCCCACTCCGCGTGACCCAAACCCAATCGGCTAAACTCAAACCCACTCGGCTAGACCCAAACCCAATCGGCTGGACCCAAACCCACTTGGCTAGACCCAAACCAACTCGGCTAGACCCAAACCCACTCGGCTACAGCCAAACCCACTCGGCTAGACCCAAACCCACTCGGCTAGACTCAAACCCACTCGGCTAGACCCAAACCCACTTGGCTAGGCCCAAACCCACTCGGCTGGACCCAAACCCACTCGGCTAGGCCCAAACCCAATTTGATAGACCCAAACCCACTCGGCTAGACGCAAACCCACTCGGCTAGATCCAAACCCACTCCGCTAGACCCAAACCCACTGCCCTAGACCCAAACCCACTCGGCTAGACCCAAACATTCTCGGCTAGACGCAAACCCACTCGGCTAGACCCAAACCCAATCGGCTAGACACAAACCCACTCCGCTAGACCCAAACCCTCTCGGCTAGACCCAAACCCACTCCGCCTAATGCAAACGCACTCGGCTAGACCCTAACCCACTTGGCTAGACCCAAGCCCACTCGGCTAGACCCAAACCCACACGGCTAGGCCCAAACCCACTCGGCTAGGCCCAAACCCACTCGGCTAGACCCAAATCCACTCGGCTAGACCCAAACCCACTCGGCTAGAACTAAACCCACTCGGCTAGACCCAAACCCACTCGGCTAGACCCAAACCCACTCGTCTAGACCCAAACCCACTTGGCTAGACACAAACCCACTCCGCTAGACCCAAACCCACTCGGCTAGACCCAAACCCACTCGGCTAGACCCCAACCCACTCGGCTAGACCCCAACCCACTCGGCAAGACACAAACCCACTCGGCTAGACCCAAACCCACTCGGCTACACACAAACCCACTCGGCTAGACGCAAAACCACTCGGCTAGACCCAAACCCACTCGGCAAGACCCAAACCCACTCGGCTAGACTCAAACCCACTCCGCTAGACCCAAACCCACTCCGCTAGACCCAAACCCACCCGGCTAGACCCATGCCCACTCGGCTAGACCCAAACCCACTCGGCTAGACCCAAACCCACTCGGCTAGACCCAAACCCACTCCGCTAGACCCAAACCCACTCCGCTAGACGCAAACCCACTCGGCTAGACCCAAACCCACTCGGCTAGTCCAAAACCCACTCGGCTAGACCCAAACCCACTCGGCTAGACCCAAACCCACTCGGCTAGACCCAAGCCCACTCGGCTAGACCCAAACGCGCTCGGCTAGGCCCAAACCCAATCGGCTAGACCCAAAGCCACTCCGCTAGACCCAAACCCACTCCGCTATACCCAAACCCACTCCGCTAGACCCAAACCCACTCGGCTAGACCCAAACCCACTCGGCGAGACCCAACCCCACTCGACTAGACCCAAACCCACTCGGCTAGACCCAAACCCACTCCGCTAGACCCAAACCCACTCGGCTAGACCCAAACCCACTCGGCTAGACCCAAACCCAATCGGCTAGACCCAAACCCACTCGGCTAGACCCAAACCCACTCGGCTAGACTCAAACCCACTCGGCTAGACCCAAACCCACTCAGCTAGGCCCAAACCCACTCGGCCAGACCCAATCCCACTCGGCTAGACCCAAACCCACTCGGCTAGATCCAAACCCACTCCGCTAGACCCAAACCCACTCCGCTAGACCCAAACCCACTCGGCTAGACCCAAATCTACTCGGCTAGATGCAAACCCACTCGGCTAGACCCAAACCCAAACGGCTAGACGGAAACCCACTCCGCTCTACCCAAACCCTCTCGGCTAGACCCAAACCCACTCCGCCTAATGCAAACCCACTCGGCAAGACCCCAACCCACTCGGCTAGACCCAAACCCACTCAGCTAGGCTCAAACCCACTCGGCTAGACCCAAACCCACTCAGCTAGGCCCAAACCCACTCGGCCAGACCCAATCCCACTCGGCTAGACCCAAACCCACTCGGCTAGATCCAAACCCACTCCGCTAGACCCAAACCCACTCCGCTAGACCCAAACCCACTCGGCTAGACCCAAATCTACTCGGCTAGATGCAAACCCACTCGGCTAGACCCAAACCCAAACGGCTAGACGGAAACCCACTCCGCTCTACCCAAACCCTCTCGGCTAGACCCAAACCCACTCCGCCTAATGCAAACCCACTCGGCAAGACCCCAACCCACTCGGCTAGACCCAAGCCCACTCGGCTAGACCCAAACCAATCGGCTAGGCCCAAACCCACTCGGCTAGACCCAAACCCACTCGGCTAGACCCAAAGCCACTCGGCTAGACCCAAACCCACTCGGCTAGAAGTAAACCCACTCGGCTAGACCCAAACCCACTCGGCTAGACCCAAACCCAATCGGCTAGACACAAACCCACTCCGCTAGACCCAAACCCTCTCGGCTAGACCCAAACCCACTCCGCCTAATGCAAACCCACTCGGCTAGACCCTAACCCACTCGGCTAGACCCAAGCCCACTCGGCTAGACCCAAACCCACACGGCTAGGCCCAAACCCACTCGGCTAGGCCCAAACCCACTCGGCTAGACCCAAATCCACTCGGCTAGACCCAAACCCACTCGGCTAGACCCAAACCCACTCGGCCAGATCCAAACCCACTCTGCTAGACCCAAACCCACTCCGCTAGAGACAAACCCACTCGGCCAGAACCAAACCTACTCGGCTAGACGCAAACCAACTCGGCTAGACCCAAACCCAATCGGCTAGACGCAAACCCACTCCGCTAGACCCAAACCCTCTCGGCTAGACCCAAACCCACTCCGCCTAAGGCAAACCCACTCGGCTAGACCCAAGACCACTCAGCTAGACCCAAACCCACTCGGCTAGGCCCAAACCCACACGGCTAGACCCAAACCCACTCGGCTAGACCTAAACCCACTCGGCTACACGCAAACCCACTCGGCTAGACGCAAAACCACTCGGCTAGACCCAAACCTACTCGGCAAGACCCAAACCCACTCGTCTAGACCCAAACCCACTCCGCTAGACCCAAACCAACTCGGCTAGACCCAAACCCACTCGGCTAGACCCAAACCCACTCGGCTAGACCCAAGCCCACTCGGCTAGACCCAAACCCACTCGGCTAGACACAAACCCACTCGGCTAGACCCAAACCCACTCGGGTAGACCCAAACCCACTCGGCTAGACCCAAACCCACTCGGCTACACACAAACCCACTCGGCTAGACGCAAAACCACTCGGCTAGACCCGAACCCACTCGGGAAGACCCAAACCCACTCGGCTAGACCCAAACCCACTCTGCTAGACCCAAACCAACTCAGCTAGACCCAAACCCACTCCGCTAGACCCAAACCCACTACGCTAGACGCAAACCCACTCGGCTCGACCCAAACCCACTCGGCTATACCCTAACCCACTCGGCTAGACCCAAACCCACTCGGCTAGACCCAAACCCACTAGACTAGACCCAAACCCACTCCGCTAGACCCAAACCCACTCCGCTAGACCCAAACCCACTCGGCCAGACCCAAACCCACTCGGCTGGACCCAAACCCACACGGCTAGGCACAAACCCACTCGGCTAGCCCCAAACCCACTCGGCTAGACCCAAACCCACTCGGCTAGACCCAAACCCACTCTGCTAGACCCAAACCCACTCGGCTAGAACCAAACCCACTCGGCTAGACCCAAACCCACTCGGCTAGACCCAAACCCACTCGGCTAGACGCAAACCCACTCGGCTAGACACAAACCCAATCGGCTAGACGCAAACCCACTCCGCTAGACCCAAACCCTCTCGGCTAGACCCAAACCCACTCTGCCTAATGCAAACCCACTCGGCTAGACCCTAACCCACTCGGCTAGACCCAAGCCCACTCGGCTAGACCCAAACCCACTCGGCTAGACCCAAACCCAATCGGCTAGACCCAAACCCACTCGGCTAGACCCAAACCAACTCGGCTAGACCCAAACCCACTCGGCTAGATGCAAACCCACTCCGCTAGACCCAAACACACTCGGCTAGACCCAAACCCACTCGGCTACAGCCAAACCCACTCGGCTAGACCCAAACCCACTCGGCTAGACTCAAACCCACTCGGCTAGACCCAAACCCACTCAGCTAGGCCCAAACCCACTCGGCCAGACCCAATCCCACTCGGCTAGACCCAAACCCACTCGGCTAGATCCAAACCCACTCCGCTAGACCCAAACCCACTCCGCTAGACCCAAACCCACTCGGCTAGACCCAAATCTACTCGGCTAGATGCAAACCCACTCGGCTAGACCCAAACCCAAACGGCTAGACGGAAACCCACTCCGCTCTACCCAAACCCTCTCGGCTAGACCCAAACCCACTCCGCCTAATGCAAACCCACTCGGCAAGACCCCAACCCACTCGGCTAGACCCAAGCCCACTCGGCTAGACCCAAACCAATCGGCTAGGCCCAAACCCACTCGGCTAGACCCAAACCCACTCGGCTAGACCCAAAGCCACTCGGCTAGACCCAAACCCACTCGGCTAGAAGTAAACCCACTCGGCTAGACCCAAACCCACTCGGCTAGACCCAAACCCACTCGGCTAGACCCAAACCCACTCGGCTAGACCCAAACCCACTCGGCTAGATCCAAACCCACTCTGCTAGACCCAAACCCACTCCGCTAGAGACAAACCCACTCGGCCAGAACCAAACCTACTCGGCTAGACGCAAACCAACTCGGCTAGACCCAAACCCAATCGGCTAGACGCAAACCCACTCCGCTAGACCCAAACCCTCTCGGCTAGACCCAAACCCACTAGACTAGACCCAAACCCACTCCGCTAGACCCAAACCCACTCCGCTAGACCCAAACCCACTCGGCCAGACCCAAACCCACTCGGCTGGACCCAAACCCACACGGCTAGGCACAAACCCACTCGGCTAGACCCAAACCCACTCGGCTAGACCCAAACCCACTCGGCTAGACCCAAACCCACTCTGCTAGACCCAAACCCACTCGGCTAGACCCAAACCCACTCGGCTAGACCCAAACCCACTCGGCTAGACCCAAACCCACTCGGCTAGACGCAAACCCACTCGGCTAGACCCAAACACAATCGGCTAGACGCAAACCCACTCCGCTAGACCCAAACCCTCTCGGCTAGACCCAAACCCACTCCGCCTAATGCAAACCCACTCGGCTAGACCCTAACCCACTCGGCTAGACCCAAGCCCACTCGGCTAGACCCAAACCCACTCGGCTAGTCCCAAACCCACTCGGCTAAACCCAAACCCACTCGGCTAGACCCAAACCCACTCGGCTAGACCCAAACCCACTCCGCTAGACCCAAACCCACTCCGCTAGACGCAAACCCACTCGGCTAGACCCAAACCCACTCGGCTAGACCAAAACCCACTCGGCTAGACCCAAACCCACTCGGCTAGACCCAAACCCACTCGGCTAGACCCAAGCCCACTCGGCTAGACCCAAACGCGCTCGGCTAGGCCCAAACCCAATCGGCTAGACCCAAAGCCACTCCGCTAGACCCAAACCCACTCCGCTATACCCAAACCCACTCCGCTAGACCCAAACCCACTCGGCTAGACCCAAACCCACTCGGCTAGACCCAACCCCACTCGACTAGACCCAAACCCACTCCGCTAGACCCAAACCCACTCCGCTAGACCCAAACCCACTCGGCTAGACCCAAACCCACTCGGCTAGACCCAAACCCAATCGGCTAGACCCAAACCCACTCGGCTAGACCCAAACCAACTCGGCTAGACCCAAACCCACTCGGCTAGATGCAAACCCACTCCGCTAGACCCAAACACACTCGGCTAGACCCAAACCCACTCGGCTACAGCCAAACCCACTCGGCTAGACCCAAACCCACTCGGCTAGACTCAAACCCACTCGGCTAGACCCAAACCCACTCAGCTAGGCCCAAACCCACTCGGCCAGACCCAATCCCACTCGGCTAGACCCAAACCCACTCGGCTAGATCCAAACCCACTCCGCTAGACCCAAACCCACTACGCTAGACCCAAACCCACTCGGCTAGACCCAAATCTACTCGGCTAGATGCAAACCCACTCGGCTAGACCCAAACCCAAACGGCTAGACGGAAACCCACTCCGCTCTACCCAAACCCTCTCGGCTAGACCCAAACCCACTCCGCCTAATGCAAACCCACTCGGCAAGACCCCAACCCACTCGGCTAGACCCAAGCCCACTCGGCTAGACCCAAACCAATCGGCTAGGCCCAAACCCACTCGGCTAGACCCAAACCCACTCGGCTAGACCCAAAGCCACTCGGCTAGACCCAAACCCACTCGGCTAGAAGTAAACCCACTCGGCTAGACCCAAACCCACTCGGCTAGACCCAAACCCACTACGCTAGACGCAAACCCACTCGGCTCGACCCAAACCCACTCGGCTATACCCTAACCCACTCGGCTAGACCCAAACCCACTCGGCTAGACCCAAACCCACTAGACTAGACCCAAACCCACTCCGCTAGACCCAAACCCACTCCGCTAGACCCAAACCCACTCGGCCAGACCCAAACCCACTCGGCTGGACCCAAACCCACACGGCTAGGCACAAACCCACTCGGCTAGACCCAAACCCACTCGGCTAGACCCAAACCCACTCGGCTAGACCCAAACCCACTCTGCTAGACCCAAACCCACTCGGCTAGACCCAAACCCACTCGGCTAGACCCAAACCCACTCGGCTAGACCCAAACCCACTCGGCTAGACGCAAACCCACTCGGCTAGACCCAAACCCAATCGGCTAGACGCAAACCCACTCATCTAGACCCAAACCCTCTCGGCTAGACCCAAACCCACTCCGCCTAATGCAAACCCACTCGGCTAGACCCTAACCCACTCGGCTAGACCCAAGCCCACTCGGCTAGACCCAAACCCACTCGGCTAGTCCCAAACCCACTCGGCTAGACCCAAACCCACTCGGCTAGACCCAAACCCACTCGGCTAGACCCAAACCCACTCCGCTAGACCCAAACCCACTCCGCTAGACGCAAACCCACTCGGCTAGACCCAAACCCACTCGGCTAGACCAAAACCCACTCGGCTAGACCCAAACCCACTCGGCTAGACCCAAACCCACTCGGCTAGACCCAAGCCCACTCGGCTAGACCCAAACGCGCTCGGCTAGGCCCAAACCCAATCGGCTAGACCCAAAGCCACTCCGCTAGACCCAAACCCACTCCGCTATACCCAAACCCACTCCGCTAGACCCAAACCCACTCGGCTAGACCCAAACCCACTCGGCTAGACCCAACCCCACTCGACTAGACCCAAACCCACTCCGCTAGACCCAAACCCACTCCGCTAGACCCAAACCCACTCGGCTAGACCCAAACCCACTCGGCTAGACCCAAACCCAATCGGCTAGACCCAAACCCACTCGGCTAGACCCAAACCAACTCGGCTAGACCCAAACCCACTCGGCTAGATGCAAACCCACTCCGCTAGACCCAAACACACTCGGCTAGACCCAAACCCACTCGGCTACAGCCAAACCCACTCGGCTAGACCCAAACCCACTCGGCTAGACTCAAACCCACTCGGCTAGACCCAAACCCACTCAGCTAGGCCCAAACCCACTCGGCCAGACCCAATCCCACTCGGCTAGACCCAAACCCACTCGGCTAGATCCAAACCCACTCCGCTAGACCCAAACCCACTACGCTAGACCCAAACCCACTCGGCTAGACCCAAATCTACTCGGCTAGATGCAAACCCACTCGGCTAGACCCAAACCCAAACGGCTAGACGGAAACCCACTCCGCTCTACCCAAACCCTCTCGGCTAGACCCAAACCCACTCCGCCTAATGCAAACCCACTCGGCAAGACCCCAACCCACTCGGCTAGACCCAAGCCCACTCGGCTAGACCCAAACCAATCGGCTAGGCCCAAACCCACTCGGCTAGACCCAAACCCACTCGGCTAGACCCAAAGCCACTCGGCTAGACCCAAACCCACTCGGCTAGAAGTAAACCCACTCGGCTAGACCCAAACCCACTCGGCTAGACCCAAACCCACTCGGCTAGACCCAAACCCACTCGGCTAGACCCAAACCCACTCGGCTAGATCCAAACCCACTCTGCTAGACCCAAACCCACTCCGCTAGAGACAAACCCACTCGGCCAGAACCAAACCTACTCGGCTAGACGCAAACCAACTCGGCTAGACCCAAACCCAATCGGCTAGACGCAAACCCACTCCGATAGACCCAAACCCTCTCGGCTAGACCCAAACCCACTCCGCCTAAGGCAAACCCACTCGGCTAGACCCAAGACCACTCAGCTAGACCCAAACCCACTCGGCTAGGCCCAAACCCACACGGCTAGACCCAAACCCACTCGGCTAGACCTAAACCCACTCGGCTACACGCAAACCCACTCGGCTAGACGCAAAAGCACTCGGCTAGACCCAAACCAACTCGGCAAGACCCAAACCCACTCGTCTAGACCCAAACCCACTCCGCTAGACCCAAACCAACTTGGCTAGACCCAAACCCACTCGGCCAGACCCAAACCCACTCGGCTAGACCCAAACCCACTCGGCTAGACCCAAACCCACTCGGCTAGACACAAACCCACTCGGCTAGACCCAAACCCACTCGGGTAGACCCAAACCCACTCGGCTAGACCCAAACCCACTCGGCTACACACAAACCCACTCGGCTAGACGCAAAACCACTCGGCTAGACCCGAACCCACTCGGGAAGACCCAAACCCACTCGGCTAGACCCAAACCCACTCTGCTAGACCCAAACCAACTCAGCTAGACCCAAACCCACTCCGCTAGACCCAAACCCACTCGGCTAGACCCAAACCCACTCGGCTAGACCCAAACCCACTCGGCTAGACGCAAACCCACTCGGCTAGACCCAAACCCAATCGGCTAGACGCAAACCCACTCCGCTAGACCCAAACCCTCTCGGCTAGACCCAAACCCACTCCGCCTAATGCAAACCCACTCGGCTAGACCCTAACCCACTCGGCTAGACCCAAGCCCACTCGGCTAGACCCAAACCCACTCGGCTAGTCCCAAACCCACTCGGCTAGACCCAAACCCACTCGGCTAGACCCAAACCCACTCGGCTAGACCCAAACCCACTCCGCTAGACCCAAACCCACTCCGCTAGATGCAAACCCACTCGGCTAGACCCAAACCCACTCGGCTAGACCAAAACCCACTCGGCTAGACCCAAACCCACTCGGCTAGACCCAAACCCACTCGGCTAGACCCAAGCCCACTCGGCTAGACCCAAACGCGCTCGGCTAGGCCCAAACCCAATCGGCTAGACCCAAAGCCACTCGGCTAGACCCAAACCCACTCGGCTACAGCCAAACCCACTCGGCTAGACCCAAACCCACTCGGCTAGACTCAAACCCACTCGGCTAGACCCAAACCCACTCAGCTAGGCCCAAACCCACTCGGCCAGACCCAATCCCACTCGGCTAGACCCAAACCCAATCGGCTAGACACAAACCCACTCCCCTAGAACCAAACCCTCTCGGCTAGACCCAAACCCACTCCGCCTAATGCAAACCCACTCGGCTAGACCCTAACCCACTCGGCTAGACCCAAGCCCACTCGGCTAGACCCAAACCTACACGGCTAGGCCCAAACCCACTCGGCTAAACCCAACCCACCTCTGCTAGACCCAAACCCACTCGGCTAGAACTAAACCCACTCGGCTGGACCCAAACCCACTCGGCTAGACCCAAACCCACTCGTCTAGACCCAAACCCACTTAGCTAGACACAAACCCACTCCGCTAGACCCAAACCCACTCGGCTAGACCCAAACCCACTCGGCTAGACCCAAACCCACTCGGCTAGACCCAAACACACTCGGCTAGACGCAAACCAACTCGGCTAGACCCAAACCCAATCGGCTAGACGCAAACCCACTCCGCTAGACCCAAACCCTCTCGGCTAGACCCAAACCCACTCCGCCTAATGCAAACCCACTCGGCTAGACCCTAACCCACTCGGCTAGACCCAAGCCCACTCGGCTAGACCCAAACCCACTCGGCTAGTCCCAAACCCACTCGGCTAGACCCAAACCCACTCGGCTAGACCCAAACCCACTCGGCTAGACCCAAACCCACTCGGCTAGAACTAAACCCACTCGGCTAGACCCAAACCCACTCGGCTAGACCCAAACCCACTCGTCTAGACCGAAACCCACTGGGCTAGACCCAAACCCAATCGGCTAGACCCAAACCCACTCTGCTAGACCCAAACCCACTCGGCTAGACCCAAACCCACTTGGCTAGACACAAACCCACTCGGCTAGACCCAAACCCACTCGGCTAGACCCAAACCCACTCGGCTAGACCCAAACCCACTCGGCTAGACCCAAACCCACTCGGCTAGATCCAAACCCACTCTGCTAGACCCAAACCCACTCCGCTAGAGACAAACCCACTCGGCTAGAACCAAACCTACTCGGCTAGACGCAAACCAACTCGGCTAGACCCAAACCCAATCGGCTAGACGCAAACCCACTCCGCTAGACCCAAACCCTCTCGGATAGACCCAAACCCACTCGGCTACACCCAAACCCACTCGGCTAGACACAAACCCACTCGGCTAGACTCAAACCCACTCGGCTAGACACAAACCCACTCGGCTAGACTCAAACCCACTCGGCTATATCCAAACCCACTCCGCTAGACCCAAACCCACTGCGCTAGACCCAAACCCACTCGGCTAGACCCAAACGTACTCGGCTAGACGCAAACCCACTCGGCTAGACCCAAACCCAATCGGCTAGACACAAACCCACTCCCCTAGACCCAAACCCTCTCGGCTAGACCCAAACCCACTCCGCCTAATGCAAACCCACTCGGCTAGACCCTAACCCACTCGGCTAGACCCAAGCCCACTCGGCTAGACCCAAACCCACACGGCTAGGCCCAAACCCACTCGGCTAGACCCAAACCCTCTCTGCTAGACCCAAATCCACTCGGCTAGACCCAAACCCACTGGGCTAGAACTAAACCCACTCGGCTGGACCCAAACCCACTCGGCTAGACCCAAACCCACTCGTCTAGACCCAAACCCACTTAGCTCGACACAAACCCACTCCGCTAGACCCAAACCCACTCGGCTAGACCCAAACCCACTCGGCTAGACCCAAACCCACTCGGCTAGACCCAAACCCACTCGGCTAGACACAAACCCACTCGGCTGGACCCAATCCCACTCGGCCACACACAAACCCACTCGGCTAGACGCAAAACCACTCGGCTAGACCCAAACCCAGTCGGCAAGACCCAAACCCACTCGGCTAGACCCAAACCCACTCCGCTAGACCCAAACCAACTCGGCTAGACCCAAACCCACTCCGCTAGACCCAAACCCACTACGCTAGATGCAAACCCACTCGGCTCGACCCAAACCCATTCTGCTAGACCCAAACCCATTCGGCTAGACCCAAACCCACTCGGCTAGACCCAAACCCACTCGGCTAGACCCAAACCCACTCGGCTAGACCCAAACCCACTCAGCTAGACCCAAACCAACTCCGCTAGACCCAAACCCACTCCGCTAGACGCAAACCCACTCGGCTAGACCCAAACCCACTTGGCTAGACCCAAACCCACTCCGCCTAATGCAAACCCACTCGGCTAGACCCAAACCCACTCGGCGAGACCCAAACCCACTCGGCTACACCCAAACCCACTCGGCTAGACACAAACCCACTCGGCTAGACTCAAACCCACTAGGCTAGACCCAAACCCACTCGGCTAGGCCTAAACCCACTCGGCTAGACCCAAACCCACTCGGCTAGACCCAAACCCACTCGGCTAGATCCAAACCCACTCCGCTAGACCCAAACCCACTGCCCTAGACCCAAACCCACTCGGCTAGACCCAAACGTACTCGGCTAGACGCAAACCCACTCGGCTAGACCCAAACCCAATCGGCTAGACACAAACCCACTCCGCTAGACCCAAACCCACTCGTCTAGACCGAAACCCACTGGGCTAGACCCAAACCCAATCGGCTAGACCCAAACCCACTCTGCTAGACCCAAACCCACTCGGCTAGACCCAAACCCACTTGGCTAGACACAAACCCACTCGGCTAGACCCAAACCCACTCGGCTAGACCCAAACCCACTCGGCTAGACCCAAACCCACTCGGCTAGACCCAAACCCACTCGGCTAGATCCAAACCCACTCTGCTAGACCCAAACCCACTCCGCTAGAGACAAACCCACTCGGCTAGAACCAAACCTACTCGGCTAGACGCAAACCAACTCGGCTAGACCCAAACCCAATCGGCTAGACGCAAACCCACTCCGCTAGACCCAAACCCTCTCGGATAGACCCAAACCCACTCGGCTACACCCAAACCCACTCGGCTAGACACAAACCCACTCGGCTAGACTCAAACCCACTCGGCTAGACACAAACCCACTCGGCTAGACTCAAACCCACTCGGCTATATCCAAACCCACTCCGCTAGACCCAAACCCACTGCGCTAGACCCAAACGCACTCGGCTAGACCCAAACGTACTCGGCTAGACGCAAACCCACTCGGCTAGACCCAAACCCAATCGGCTAGACACAAACCCACTCCCCTAGACCCAAACCCTCTCGGCTAGACCCAAACCCACTCCGCCTAATGCAAACCCACTCGGCTAGACCCTAACCCACTCGGCTAGACCCAAGCCCACTCGGCTAGACCCAAACCCACACGGCTAGGCCCAAACCCACTCGGCTAGACCCAAACCCACTCTGCTAGACCCAAATCCACTCGGCTAGACCCAAACCCACTCGGCTAGAACTAAACCCACTCGGCTGGACCCAAACCCACTCGGCTAGACCCAAACCCACTCGTCTAGACCCAAACCCACTTAGCTCGACACAAACCCACTCCGCTAGACCCAAACCCACTCGGCTAGACCCAAACCCACTCGGCTAGACCCAAACCCACTCGGCTAGACCCAAACCCACTCGGCTAGACACAAACCCACTCGGCTGGACCCAATCCCACTCGGCCACACACAAACCCACTCGGCTAGACGCAAAACCACTCGGCTAGACCCAAACCCAGTCGGCAAGACCCAAACCCACTCGGCTAGACCCAAACCCACTCCGCTAGACCCAAACCAACTCGGCTAGACCCAAACCCACTCCGCTAGACCCAAACCCACTACGCTAGATGCAAACCCACTCGGCTCGACCCAAACCCATTCTGCTAGACCCAAACCCATTCGGCTAGACCCAAACCCACTCGGCTAGACCCAAACCCACTCGGCTAGACCCAAACCCACTCGGCTAGACCCAAACCCACTCAGCTAGACCCAAACCAACTCCGCTAGACCCAAACCCACTCCGCTAGACGCAAACCCACTCGGCTAGACCCAAACCCACTTGGCTAGACCCAAACCCACTCCGCCTAATGCAAACCCACTCGGCTAGACCCAAACCCACTCGGCGAGACCCAAACCCACTCGGCTACACCCAAACCCACTCGGCTAGACACAAACCCACTCGGCTAGACTCAAACCCACTAGGCTAGACCCAAACCCACTCGGCTAGGCCCAAACCCACTCGGCTAGACCCAAACCCACTCGGCTAGACCCAAACCCACTCGGCTAGATCCAAACCCACTCCGCTAGACCCAAACCCACTGCCCTAGACCCAAACCCACTCGGCTAGACCCAAACGTACTCGGCTAGACGCAAACCCACTCGGCTAGACCCAAACCCAATCGGCTAGACACAAACCCACTCCGCTAGACCCAAACCCTCTCGGCTAGACCCAAACCCACTCCGCCTAATGCAAACCCACTCGGCTAGACCCTAACCCACTCGGCTAGACCCAAGCCCACTCGGCTAGACCCAAACCCACACGGCTAGGCCCAAACCCACTCGCCTAGACCCAAACCCACTCGGCTAGACCCAAATCCACTCGGCTAGACCCAAACCCACTCGGCTAGAACTAAACCCACTCGGCTAGACCCAAACCCACTCGGCTCGACCCAAACCCACTCGGCTATACCCTAACCCACTCGGCTAGACCCAAACCCACTCGGCTAGACCCAAACCCACTCGGCTAGACCCAAACCCACTCCGCTAGTCCCAAACCCACTCGGCTAGACCCAAACCCACTCGGCTAGACCCAAACCCACTCCGCTAGACCCAAACCCACTCCGCTAGACCCAAACCCACTCCGCTAGACCCAAACCCACTCGGCTAGACCCAAACCCAATCGGCTGGACCCAAACCCACTCGGCTACACCCAAACCCACTCGGCTAAACCCAAGCCCACTCGGCTAGACCCAAACCCACTCGGCTACACCCAAACCCACTCGGCTAGACCCAAACCCATTCGGCTAGACCAAAACCCACTCGGCTAGACCAAAACCCCCTTGGCTAGACCCAAACCCACTCGGCTAGACCCAAACCCACTCGGCGAGACCCAAACCCACTCGGCTAGACCCAAACCCACTCGGCTGGACACAAACCCTCTCGGCTACACCAAACCCACTCGGCTAGACCCAAACCCACTCCGCTAGAACCAAACCCACTCTGCTAGACCCAAACCCACACCGCTAGACCCAAACACACTCGGCTAGACCCAAACCCATTTGGCTAGACCCAAACCCACTCCTCTAGCCCCCGTCCCAATCGGCTGGACCCAAACCCACTCGGCTAGACCCAAACCCACTCCGCTAGACCCAAACCCACTCCGCTAGACCCAAACCAACTCCGCTAGACCCAAACCCACTCGGCCAGACCCAAACCCATTCCGCTAGATCCAAACCCACTCTGCTAGATCCAAACCCACTCCGCTAGACCCAAGCCCACTCGGCTAGACCCAAGCCCACTCTGCTAGACCGAAACCCACTCGGCTTGACCCAAACCCACTCGGCAAGACCCAAGCCCACTCGGCTACAACCAACCCCACTCGGCTGTGCCCAAACCCACTCGGCTAGACCCAAACCCACTCGGCTTGACCCAGCCCACTCGGCTACACCCAAACCCACTCGGCTAGACCCAAACGGCTAGGCCCAAACCCACTCGGCTAGTTCCAAACCCACTCGGCTAAACCCAAACCCACTCGGCTAGATCCAAACCCACTCCGCTAGACCCAAACCCACTGGGCTAGACCCAAAACCACTCGGCTAGACCCAAACCCACTCGGCTAGACCCAAACCCACTCGGCTAGACCCAAACCCACTCGGCTAGACCCAAACCCACTCGGCTAGATCCAAACCCGCTCGGCTACACCCAAACACTACTCCGCTAGACCCAAACCCACTTGGCTAGACCCAAACCCACTCGGCTAGACACAAACCCACTCGGCTAGACCCAAACCCACTCGGCTAGACCCAAACCCACTCGGCTAGACACAAACCCACTCGTCTAGACCCAAACCCACTCGGCTAGACCCAAACCCACTCGGCTAGTCCCAAACCCTCTCGGCTAGACCCAAACCCACTCCGCTAGACCCAAACCCACTCCGCTAGACCCAAACCCACTCCGCTAGACTCAAACCCACTCCGCTAGACCCAAACCCACTCCGCTAGACCCAAACCCACTCGGCTAGACCCAAACCCACTCGGCTAGACCCAAACCCACTCGGCTTGATCCAAACCCACTCGGCTACACCCAAACACACTCGGCTACACACAAGCCCACTCGGCTAGACCCAAACCCACTCCGCTAGTCCCAAACCCACTCGGCTAGACCCAAACCCACTCGGCTAGACCCAAACTCACTCCGCTAGACCCAAACCCACTCCGCTAGACCCAAACCCACTCCGCTCGACCCAAACCCATTCCGCTAGATCCAAACCCACTCTGCTAGATCCAAACCCACTCCGCTAGACCCAAGCCCACTCGGCTAGACCCAAGCCCACTCTGCTAGACCCAAACCCACTCGGCTAGACCCAAACCCACTCGGCTAGGCCCAAGCCCACTCGGCTACAACCAACCCCACTCGGCTATGCCCAAACCCACTCGGCTAGACCCAAACCCACTCGGCTTGACCCAGCCCACTCGGCTACACCCAAACCCACTCGGCTAGACCCAAACGGCTAGGCCCAAACCCACTCGGCTAGTTCCAAACCCACTCGGCTAAACCCAAACCCACTCGGCTAGATCCAAACCCACTCCGCTAGACCCAAACCCACTGGGCTAGACCCAAAACCACTCGGCTAGACCCAAACCTACTCGGCTAGACCCAAACCCACTCGGCTAGACCCAAAACCACTCGGCTAGACCCAAACCTACTCGGCTAGACCCAAACCCACTCCGCTAGGCCCAAACCGACTCGGCTAGACCCAAACCCACTCCGCTAGACGCAATCCCACTCCGCTAGACCCAAACCCACTCGGCTAGACCCAAACCCACTCGGCTAGACCCAAACCCACTCAGCTAGACCCAAACCCACTCGGCTAGACCCAAACCCACTCGGCTAGACCCAAACCCACTCGGCTAGATCCAAACCCGCTCGGCTACACCCAAACACTACTCCGCTAGACCCAAACCCACTTGGCTAGACCCAAACCCACTCGGCTAGACACAAACCCAGTCGGCTAGACCCAAACCCACTCGGCTAGACCCAAACCCACTCGGCTAGACACAAACCCACTCGTCTAGACCCAAACCCACTCGGCTAGACCCAAACCCACTCGGCTAGTCCCAAACCCACTCGGCTAGACCCAAACCCACTCCGCTAGACCCAAACCCACTCCGCTAGACCCAAACCCACTCCGCTAGACCCAAACCCACTCCGCTAGACCCAAACCCACTCGGTTAGACCCAAACCCACTCGGCTAGACCCAAACCCACTCGGCTAGACCCAAACCCACTCGGCTAGATCCAAACCCACTCGGCTACACCCAAACACACTCGGCTACACACAAGCCCACTCGGCTAGACCCAAACCCACTCCGCTAGTCCCAAACCCACTCGGCTAGACCCAAACCCACTCGGCTAGATCCAAACCCACTCCGCTAGACCCAAACCCACTGGGCTAGACCCAAAACCACTCGGCTAGACCCAAACCCACTCGGCTAGACCCAAACCCACTCGGCTAGACCCAAACCCACTCGGCTAGACCCAAACCCACTCGGCTAGATCCAAACCCGCTCGGCTACACCCAAACACTACTCCGCTAGACCCAAACCCACTTGGCTAGACCCAAACCCACTCGGCTAGACACAAACCCACTCGGCTAGACCCAAACCCACTCGGCTAGACCCAAACCCACTCGGCTAGACACAAACCCACTCGTCTAGACCCAAACCCACTCGGCTAGACCCAAACCCACTCGGCTAGTCCCAAACCCTCTCGGCTAGACCCAAACCCACTCCGCTAGACCGAAACCCACTCCGCTAGACCCAAACCCACTCCGCTAGACTCAAACCCACTCCGCTAGACCCAAACCCACTCCGCTAGACCCAAACCCACTCGGCTAGACCCAAACCCACTCGGCTAGACCCAAACCCACTCGGCTTGATCCAAACCCACTCGGCTACACCCAAACACACTCGGCTACACACAAGCCCACTCGGCTAGACCCAAACCCACTCCGCTAGTCCCAAACCCACTCGGCTAGACCCAAACCCACTCGGCTAGACCCAAACTCACTCCGCTAGACCCAAACCCACTCCGCTAGACCCAAACCCACTCCGCTCGACCCAAACCCATTCCGCTAGATCCAAACCCACTCTGCTAGATCCAAACCCACTCCGCTAGACCCAAGCCCACTCGGCTAGACCCAAGCCCACTCTGCTAGACCCAAACCCACTCGGCTAGACCCAAACCCACTCGGCTAGACCCAAGCCCACTCGGCTACAACCAACCCCACTCGGCTATGCCCAAACCCACTCGGCTAGACCCAAACCCACTCGGCTTGACCCAGCCCACTCGGCTACACCCAAACCCACTCGGCTAGACCCAAACGGCTAGGCCCAAACCCACTCGGCTAGTTCCAAACCCACTCGGCTAAACCCAAACCCACTCGGCTAGATCCAAACCCACTCCGCTAGACCCAAACCCACTGGGCTAGACCCAAAACCACTCGGCTAGACCCAAACCTACTCGGCTAGACCCAAACCCACTCGGCTAGACCCAAAACCACTCGGCTAGACCCAAACCTACTCGGCTAGACCCAAACCCACTCCGCTAGGCCCAAACCGACTCGGCTAGACCCAAACCCACTCCGCTAGACGCAATCCCACTCCGCTAGACCCAAACCCACTCGGCTAGACCCAAACCCACTCGGCTAGACCCAAACCCACTCAGCTAGACCCAAACCCACTCGGCTAGACCCAAACCCACTCGGCTAGACCCAAACCCACTCGGCTAGATCCAAACCCGCTCGGCTACACCCAAACACTACTCCGCTAGACCCAAACCCACTTGGCTAGACCCAAACCCACTCGGCTAGACACAAACCCACTCGGCTAGACCCAAACCCACTCGGCTAGACCCAAACCCACTCGGCTAGACACAAACCCACTCGTCTAGACCCAAACCCACTCGGCTAGACCCAAACCCACTCGGCTAGTCCCAAACCCACTCGGCTAGACCCAAACCCACTCCGCTAGACCCAAACCCACTCCGCTAGACCCAAACCCACTCCGCTAGACCCAAACCCACTCCGCTAGACCCAAACCCACTCGGCTAGACCCAAACCCACTCGGCTAGACCCAAACCCACTCGGCTAGACCCAAACCCACTCGGCTAGATCCAAACCCACTCGGCTACACCCAAACACACTCGGCTACACACAAGCCCACTCGGCTAGACCCAAACCCACTCCGCTAGTCCCAAACCCACTCGGCTAGACCCAAACCCACTCGGCTAGACCCAAACCCACTCCGCTAGACCCAAACCCACTCCGCTAGACCCAAACCCACTCCGCTAGACCCAAACCCACTCGGCTAGACCCAAACCCACTCGGCTAGACCCAAACCCACTCGGCTGGACACAAACCCACTCGGCTACACCAAACCCACTTAGCTAGACCCAAACCCACTCCGCTAGAACCAAACCCACTCTGCTAGACCCAAACCCACACCGCTAGACCCAAACGCTCTCGGCTAGACCCAAACCCATTCGGCTAGACCCAAACCCACTCCTCTAGCCCCAAACCCAATCGGCTGGACCCAAACCCACTCGGCTAGACCCAAACCCACTCCGCTAGACCCAAACCCATTCCGCTAGACCCAAACCCACTCCTCTAGACACAAACCCAATCGGCTGGACCCAAACCCACTCGGCTAGACCCAAACCCACTCGGCTAGACCCAAGCCCACTCGGCTAGACCCAAACCCACTCGGCTACACCCAAACCCACTTGGCTAGACCCAAACCCATTCGGCTAGACCAAAACCCACTCGGCTAGACCAAAACCCCCTCGGCTAGACCCAAACCCACTCGGCTAGACCCAAACGCACTCGGCTAGACCCAAACCCACTCGGCTAGACCCAAACCCACTCGGCTGGACACAAACCCTCTCGGCTACACCAAACCCACTCGGCTAGACCTAAACCCACTCTGCTAGAACCAAACCCACTCTGCTAGACCCAAACCCACAGCGCTAGACCCAAACACATTTGGCTAAACCCAAACCCACTCCTCTAGCCCCCGTCCCAATCGGCTGGACCCAAACCCACTCGGCTAGACCCAAACCCACTCCGCTAGACCCAAACCAACTCCGCTAGACCCAAACCCACTCGGCTAGACCCAAACCCATTCCGCTAGATCCAAACCCACTCCGCTAGATCCAAACCCACTCCGCTAGACCCAAGCCCACTCGGCTAGACCCAAGCCCACTCTGCTAGACCCAAACCCACTCGGCTAGACCCAAACCCACTCGGCTAGACCCAAGCCCACTCCGCTACAACCAACCCCACTCGTCTAGACCCAAACCCACTCGGCTAGACACAGCCCACTCGGCTAGACCCAAACCCATTCCGCTAGACCCAAACCCACTCGGCTAGACCCAAACCCATTCCGCTAGATCCAAACCCACTCCGCTAGATCCAAACCCACTCGGCTACAACCAAACCCACTCGGCTAGACCCAAACCCACTCGGCTAGACCCAGCCAACTCGGCTACACCCAAACCCACTCGGCTAGACCCAAACGGGTAGGCCCAAACCCACTCGGCTAGTTCCAAACGCACTCGGCTAGACCCAAACCCACTCGGCTAGATCCAAACCCACTCCGCTAGACCCAAACCCACTGGGCTAGACCCAAAACCACTCGGCTAGACCCAAACCTACTCGGCTAGACCCAAACCCACTCCGCTAGGCCCAAACCCACTCGGCTACCCAAACCCACTCCGCTAGACGCAATCCCACTCCGCTAGACCCAAACCCACTCGGCTAGACCCAAACCCACTCGGCTAGACCCAAACCCACTCAGCTAGACCCAAACCCACTCGGCTAGACCCAAACCCACTCGGCTAGACCCAAACCCACTCGGCTAGATCCAAACCCGCTCGGCTACACCCAAACACTACTCCGCTAGACCCAAACCCACTAGGCTAGACCCAAACCCACTCGGCTAGACACAAACCCACTCGGCTAGACACAAACCCACTCGGCTAGACCCAAACCCACTCGGCTAGACACAAACCCACTCGTCCAGACCCAAACCCACTCGGCTAGACCCAAACCCACTCGGCTAGTCCCAAACCCACTCGGCTAGACCCAAACCCACACCGCTAGACCCAAACCCACTCCGCTAGACCCAAACCCACTCCGCTAGACCCAAACCCACTCGGCTAGACCCAAACCCACTCGGCTTGACCCAAACCCACTCGGCTAGACCCAAACCCACTCGGCTAGACCCAAACCCACTCGGCTAGATCCAAACCCACTCGGCTACACCCAAACACACTCGGCTACACACAAGCCCACTCGGCTAGACCCAAACCCACTCCGCTAGTCCCAAACCCACTCGGCTAGACCCAAACCCACTCGGCTGGACCCAAACCCACTCTGGTAGACCCAAACCCACTCCGCTAGACCCAAACCCACTCCGCTAGACCCAAACCCACTCCGCTAGACCCAAACCCACTCCGCTAGACCCAAACCCACTCCCCTAGACACAAACCTACTGCGCTAGACCCAAACCCACTCCGCTAGACCCAAACCCAGTCCGGTAGACCCAAACCCACTCCGCTAGACCCAAACCCACTCCGCTAGACCCAAGCTCACTCGGCTAGACCCAAACCCACTCGGCTAGACCCTAACCCACACGGCTAGACACAAACCCACTCGGCTAGACCCAAACCCACTCGGCTAGACCCAAACCCACTCCGCTAGACCCAAACCCACTCCGCTAGACCCAAACCCACTCCGCTAGACCCAAACCCACTCGGCTAGACCCAAACCCACTCGGCTTGACCCAAACCCACTCGGCTAGACCCAAACCCACTCGGCTAGACCCAAACCCACTCGGCTAGATCCAAACCCACTCGGCTACACCCAAACACACTCGGCTACACACAAGCCCACTCGGCTAGACCCAAACCCACTCCGCTAGTCCCAAACCCACTCGGCTAGACCCAAACCCACTCGGCTAGACCCAAACCCACTCCGCTAGACCCAAACCCACTCCGCTAGACCCAAACCCACTCCGCTAGACCCAAACCCACTCCGCTAGACCCAAACCCACTCCGCTAGACCCAAACCCACTCCGCTAGACACAAACCTACTGCGCTAGACCCAAACCCACTCGGCTAGACCCAAAACCACTCGGCTAGACCCAAACCCACTCGGCTAGACCCAAACCCACTCGGCTAGACATTAACCCACTCCGGTAGACCCAAACCCACTCCGCTAGTTGCAAACCCACTCCGCCAGACCAAAACCCATTCGGCAAGACCCAAACCCACTCGGATAGACCCAAACCCACTCCGCTAGACCCAAACCCACTCGGCTAGACCCAAACCCACTCGGCTAGACCCAAACCCACTCGGCTAGACCCAAACCCACTCGGCTAGACCCAAACCCATTCGGCTAGACCCAAACCCACTCGGCTAGACACAAACCCACTCGTCTAGACCCAAACCCACTCGGCTAGACCCAAACCCACTCGGCTAAACCCAAACCCAATTGGCGAGACCGAAACCCACTCGGCTACACACAAACCCACTCGGCTAGAACCAAACCCACTCGGCTAGACCAAAACCAACTCGGCTAGACCCAAACCCACTCGGCTAGACCCAAGCCCACTCGGCTAGAGCCAAACCCACTCGGCTAGACCCAAACCCACTCGGCTAGACACAAACCCACTCGGCTAGACACAAACCCACTCGGCTAGACCCAAACCCACTCGGCTAGACACAAACCCACTCGTCTAGACCCAAACCCACTCGGCTAGACCCAAACCCACTCGGCTAGTCCCAAACCCACTCGGCTAGACCCAAACCCACACCGCTAGACCCAAACCCACTCCGCTAGACCCAAACCCACTCCGCTAGACCCAAACCCACTCGGCTAGACCCAAACCCACTCGGCTTGACCCAAACCCACTCGGCTAGACCCAAACCCACTCGGCTAGACCCAAACCCACTCGGCTAGATCCAAACCCACTCGGCTACACCCAAACACACTCGGCTACACACAAGCCCACTCGGCTAGACCCAAACCCACTCCGCTAGTCCCAAACCCACTCGGCTAGACCCAAACCCACTCGGCTAGACCCAAACCCACTCTGGTAGACCCAAACCCACTCCGCTAGACCCAAACCCACTCCGCTAGACCCAAACCCACTCCGCTAGACCCAAACCCACTCCGCTAGACCCAAACCCACTCCGCTAGACACAAACCTACTGCGCTAGACCCAAACCCACTCCGCTAGACCCAAACCCAGTCCGGTAGACCCAAACCCACTCCGCTAGACCCAAACCCACTCCGCTAGACCCAAGCTCACTCGGCTAGACCCAAACCCACTCGGCTAGACCCTAACCCACACGGCTAGACACAAACCCACTCGGCTAGACCCAAACCCACTCGGCTAGACCCAAACCCACTCCGCTAGACCCAAACCCACTCCGCTAGACCCAAACCCACTCCGCTAGACCCAAACCCACTCGGCTAGACCCAAACCCACTCGGCTTGACCCAAACCCACTCGGCTAGACCCAAACCCACTCGGCTAGACTCAAACCCACTCGGCTAGATCCAAACCCACTCGGCTACACCCAAACACACTCGGCTACACACAAGCCCACTCGGCTAGACCCAAACCCACTCCGCTAGTCCCAAACCCACTCGGCTAGACCCAAACCCACTCGGCTAGACCCAAACCCACTCCGCTAGACCCAAACCCACTCCGCTAGACCCAAACCCACTCCGCTAGACCCAAACCCACTCCGCTAGACCCAAACCCACTCCGCTAGACCCAAACCCACTCCGCTAGACACAAACCTACTGCGCTAGACCCAAACCCACTCGGCTAGACCCAAAACCACTCGGCTAGACCCAAACCCACTCGGCTAGACCCAAACCCACTCGGCTAGACATTAACCCACTCCGGTAGACCCAAACCCACTCCGCTAGTTGCAAACCCACTCCGCCAGACCAAAACCCATTCGGCAAGACCCAAACCCACTCGGATAGACCCAAACCCACTCCGCTAGACCCAAACCCACTCGGCTAGACCCAAACCCACTCGGCTAGACCCAAACCCACTCGGCTAGACCCAAACCCACTCGGCTAGACCCAAACCCATTCGGCTAGACCCAAACCCACTCGGCTAGACACAAACCCACTCGTCTAGACCCAAACCCACTCGGCTAGACCCAAACCCACTCGGCTAAACCCAAACCCAATTGGCGAGACCGAAACCCACTCGGCTACACACAAACCCACTCGGCTAGAACCAAACCCACTCGGCTAGACCAAAACCAACTCGGCTAGACCCAAACCCACTCGGCTAGACCCAAGCCCACTCGGCTAGAGCCAAACCCACTCGGCTAGGCCCAAACCCACTCGGCCAGACCCAAACCCACTCGGCTAGACCCAAACCCACTCGGCTAGACCCAAACCCACTCCGCTAGACCCAAACCCACTCGGCTAGGCCCAAACCCACTAGGCTACACCCAAACCCAATCGGCTAGACCCAAACCCACTCGGCTACACCCAAACCCACACGGCTAGACCCAAACCCACTCGGCCAGACCCAAACCCACTCGGCCAGACCCAAACCCACTCGGCTAGACCCAAATCCACTCCGCTAGACCCAAATCCACTCCGCTAGACCCAAACCCACTCCGCTAGACCCGAACCCACTCCGCTAGACACGAACCCAATCCGCTAGACCCAAACCCACTCCGCCAGACCCAAACCCACTCTGCTAGACACAAACCCACTCCGCGAGACCCAAACCCACTCGACTAGACCCAAACCCACTCCGCTAGACCCAAACCCACTCCGCTTGACCCAAACCCACTCGGCTAGACACAAACCCACTCCGCTAGACCCAAACCCACTCGGCTAGACCCTAACCCACACGGCTAGACACAAACCCACTCGGCTAGACCCAAACCCACTCGGCTAGACCCAAACCCACTCGGCTAGACCCAAAACCACTCGGCTAGACCCAAACCCACTCCGCTAGAGCCAAACCCACTCCGCTAGACCCAAAAGCACTCAGCGAGACCCAAACCCACTCGGCTACACACAAACCCACTCGGCTAGACCCAAACCCACTCGGCTACACCCAACCCACTCGGCTAGACCCAAACCCACTCGGCTAGATGCAAACCCAATCGGCTAGGCCCAAACCCACTCGGCTAGACCCAAACCCACTCGGCTAGACCCAAACCCACTCGGCTAGACCCAAACCCACTCCGCTAGTTGCAAACCCAATCCGCCAGACCAAAACCCATTCGGCTAGACCCAAACCCACTCGGATAGACCCAAACCTACTCCGCTAGACACAAACCCACGCGGCTAGACCCAAACCCACTCGGCTAGACCCAAGCCCACTCGGCTAGACCCAAACCCACTCGGCTATATCCAAACCCACTCGGCTAGACCCAAACCCACTAGTCTAGACCCAAACCCACTCGGCTTGACCTAAACCCACTCGGCTACACCCAAACACACTCGGCTAGACCCATACCCACTCCGCTAGACCCAAACCCATTCGGCTAGACCCAAACCCACTCCTCTAGACCCAAACCCACTTCGCTAGACCCAAACCCACTCCGCTAGACCCAAACCCACTTGGCTAGACCAAAGCCCACTCGGCTAGATCAAAACCCACTCGGCTAGACCCAAACCCACTCGGCTGGATCCAAACCCACTCGGCTAGGCCCAAACCCACTCGGCTAGACCCATACCCACTCGGCTAGACACAAACCCACTCGGCTAGACCCCAACCCACTCGGCTAGACCCAAACCCACTCGGCGATACCCAAACGCACTCGGCTAGACCCAAATCCACTCCGCTAGAACCAAACCCACTCGGCTAGACCCAAATCCACTCCGCTAGAACCAAACCCACTCGGCTAGACCCAAACCCACTCGGCTAGACCCAAACCCACTCGGCTAGACCCAAACCCACTCGGCTAGACTTAAACCCACTCGGCTAGACCCAAACCCACTCGGCTAGACCCAAACCCACTCGGCTAGACCCAAAATCACTCGGCTAGACCCAAACCCACTCCGCCAGACCCAAACCCACTCGGCTAGACCCAAACACATTCCGCTAGACCCAAACCCACTCGGCTAGACTCAAACCCACTCGGCTAGACCCAAACCCACTCGGCTAGACCCAAACCCACTCGGCTAGCCCCAAAATCACTCGGCTAGACCCAAACCCACTCCGCCAGACCCAAACCCACTCGGCTAGACACAAACACATTCCGCTAGACCCAAACCCATTCCGGTATATCCAAACACACTCCGCTAGACCCAAACCCACTCGCCTAGACCCAATCCCACTGGGCTAGACTCAAACCCACTCCGCTAGACTCAAACCCACTCGGCTACACCCAAACCCACTCGGCTAGATCCAAACCCACTCCGCTAGATCCAAACCCACTCCGCTAGACCCAAGCCCACTCGGCTAGACCCAAGCCCACTCTGCTAGACCCAAACCCACTCGGCTAGACCCAAACCCACTCGGCTAGACCCAAACCCACTCCGCTAGACGCAAACCCACTCCGCTAGACCCAAACCCACTCGGCTAGACCCAAACCCACTCGGCTAGACCCAAACCCACACGGCTAGACCCAAACCCACTCGGCTAGACCCAAACCCACTCGGCTAGACCCAAACCCACTCGGCTAGACCCAAACCCACTCGGCTAGACCCAAACCCACTCGTCTAGACACAAACCCACTCGGCTAGACCCAAACCCACTCGGCTTGTCCCAAACCCACTCGGCTAGACCCAAACCCACTCCGCTAGACCCAAACCCACTCCGCTAGACCCAAACCCACTCCGCTAGACCCAAACCCACTCGGCTAGACCCAAACACACTCGGCTAGACCCAAACCCACTCGGCTAGACCCAAACCCACTCGGCTAGACCCAAACCCACTCGGCTAGATCCAAACCCACTCGGCTACACCCAAACACACTCGGCTACACACAAGCCCACTCGGCTAGACCCAAACCCACTCGGCTAGACCCAGACCCACTCGGCTAGACCCAAACCCACTCGACTAGACCCAAACCCACTCCGCTAGACCCAAACCCACTCCGCTAGACCCAAACCCAATCCGCTAGACCCAATCCCACTCCGCTAGACCCAAACCCACTCCGCTAGACCCAAACCCACTCCGCTAGACACAAACCTACTCCGCTAGACCCAAACCCACTCCGCTAGACCCAAACCCAGTCCGGTAGACCCAACCCCACTCCGCTAGACCCAAACCCACTCCGCTAGACTCAAGCTCACTCGGCTAGGCCCAAACCCACTCGGCTAGACCCAAACCCACTCGACTAGACCCAAACCCACTCCGCTAGACCCAAACCCACTCCGCTAGACCCAAACCCACTCGGCTAGACACAAACCCACTCGGCTAGACCCAAACCCACTCGGCTAGGCCCAAACCCACTAGGCTAGACCCAAACCCAATCGGCTAGACCCAAACCCACTCGGCTACACCCAAACCCACACGGCTAGACCCAAACCCACTCGGCCAGACCCAAACACACTCGGCTAGACCCAAACCCACTCGGCTAGACCCAAACCCACTCGGCTAGACCCAAACCTACTCCGCTAGACCCAAATCCACTCCGCTAGACCCAAACCCACTCGGCTAGACTTAAACCCACTCGGCTAGACCCAAACCCACTCGGCTAGACCCAAACCCACTCGGCTAGACCCAAAATCACTCGGCTAGACCCAAACCCACTCCGCCAGACCCAAACCCACTCGGCTAGACCCAAACACATTCCGCTAGACCCAAACCCACTCGGCTAGACTCAAACCCACTCGGCTAGACCCAAACCCACTCGGCTAGACCCAAACCCACTCGGCTAGCCCCAAAATCACTCGGCTAGACCCAAACCCACTCCGCCAGACCCAAACCCACTCGGCTAGACACAAACACATTCCGCTAGACCCAAACCCATTCCGGTATATCCAAACACACTCCGCTAGACCCAAACCCACTCGCCTAGACCCAATCCCACTGGGCTAGACTCAAACCCACTCCGCTAGACTCAAACCCACTCGGCTACACCCAAACCCACTCGGCTAGATCCAAACCCACTCCGCTAGATCCAAACCCACTCTGCTAGACCCAAGCCCACTCGGCTAGACCCAAGCCCACTCTGCTAGACCCAAACCCACTCGGCTAGACCCAAACCCACTCGGCTAGACCCAAACCCACTCCGCTAGACGCAAACCCACTCCGCTAGACCCAAACCCACTCGGCTAGACCCAAACCCACTCGGCTAGACCCAAACCCACACGGCTAGACCCAAACCCACTCGGCTAGACCCAAACCCACTCGGCTAGACCCAAACCCACTCGGCTAGATCCAAACCCGCTCGGCCACACCTCAACACTACTCCGCTAGACCCAAACCCACTCGGCTAGACCAAAACCCACTCGGCTACACACAAACCCACTCGGCTAGACCCAAACCCACTCGGCTAGACCCAAACCCACTCGGCTAGACCCAAACCCACTCGTCTAGACACAAACCCACTCGGCTAGACCCAAACCCACTCGGCTTGTCCCAAACCCACTCGGCTAGACCCAAACCCACTCCGCTAGACCCAAACCCACTCCGCTAGACCCAAACCCACTCCGCTAGACCCAAACCCACTCGGCTAGACCCAAACACACTCGGCTAGACCCAAACCCACTCGGCTAGACCCAAACCCACTCGGCTAGACCCAAACCCACTCGGCTAGATCCAAACCCACTCGGCTACACCCAAACACACTCGGCTACACACAAGCCCACTCGGCTAGACCCAAACCCACTCAGCTAGACCCAGACCCACTCGGCTAGACCCAAACCCACTCGACTAGACCCAAACCCACTCCGCTAGACCCAAACCCACTCCGCTAGACCCAAACCCAATCCGCTAGACCCAATCCCACTCCGCTAGACCCAAACCCACTCCGCTAGACCCAAACCCACTCCGCTAGACACAAACCTACTCCGCTAGACCCAAACCCACTCCGCTAGACCCAAACCCAGTCCGGTAGACCCAACCCCACTCCGCTAGACCCAAACCCACTCCGCTAGACTCAAGCTGACTCGGCTAGGCCCAAACCCACTCGGCTAGACCCAAACCCACTCGACTAGACCCAAACCCACTCCGCTAGACCCAAACCCACTCCGCTAGACCCAAACCCACTCGGCTAGACACAAACCCACTCGGCTAGACCCAAACCCACTCGGCTAGGCCCAAACCCACTAGGCTAGACCCAAACCCAATCGGCTAGACCCAAACCCACTCGGCTACACCCAAACCCACACGGCTAGACCCAAACCCACTCGGCCAGACCCAAACACACTCGGCTAGACCCAAACCCACTCGGCTAGACCCAAACCCACTCGGCTAGACCCAAACCTACTCCGCTAGACCCAAATCCACTCCGCTAGACCCAAACCCACTCCGCTAGACCCGAACCCACTCCGCTAGACACGAACCCAATCCGCTAGACCCAAACCCACTCCACTAGACCCAAACCCACTCTGGTAGACACAAACCCACTCCGCTAGACCAAAACCCACTCGACTAGACCCAAACCCACTCCGCTAGACCCCAACCCACTCCGCTAGACCCAAACCCACTCGGCTAGACACAAACCCACTCCGCTAGACCCAAACCCACTCGGCTAGACCCTAACCCACACGGCTAGACCCAAACCCACTCGGCTAGACCCAAACCCACTCGGCTAGACCCAAGCCCACTCGGCTAGACCCAAAACCACTCGGCTAGACCCAAACCCACTCGGCTAGACCCAAACCCACTCGGCTAGACCCAAACCCACTCCGCTAGACCCAAACCCACTCCGCTAGACCCAAACCCACTCCGCTAGACCCAAAAGCACTTGGTGAGACCCAAACCCACTCAGCTACACACAAACCCACTCGGCTAGACCCAAACCCACTTCGCTAGACCCAAACCCACTCCGCTAGACCCAAACCCACTTGGCTAGACCAAAGCCCACTCGGCTAGATCAAAACCCACTCGGCTAGACCCAAACCCACTCGGCTGGATCCAAACCCACTCGGCTAGGCCCAAACCCACTCGGCTAGACCCATACCCACTCGGCTAGACTCAAACCCACTCGGCTAGACCCCAACCCACTCGGCTAGACCCAAACCCACTCGGCGATACCCAAACCCACTCGGCTAGACCCAAATCCACTCCGCTAGAACCAAACCCACTCGGCTAGACCCAAATCCACTCCGCTAGAACCAAACCCACTCGGCTAGACCCAAACCCACTCGGCTAGACCCAAACCCACTCGCCTAGACCCAATCCCACTGGGCTAGACTCAAACCCACTCCGCTAGACTCAAACCCACTCGGCTACACCCAAACCCACTCGGCTAGATCCAAACCCACTCCGCTAGATCCAAACCCACTCCGCTAGACCCAAGCCCACTCGGCTAGACCCAAGCCCACTCTGCTAGACCCAAACCCACTCGGCTAGACCCAAACCCACTCGGCTAGACCCAAACCCACTCCGCTAGACGCAAACCCACTCCGCTAGACCCAAACCCACTCGGCTAGACCCAAACCCACTCGGCTAGACCCAAACCCACACGGCTAGACCCAAACCCACTCGGCTAGACCCAAACCCACTCGGCTAGACCCAAACCCACTCGGCTAGATCCAAACCCGCTCGGCTACACCTCAACACTACTCCGCTAGACCCAAACCCACTCGGCTAGACCAAAACCCACTCGGCTAGACACAAACCCACTCGGCTAGACCCAAACCCACTCGGCTAGACCCAAACCCACTCGGCTAGACCCAAACCCACTCGTCTAGACACAAACCCACTCGGCTAGACCCAAACCCACTCGGCTTGTCCCAAACCCACTCGGCTAGACCCAAACCCACTCCGCTAGACCCAAACCCACTCCGCTAGACCCAAACCCACTCCGCTAGACCCAAACCCACTCGGCTAGACCCAAACACACTCGGCTAGACCCAAACCCACTCGGCTAGACCCAAACCCACTCGGCTAGACCCAAACCCACTCGGCTAGATCCAAACCCACTCGGCTACACCCAAACACACTCGGCTACACACAAGCCCACTCGGCTAGACCCAAACCCACTCGGCTAGACCCAAACCCTCTCGGCTAGACCCAAACCCACTCGGCTAGACCCAAAATCACTCGGCTAGACCCAAACCCACTCCGCCAGACCCAAACCCACTCGGCTAGACACAAACACATTCCGCTAGACCCAAACCCATTCCGGTATATCCAAACACACTCCGCTAGACCCAAACCCACTCGCCTAGACCCAATCCCACTGGGCTAGACTCAAACCCACTCCGCTAGACTCAAACCCACTCGGCTAGACCCAAATCCACTCCGCTAGAACCAAACCCACTCGGCTAGACCCAAATCCACTCCGCTAGAACCAAACCCACTCGGCTAGACCCAAACCCACTCGGCTAGACCCAAACCCACTCGGCTAGACCCAAACCCACTCGGCTAGACCCAAACCCACTCGGCTAGACTCAAACCCACTCGGCTAGACCCAAACCCACTCGGCTAGACCCAAACCCACTCGGCTAGACCCAAAATCACTCGGCTAGACCCAAACCCACTCCGCCAGACCCAAACCCACTCGGCTAGACCCAAACACATTCCGCTAGACCCAAACCCACTCGGCTAGACTAAAACCCACTCGGCTAGACCCAAACCCTCTCGGCTAGACCCAAACCCACTCGGCTAGACCCAAAATCACTCGGCTAGACCCAAACCCACTCCGCCAGACCCAAACCCACTCGGCTAGACACAAACACATTCCGCTAGACCCAAACCCATTCCGGTATATCCAAACACACTCCGCTAGACCCAAACCCACTCGCCTAGACCCAATCCCACTGGGCTAGACTCAAACCCACTCCGCTAGACTCAAACCCACTCGGCTACACCCAAACCCACTCGGCTAGATCCAAACCCACTCCGCTAGATCCAAACCCACTCCGCTAGACCCAAGCCCACTCGGCTAGACCCAAGCCCACTCTGCTAGACCCAAACCCACTCGGCTAGACCCAAACCCACTCGGCGAGACCCAAACCCACTCCGCTAGACGCAAACCCACTCCGCTAGACCCAAACCCACTCGGCTAGACCCAAACCCACTCGGCTAGACCCAAACCCACACGGCTAGACCCAAACCCACTCGGCTAGACCCAAACCCACTCGGCTAGACCCAAACCCACTCGGCTAGATCCAAACCCGCTCGGCTACACCTCAACACTACTCCGCTAGACCCAAACCCACTCGGCTAGACCAAAACCCACTCGGCTAGACACAAACCCACTCGGCTAGACCCAAACCCACTCGGCTAGACCCAAACCCACTCGGCTAGACCCAAACCCACTCGTCTAGACACAAACCCACTCGGCTAGACCCAAACCCACTCGGCTTGTCCCAAACCCACTCGGCTAGACCCAAACCCACTCCGCTAGACCCAAACCCACTCTGCTAGACCCAAACCCACTCCGCTAGACCCAAACCCACTCGGCTAGACCCAAACACACTCGGCTAGACCCAAACCCACTCGGCTAGACCCAAACCCACTCGGCTAGACCCAAACCCACTCGGCTAGATCCAAACCCACTCGGCTACACCCAAACACACTCGGCTACACACAAGCCCACTCGGCTAGACCCAAACCCACTCGGCTAGACCCAAACCCTCTCGGCTAGACCCAAACCCACTCGGCTAGACCCAAAATCACTCGGCTAGACCCAAACCCACTCCGCCAGACCCAAACCCACTCGGCTAGACACAAACACATTCCGCTAGACCCAAACCCATTCCGGTATATCCAAACACACTCCGCTAGACCCAAACCCACTCGCCTAGACCCAATCCCACTGGGCTAGACTCAAACCCACTCCGCTAGACTCAAACCCACTCGGCTACACCCAAACCCACTCGGCTAGATCCAAACCCACTCCGCTAGATCCAAACCCACTCCGCTAGACCCAAGCCCACTCGGCTAGACCCAAGCCCACTCTGCTAGACCCAAACCCACTCGGCTAGACCCAAACCCACTCGGCTAGACCCAAACCCACTCCGCTAGACGCAAACCCACTCCGCTAGACCCAAACCCACTCGGCTAGACCCAAACCCACTCGGCTAGACCCAAACCCACACGGCTAGACCCAAACCCACTCGGCTAGACCCAAACCCACTCGGCTAGACCCAAACCCACTCGGCTAGATCCAAACCCGCTCGGCTACACCTCAACACTACTCCGCTAGACCCAAACCCACTCGGCTAGACCAAAACCCACTCGGCTAGACACAAACCCACTCGGCTAGACCCAAACCCACTCGGCTAGACCCAAACCCACTCGGCTAGACCCAAACCCACTCGTCTAGACACAAACCCACTCGGCTAGACCCAAACCCACTCGGCTTGTCCCAAACCCACTCGGCTAGACCCAAACCCACTCCGCTAGACCCAAACCCACTCCGCTAGACCCAAACCCACTCCGCTAGACCCAAACCCACTCGGCTAGACCCAAACACACTCGGCTAGACCCAAACCCACTCGGCTAGACCCAAACCCACTCGGCTAGACCCAAACCCACTCGGCTAGATCCAAACCCACTCGGCTACACCCAAACACACTCGGCTACACACAAGCCCACTCGGCTAGACCCAAACCCACTCGGCTAGACCCAGACCCACTCGGCTAGACCCAAACCCACTCGGCTAGACCCAAACCCACTCCGCTAGACCCAAACCCACTCCGCTAGACCCAAACCCAATCCGCTAGACCCAATCCCACTCCGCTAGACCCAAACCCACTCCGCTAGACCCAAACCCACTCCGCTAGACACAAACCTACTCTGCTAGACCCAAACCCACTCCGCTAGACCCAAACCCAGTCCGGTAGACCCAACCCCACTCCGCTAGACCCAAACCCACTCCGCTAGACTCAAGCTCACTCGGCTAGACCCAAACCCACTCGGCTAGACCCAAACCCACTCGACTAGACCCAAACCCACTCCGCTAGACCCAAACCCACTCCGCTAGACCCAAACCCACTCGGCTAGACACAAACCCACTCGGCTAGACCCAAACCCACTCGGCTAGGCCCAAACCCACTAGGCTAGACCCAAACCCAATCGGCTAGACCCAAACCCACTCGGCTACACCCAAACCCACACGGCTAGACCCAAACCCACTCGGCCAGACCCAAACACACTCGGCTAGACCCAAACCCACTCGGCTAGACCCAAACCCACTCGGCTAGACCCAAACCTACTCCGCTAGACCCAAATCCACTCCGCTAGACCCAAACCCACTCCGCTAGACCCGAACCCACTCCGCTAGACACGAACCCAATCCGCTAGACCCAAACCCACTCCACTAGACCCAAACCCACTCTGGTAGACACAAACCCACTCCGCTAGACCAAAACCCACTCGACTAGACCCAAACCCACTCCGCTAGACCCCAACCCACTCCGGTAGACCCAAACCCACTCGGCTAGATCCAAACCCGCTCGGCTACACCTCAACACTACTCCGCTAGACCCAAACCCACTCGGCTAGACCAAAACCCACTCGGCTAGACACAAACCCACTCGGCTAGACCCAAACCCACTCGGCTAGACCCAAACCCACTCGGCTAGACCCAAACCCACTCGTCTAGACACAAACCCACTCGGCTAGACCCAAACCCACTCGGCTTGTCCCAAACCCACTCGGCTAGACCCAAACCCACTCCGCTAGACCCAAACCCACTCCGCTAGACCCAAACCCACTCCGCTAGACCCAAACCCACTCGGCTAGACCCAAACACACTCGGCTAGACCCAAACCCACTCGGCTAGACCCAAACCCACTCGGCTAGACCCAAACCCACTCGGCTAGATCCAAACCCACTCGGCTACACCCAAACACACTCGGCTACACACAAGCCCACTCGGCTAGACCCAAACCCACTCGGCTAGACCCAGACCCACTCGGCTAGACCCAAACCCACTCGGCTAGACCCAAACCCACTCCGCTAGACCCAAACCCACTCCGCTAGACCCAAACCCAATCCGCTAGACCCAATCCCACTCCGCTAGACCCAAACCCACTCCGCTAGACCCAAACCCACTCCGCTAGACACAAACCTACTCCGCTAGACCCAAACCCACTCCGCTAGACCCAAACCCAGTCCGGTAGACCCAACCCCACTCCGCTAGACCCAAACCCACTCCGCTAGACTCAAGCTCACTCGGCTAGACCCAAACCCACTCGGCTAGACCCAAACCCACTCGACTAGACCCAAACCCACTCCGCTAGACCCAAACCCACTCCGCTAGACCCAAACCCACTCGGCTAGACACAAACCCACTCGGCTAGACCCAAACCCACTCGGCTAGGCCCAAACCCACTAGGCTAGACCCAAACCCAATCGGCTAGACCCAAACCCACTCGGCTACACCCAAACCCACACGGCTAGACCCAAACCCACTCGGCCAGACCCAAACACACTCGGCTAGACCCAAACCCACTCGGCTAGACCCAAACCCACTCGGCTAGACCCAAACCTACTCCGCTAGACCCAAATCCACTCCGCTAGACCCAAACCCACTCCGCTAGACCCGAACCCACTCCGCTAGACACGAACCCAATCCGCTAGACCCAAACCCACTCCACTAGACCCAAACCCACTCTGGTAGACACAAACCCACTCCGCTAGACCAAAACCCACTCGACTAGACCCAAACCCACTCCGCTAGACCCCAACCCACTCCGGTAGACCCAAACCCACTCGGCAAGACACAAACCCACTCCGCTAGACCCAAACCCACTCGGCTAGACCCTAACCCACACGGCTAGACCCAAACCCACTCTGCTAGACCCCAACCCACTCCGCTAGACCCAAACCCACTCGGCTAGACACAAACCCACTCCGCTAGACCCAAACCCACTCGGCTAGACCAAAACCCACTCGGCTAGACACAAACCCACTCGGCTAGACCCAAACCCACTCGTCTAGACACAAACCCACTCGGCTAGACCCAAACCCACTCGGCTTGTCCCAAACCCACTCGGCTAGACCCAAACCCACTCCGCTAGACCCAAACCCACTCCGCTAGACCCAAACCCACTCCGCTAGACCCAAACCCACTCGGCTAGACCCAAACACACTCGGCTAGACCCAAACCCACTCGGCTAGACCCAAACCCACTCGGCTAGACCCAAACCCACTCGGCTAGATCCAAACCCACTCGGCTACACCCAAACACACTCGGCTACACACAAGCCCACTCGGCTAGACCCAAACCCACTCGGCTAGACCCAAACCCTCTCGGCTAGACCCAAACCCACTCGGCTAGACCCAAAATCACTCGGCTAGACCCAAACCCACTCCGCCAGACCCAAACCCACTCGGCTAGACACAAACACATTCCGCTAGACCCAAACCCATTCCGGTATATCCAAACACACTCCGCTAGACCCAAACCCACTCGCCTAGACCCAATCCCACTGGGCTAGACTCAAACCCACTCCGCTAGACTCAAACCCACTCGGCTACACCCAAACCCACTCGGCTAGATCCAAACCCACTCCGCTAGATCCAAACCCACTCCGCTAGACCCAAGCCCACTCGGCTAGACCCAAGCCCACTCTGCTAGACCCAAACCCACTCGGCTAGACCCAAACCCACTCGGCTAGACCCAAACCCACTCCGCTAGACGCAAACCCACTCCGCTAGACCCAAACCCACTCGGCTAGACCCAAACCCACTCGGCTAGACCCAAACCCACACGGCTAGACCCAAACCCACTCGGCTAGACCCAAACCCACTCGGCTAGACCCAAACCCACTCGGCTAGATCCAAACCCGCTCGGCTACACCTCAACACTACTCCGCTAGACCCAAACCCACTCGGCTAGACCAAAACCCACTCGGCTAGACACAAACCCACTCGGCTAGACCCAAACCCACTCGGCTAGACCCAAACCCACTCGGCTAGACCCAAACCCACTCGTCTAGACACAAACCCACTCGGCTAGACCCAAACCCACTCGGCTTGTCCCAAACCCACTCGGCTAGACCCAAACCCACTCCGCTAGACCCAAACCCACTCCGCTAGACCCAAACCCACTCCGCTAGACCCAAACCCACTCGGCTAGACCCAAACACACTCGGCTAGACCCAAACCCACTCGGCTAGACCCAAACCCACTCGGCTAGACCCAAACCCACTCGGCTAGATCCAAACCCACTCGGCTACACCCAAACACACTCGGCTACACACAAGCCCACTCGGCTAGACCCAAACCCACTCGGCTAGACCCAGACCCACTCGGCTAGACCCAAACCCACTCGGCTAGACCCAAACCCACTCCGCTAGACCCAAACCCACTCCGCTAGACCCAAACCCAATCCGCTAGACCCAATCCCACTCCGCTAGACCCAAACCCACTCCGCTAGACCCAAACCCACTCCGCTAGACCCAAACCCAATCCGCTAGACCCAATCCCACTCCGCTAGACCCAAACCCACTCCGCTAGACCCAAACCCACTCCGCTAGACACAAACCTACTCCGCTAGACCCAAACCCACTCCGCTAGACCCAAACCCAGTCCGGTAGACCCAACCCCACTCCGCTAGACCCAAACCCACTCCGCTAGACTCAAGCTCACTCGGCTAGACCCAAACCCACTCGGCTAGACCCAAACCCACTCGACTAGACCCAAACCCACTCTGCTAGACCCAAACCCACTCCGCTAGACCCAAACCCACTCGGCTAGACACAAACCCACTCGGCTAGACCCAAACCCACTCGGCTAGGCCCAAACCCACTAGGCTAGACCCAAACCCAATCGGCTAGACCCAAACCCACTCGGCTACACCCAAACCCACACGGCTAGACCCAAACCCACTCGGCCAGACCCAAACACACTCGGCTAGACCCAAACCCACTCGGCTAGACCCAAACCCACTCGGCTAGACCCAAACCTACTCCGCTAGACCCAAATCCACTCGGCTAGACCCAAACCCACTCCGCCAGACCCAAACCCACTCGGCTAGACACAAACACATTCCGCTAGACCCAAACCCATTCCGGTATATCCAAACACACTCCGCTAGACCCAAACCCACTCGCCTAGACCCAATCCCACTGGGCTAGACTCAAACCCACTCCGCTAGACTCAAACCCACTCGGCTACACCCAAACCCACTCGGCTAGATCCAAACCCACTCCGCTAGATCCAAACCCACTCCGCTAGACCGAAGCCCACTCGGCTAGACCCAAGCCCACTCTGCTAGACCCAAACCCACTCGGCTAGACCCAAACCCACTCGGCTAGACCCAAACCCACTCCGCTAGACGCAAACCCACTCCGCTAGACCCAAACCCACTCGGCTAGACCCAAACCCACTCGGCTAGACCCAAACCCACACGGCTAGACCCAAACCCACTCGGCTAGACCCAAACCCACTCGGCTAGACCAAAACCCACTCGGCTAGATCCAAACCCGCTCGGCTACACCTCAACACTACTCCGCTAGACCCAAACCCACTCGGCTAGACCAAAACCCACTCGGCTAGACACAAACCCACTCGGCTAGACCCAAACCCACTCGGCTAGACCCAAACCCACTCGGCTAGACCCAAACCCACTCGTCTAGACACAAACCCACTCGGCTAGACCCAAACCCACTCGGCTTGTCCCAAACCCACTCGGCTAGACCCAAACCCACTCCGCTAGACCCAAACCCACTCCGCTAGACCCAAACCCACTCCGCTAGACCCAACCCCACTCGGCTAGACCCAAACCCACTCCGCTAGACCCAAACCCACTCCGCTAGACCCAAACCCAATCCGCTAGACCCAATCCCACTCCGCTAGACCCAAACCCACTCCGCTAGACCCAAACCCACTCCGCTAGACACAAACCTACTCCGCTAGACCCAAACCCACTCCGCTAGACCCAAACCCAGTCCGGTAGACCCAACCCCACTCCGCTAGACCCAAACCCACTCCGCTAGACTCAAGCTCACTCGGCTAGACCCAAACCCACTCGGCTAGACCCAAACCCACTCGACTAGACCCAAACCCACTCCGCTAGACCCAAACCCACTCCGCTAGACCCAAACCCACTCGGCTAGACACAAACCCACTCGGCTAGACCCAAACCCACTCGGCTAGGCCCAAACCCACTAGGCTAGACCCAAACCCAATCGGCTAGACCCAAACCCACTCGGCTACACCCAAACCCACACGGCTAGACCCAAACCCACTCGGCCAGACCCAAACACACTCGGCTAGACCCAAACCCACTCGGCTAGACCCAAACCCACTCGGCTAGACCCAAACCTACTCCGCTAGACCCAAATCCACTCCGCTAGACCCAAACCCACTCCGCTAGACCCGAACCCACTCCGCTAGACACGAACCCAATCCGCTAGACCCAAACCCACTCCACCAGACCCAAACCCACTCTGGTAGACACAAACCCACTCCGCTAGACCAAAACCCACTCGACTAGTCCCAAACCCACTCCGCTAGACCCCAACCCACTCCGCTAGACCCAAACCCACTCGGCTAGACACAAACCCACTCCGCTAGACCCAAACCCACTCGGCTAGACCCTAACCCACACGGCTAGACCCAAACCCACTCTGCTAGACCCCAACCCACTCCGCTAGACCCAAACCCACTCGGCTAGACACAAACCCACTCCGCTAGACCCAAACCCACTCGGCTAGACCCTAACCCACACGGCTAGACCCAAACCCACTCGGCTAGACCCAAACCCACTCCGCTAGACCCAAACTCACTCCGCTAGACCCAAACCCACTCCGCTAGACCCAAAAGCACTCGGTGAGACCCAAACCCACTCGGCTACACACAAACCCACTCGGCTAGACCCAAACCCACTCGGCTAGACCCAAACCCACTCGGCTAGACCCAAACCCACTCGGCTAGATGCAAACCCAATCGGCTCGGCCCAAACCCACTCGGCTAGACCCAAACCCACTCGGCTAGACCCAAACCCACTCGGCTAGACCCAAACCCACTCCGCTAGTTGCAAACCCACTCCGCCAGACGAAAACCCATTCGGCTAGACCCAAACCCACTCGGATAGACCCAAACCTACTCCGCTAGACCGAAACCCACTTGGCTAGACCCAAACCCACTCGGCTAGAGACAAACCCACTCGGCTAGACCCAAACCCACTCGGCTAGACCCAAACCCACTCGGCTAGACACAAACCCACTCGTCTAGACCCAAACCCACTCGGCTAGACCCAAACCCACTCGGCTACACCCAAACCCACTCCGCTAGACCCAAACCCACTCCGCTAGACCCAAACCCACTACGCTAGACCAAAACCCACTCGGCTATACCCAAACCCACTCGGCTGGACCAAACCCATTCGGCTAGACGCGAACCCACTCGGATAGACCCAAACCCACTCTGCTAGACCCAAACCAACTCGGCTAGACCCAAACCCACTCGGCTAGACCCTAACCCACTCGGCTAGACCCAAACCCACTCGGCTAGACCCAAACCCACTCGGATAGACACAAACCCACTTGGCTAGACACAAACCCACTCGGCTAGACACAAACCCATTTGGCAAGACCCAAACCCACTCGGCTGCACCCAAACCCACTCGCCTAGACACAAACCCACTCGGCTAGACCCAAACCCATTCGGCTAGACCCAAACCCACTCGCCTAGACACAAACCCACTCGGCTAGACCCAAACCCATTCGGCTAGACCCAAACCAACTCGGATAGACCTAAACCCATTCCGCTAGACCCAAACCCACTCGGCTAGACCCAATCCCACTCGGGTAGACCCAACCCCACTCCGCTAGACCCAAACCCACTCCGCTAGACCCAAACCCACTCCGTTAGACCCAAACCCACTCCGCTAGACCCAAACCCACTCCGCTAGACCCAAACCCACTCGGCGAGACCCAAACCCACTCGGCTACACACAAACCCAGTCGGCTAGGCCGAAACCCACTTGGCTAGACCCAAACCCACTCGGCAAGACCCAAACCCACTCGGCTAGACCCAAACCCACTCGGCTAGACCCAAACCCACTCGGCTAGACCCACACCCACTCGGCTAGACCCAAACCCACTCGGCTAGATCCAAACCCACTCGGCTACACCCAAACACACTCGGCTACACACAAGCCCACTCAGCTAGACCCAAACCCACTCGGCTAGACCCAGACCCACTCGGCTAGACCCAAACCCACTCGGCTAGACCCAAACCCACTCCGCTAGACCCAAACCTACTCCGCTAGACCGAAACCCACTTGGCTAGACCCAAACCCACTCGGCTAGACACAAACCCACTCGGCTAGACCCAAACCCACTCGGCTAGACCCAAACCCACTCGGCTAGACACAAACCCACTCGTCTAGACCCAAACCCACTCGGCTAGACCCAAACCCACTCGGCTACACCCAAACCCACTCCGCTAGACCCAAACCCACTCCGCTAGACCCAAACCCACTACGCTAGACCAAAACCCACTCGGCTATACCCAAACCCACTCGGCTGGACCAAACCCATTCGGCTAGACGCGAACCCACTCGGATAGACCCAAACCCACTCCGCTAGACCCAAACCAACTCGGCTAGACCCAAACCCACTCGGCTAGACCCTAACCCACTCGGCTAGACCCAAACCCACTCGGCTAGACCCAAACCCACTCGGATAGACACAAACCCACTCGGCTAGACACAAACCCACTCGGCTAGACACAAACCCATTTGGCAAGACCCAAACCCACTCGGCTGCACCCAAACCCACTCGCCTAGAGACAAACCCACTCGGCTAGACCCAAACCCATTCGGCTAGACCCAAACCCACTCGCCTAGACACAAACCCACTCGGCTAGACCCAAACCCATTCGGCTAGACCCAAACCAACTCGGATAGACCTAAACCCATTCCGCTAGACCCAAACCCACTCGGCTAGACCCAATCCCACTCGGGTAGACCCAACCCCACTCCGCTAGACCCAAACCCACTCCGCTAGACCCAAACCCACTCCGTTAGACCCAAACCCACTCCGCTAGACCCAAACCCACTCCGCTAGACCCAAACCCACTCGGCGAGACCCAAACCCACTCGGCTACACACAAACCCAGTCGGCTAGGCCGAAACCCACTTGGCTAGACCCAAACCCACTCGGCAAGACCCAAACCCACTCGGCTAGACCCAAACCCGCTCGGCTAGACCCAAACCCACTCGGCTAGACCCACACCCACTCGGCTAGACCCAAACCCACTCGGCTAGATCCAAACCCACTCGGCTAGACACAAACCCATTTGGCAAGACCCAAACCCACTCGGCTGCACCCAAACCCACTCGCCTAGAGACAAACCCACTCGGCTAGACCCAAACCCATTCGGCTAGACCCAAACCCACTCGCCTAGACACAAACCCACTCGGCTAGACCCAAACCCATTCGGCTAGACCCAAACCAACTCGGATAGACCTAAACCCATTCCGCTAGACCCAAACCCACTCGGCTAGACCCAATCCCACTCGGGTAGACCCAACCCCACTCCGCTAGACCCAAACCCACTCCGCTAGACCCAAACCCACTCCGTTAGACCCAAACCCACTCCGCTAGACCCAAACCCACTCCGCTAGACCCAAACCCACTCGGCGAGACCCAAACCCACTCGGCTACACACAAACCCAGTCGGCTAGGCCGAAACCCACTTGGCTAGACCCAAACCCACTCGGCAAGACCCAAACCCACTCGGCTAGACCCAAACCCGCTCGGCTAGACCCAAACCCACTCGGCTAGACCCACACCCACTCGGCTAGACCCAAACCCACTCGGCTAGATCCAAACCCACTCGGCTAGACACAAACCCATTTGGCAAGACCCAAACCCACTCGGCTGCACCCAAACCCACTCGCCTAGAGACAAACCCACTCGGCTAGACCCAAACCCATTCGGCTAGACCCAAACCCACTCGCCTAGACACAAACCCACTCGGCTAGACCCAAACCCATTCGGCTAGACCCAAACCAACTCGGATAGACCTAAACCCATTCCGCTAGACCCAAACCCACTCGGCTAGACCCAATCCCACTCGGGTAGACCCAACCCCACTCCGCTAGACCCAAACCCACTCCGCTAGACCCAAACCCACTCCGTTAGACCCAAACCCACTCCGCTAGACCCAAACCCACTCCGCTAGACCCAAACCCACTCGGCGAGACCCAAACCCACTCGGCTACACACAAACCCAGTCGGCTAGGCCGAAACCCACTTGGCTAGACCCAAACCCACTCGGCAAGACCCAAACCCACTCGGCTAGACCCAAACCCACTCGGCTAGACCCAAACCCACTCGGCTAGACCCACACCCACTCGGCTAGACCCAAACCCACTCGGCTAGATCCAAACCCACTCGGCTACACCCAAACACACTCGGCTACACACAAGCCCACTCAGCTAGACCCAAACCCACTCGGCTAGACCCAGACCCACTCGGCTAGACCCAAACCCACTCGGCTAGACCCAAACCCACTCCGCTAGACCCAAACCCACTCCGCTAGACCCAAACCAACTCCGCTAGACCCAAACCCACTCCGCTAGACCCAAACCCACTCTGCTATACCCAAACCCACTCCGCTAGACACAAACCTACTCCGCTAGACCCAAACCCACTCCGCTAGACCCAAACCCAGTCCGGTAGACCCAACCCCACTCCGCTAGACCCAAACCCACTCCCCTAGACCCAAGCTCACTCGGCTAGACCCAAACCCACGCCGCTAGACCCAAACCCACTCGGCTAGACCCAAACCCACTCGGCTAGACCCAAACCCACTCGGCTAGACCCAAACCCACTCGGCTTGACCCAAACCCACTCGGCTAGATGCAAACCCAATCGGCTAGGCCCAAACCCACTCGGCTAGACACAAACCCACTCGGCTAGACCCAAACCCACTCGGCTAGACCCAAACCCACTCCGCTAGTTGCAAACCCACTCCGCCAGACGAAAACCCATTCGGCTAGACCCAAACCCACTCGGATAGACCCAAACCTACTCCGCTAGACCGAAACCCACTTGGCTAGACCCAAACCCACTCGGCTAGACACAAACCCACTTGGCTAGACCCAAACCCACTCGGCTAGACCCAAACCCACTCGGCTAGACACAAACCCACTCGTCTAGACCCAAACCCACTCGGCTAGACCCAAACCCACTCGGCTAGACCCAAACCCACTCCGCTAGACCCAAACCCACTCCGCTAGACCCAAACCCACTACGCTAGACCAAAACCCACTCGGCTATACCCAAACCCAGTCGGCTGTACCAAACCCATTCGGCTAGACGCGAACCCACTCGGATAGACCCAAACCCACTCCGCTAGACCCAAACCCACTCGGCTAGACCCAAACCCAGTCCGGTAGACCCAACCCCACTCCGCTAGACCCAAACCCACTCCGCTAGACTCAAGCTCACTCGGCTAGACCCAAACCCACTCGGCTAGACCCAAACCCACTCGACTAGACCCAAACCCACTCCGCTAGACCCAAACCCACTCCGCTAGACCCAAACCCACTCGGCTAGACACAAACCCACTCGGCTAGACCCAAACCCACTCGGCTAGGCCCAAACCCACTAGGCTAGACCCAAACCCAATCGGCTAGTCCCAAACCCACTCGGCTACACCCAAACCCACACGGCTAGACCCAAACCCACTCGGCCAGACCCAAACACACTCGGCTAGACCCAAACCCACTCGGCTAGACCCAAACCCACTCGGCTAGACCCAAACCTACTCCGCTAGACCCAAATCCACTCCGCTAGACCCAAACCCACTCCGCTAGACCCGAACCCACTCCGCTAGACACGAACCCAATCCGCTAGACCCAAACCCACTCCACTAGACCCAAACCCACTCTGGTAGACACAAACCCACTCCGCTAGACCAAAACCCACTCGACTAGACCCAAACCCACTCTGCTAGACCCCAACCCACTCCGCTAGACCCAAACCCACTCGGCTAGACACAAACCCACTCCGCTAGACCCAAACCCACTCGGCTAGACCCTAACCCACACGGCTAGACCCAAACCCACTCTGCTAGACCCCAACCCACTCCGCTAGACCCAAACCCACTCGGCTAGACACAAACCCACTCCGCTAGACCCAAACCCACTCGGCTAGACCCTAACCCACACGGCTAGACCCAAACCCACTCGGCTAGACCCAAACCCACTCCGCTAGACCCAAACTCACTCCGCTAGACCCAAACCCACTCCGCTAGACCCAAAAGCACTCGGTGAGACCCAAACCCACTCGGCTACACACAAACCCACTCGGCTAGACCCAAACCCACTCGGCTAGACCCAAACCCACTCGGCTAGACCCAAACCCACTCGGCTAGATGCAAACCCAATCGGCTCGGCCCAAACCCACTCGGCTAGACCCAAACCCACTCGGCTAGACCCAAACCCACTCGGCTAGACCCAAACCCACTCCGCTAGTTGCAAACCCACTCCGCCAGACGAAAACCCATTCGGCTAGACCCAAACCCACTCGGATAGACCCAAACCTACTCCGCTAGACCGAAACCCACTTGGCTAGACCCAAACCCACTCGGCTAGACACAAACCCACTCGGCTAGACCCAAACCCACTCGGCTAGACCCAAACCCACTCGGCTAGACACAAACCCACTCGTCTAGACCCAAACCCACTCGGCTAGACCCAAACCCACTCGGCTACACCCAAACCCACTCCGCTAGACCCAAACCCACTCCGCTAGACCCAAACCCACTACGCTAGACCAAAACCCACTCGGCTATACCCAAACCCACTCGGCTGGACCAAACCCATTCGGCTAGACGCGAACCCACTCGGATAGACCCAAACCCACTCCGCTAGACCCAAACCAACTCGGCTAGACCCAAACCCACTCGGCTAGACCCTAACCCACTCGGCTAGACCCAAACCCACTCGGCTAGACCCAAACCCACTCGGATAGACACAAACCCACTCGGCTAGACACAAACCCACTCGGCTAGACACAAACCCATTTGGCAAGACCCAAACCCACTCGGATGCACCCAAACCCACTCGCCTAGACACAAACCCACTCGGCTAGACCCAAACCCATTCGGCTAGACCCAAACCCACTCGCCTAGACACAAACCCACTCGGCTAGACCCAAACCCATTCGGCTAGACCCAAACCAACTCGGATAGACCTAAACCCATTCCGCTAGACCCAAACCCACTCGGCTAGACCCAATCCCACTCGGGTAGACCCAACCCCACTCCGCTAGACCCAAACCCACTCCGCTAGACCCAAACCCACACCGTTAGACCCAAACCCACTCCGCTAGACCCAAACCCACTCCGCTAGACCCAAACCCACTCGGCGAGACCCAAACCCACTCGGCTACACACAAACCCAGTCGGCTAGGCCGAAACCCACTTGGCTAGACCCAAACCCACTCGGCAAGACCCAAACCCACTCGGCTAGACCCAAACCCACTCGGCTAGACCCAAACCCACTCGGCTAGACCCACACCCACTCGGCTAGACCCAAACCCACTCGGCTAGATCCAAACCCACTCGGCTACACCCAAACACACTCGGCTACACACAAGCCCACTCAGCTAGACCCAAACCCACTCGGCTAGACCCAGACCCACTCGGCTAGACCCAAACCCACTCGGCTAGACCCAAACCCACTCCGCTAGACCCAAACCCACTCCGCTAGACCCAAACCCACTCCGCTAGACCCAAACCCACTCCGCTAGACCCAAACCCACTCTGCTATACCCAAACCCACTCCGCTAGACACAAACCTACTCCGCTAGACCCAAACCCACTCCGCTAGACCCAAACCCAGTCCGGTAGACCCAACCCCACTCCGCTAGACCCAAACCCACTCCCCTAGACCCAAGCTCACTCGGCTAGACCCAAACCCACTCCGCTAGACACAAACGCACTCGGCTAGACACAAACCCATTTGGCAAGACCCAAACCCACTCGGCTGCACACAAACCCACTCGCCTAGACACAAACCCACTCGGCTAGACCCAAACCCATTCGGCTAGACCCAAACCCACTCGCCTAGGCACCAACCCACTCGGCTAGACCCAAACCCATTCGGCTAGACCCAAACCAACACGGATAGACCTAAACCCACTCCGCTAGACCCAAACCCATTCCGTTAGACCCAAACCCACTCCGCTAGACCCAAACCCACTCCGCTAGACCCAAACCCACTCGGCGAGACCCAAACCCACTCGGCTACACACAAACCCAGTCGGCTAGGCCGAAACCCACTTGGCTAGACCCAAACCCACTCGGCTAGACCCAAACCCACTCGGCTAGACCCAAACCCACTCGGCTAGACCCAAACCCACTCGGCTAGACCCAAACCCACTCGGCTAGATCCAAACCCACTCGGCTACACCCAAACACACTCGGCTACACACAAGCCCACTCAGCTAGACCCAAACCCACTCGGCTAGACCCAGACCCACTCGGCTAGACCCAAACCCACTCGGCTAGACCCAAACCCACTCCGCTAGACCCAAACCCACTCCGCTAGACCCAAACCCACTCCGCTAGACCTAAACCCACTCCGCCAGACCCAAACCCACTCTGCTATACCCAAACCCACTCCGCTAGACACAAACCCACTCCGCTAGACCCAAACCCACTCCGCTAGACCCAACCCCAGTCCGGTAGACCCAACCCCACTCCGCTAGACCCAAACCCACTCCGCTATACCCAAACTCACTCGGCTAGACCCAAACCCACTCGGCTAGACCCAAACCCACTCGACTAGACACAAACCCACTCCGCTAGACCCAAACCCACTCCGCTAGACCAAAACCCACTCGGCTAGACACAAACCCACTCCGCTAGACCCAAACCCACTCGGCTAGACCCTAACCCACACGGCTAGACACAAACCCACTCGGCTAGACCCAAAGCCACTCGGCTAGACCCAAACCCACTCGGCTAGACCCAAAACCACTCGGCTAGACCCAAACCCACTCGGCTAGACCCAAACCCACTAGGCTGGACCCAAACCCACTCCGCTAGACCCAAACCCACACCGCTAGAGCCAAACCCACTCCGCTAGACCCAAAAGCACTCGGCGAGACCCAAACCCACTCGGCTACACCCAAACCCACTCGGCTAGACCCAAACCCACTCGGATAGACCCAAACCTACTCCGCTAGACCCAAACCCACTTGGCTAGACGCAAACCCACTCGGCTACTCACAAACCCACTCGGCTAGACCCAAACCCACTCGGCTAGACCCAAACCAACTCGGCTAGACCCAAACCCACTCGGCTAGACCCAAGCCCACTCGGCTAGACCCAAACCCAGTCGGCTAGGCCCAAACCCACTCGGCTAGACCCAAACCCACTCGGCTAGACCCAAACCCACTCGGCTAGACCCAAACCCACTCGGCTAGACCCAAACCCACTCGGCTAGGCCCAAACCCACTAGGCTCGACTCAAACCCAATCGGCTAGACCCAAACCCACTCGGCTACACCCAAACCCACTCGGCTAGACCCAAACCCACTCGGCCAGACCCAAACCCACTCGGCTAGACCCAAAACCACTCGGCTAGACCCAAACCCACTCGGCTAGACCCAAACCCACTAGGCTAGACCCAAACCCACTCCGCTAGACCCAAACCCACACCGCTAGAGCCAAACCCACTCCGCTAGACCCAAAAGCACTCGGCGAGACCCAAACCCACTCGGCTACACACAAACCCACTCGGCTAGACCCAAACCCACTCGGCTAGACCCAAACCCACTCGGCTAGACCAAAACCCACTCGGCTAGATGCAAACCCACTCGGCTAGGCCCAAACCCACTCGGCTAGGCCCAAACCCACTCGGCTAGACCCAAACCCACTCGGCTAGACCCAAACCCACTCCGCTAGTTGCAAACCCACTCCGCCAGACCAAAACCCATTCGGCTAGACCCAAACCCACTCGGATAGACCCAAACCTACTCCGCTAGACCCAAACCCACTTGGCTAGACCCAAACCCACTCGGCTAGACACAAACCCACTCGGCTAGACCCAAACCCACTCGGCTAGACCCAAACCCACTCGGCTAGACACAAACCCACTCGTCTAGACCCAAACCCACTCGGCTAGACCCAAACCCACTCGGCTAGTCCCAAACCCACTCGGCTAGACCCAAACCCACTCGGCTAGACCCAAACCCACTCGGCTAGACCCAAACCCACTCCGCTAGACCCAAACCCACTCCGCTAGACCCAAACCCACTCGGCGAGACCCAAACCCACTCGGCTACACACAAACCCACTCGGCTAGACCCAAACCCACTCGGCTAGACCCAAACCCACTCGGCTAGACCAAAACCCACTCGGCTAGATGCAAACCCACTCGGCTAGGCCCAAACCCACTCGGCTAGGCCCAAACCCACTCGGCTAGACCCAAACCCACTCGGCTAGGCCCAAACCCACTCCGCTAGTTGCAAACCCACTCCGCCAGACCAAAACCCATTCGGCTAGACCCAAACCCACTCGGATAGACCCAAACCTACTCCGCTAGACCCAAACCCACTTGGCTAGACCCAAACCCACTCGGCTAGACACAAACCCACTCGGCTAGACCCAAACCCACTCGGCTAGACCCAAACCCACTCGGCTAGACACAAACCCACTCGTCTAGACCCAAACCCACTCGGCTAGACCCAAACCCACTCGGCTAGTCCCAAACCCACTCGGCTAGACCCAAACCCACTCGGCTAGACCCAAACCCACTCGGCTAGACCCAAACCCACTCCGCTAGACCCAAACCCACTCCGCTAGACCCAAACCCACTGCGCTAGACCAAAACCCACTCGGCTATACCCAAACCCACTCGGCTGGACCAAACCCATTCGGCTAGACGCAAACCCACTCGGATAGACCCAAACCGACTCCGCTAGACCCAAACCCACTCGGCTAGACCCAAACCCACTCGGCTAGACCCAAGCCCAATCGGCTAGACCCAAACCCACTCGGCTAGACCCAGCCCACTCGGCTACACCCAAACCCACTCGGCTAGACCCAAGCGGCTAGGCCCAAACCCACTCGGCTAGTTCCAATCCCACTCGGCTAGACCCAAACCCACTCGGCTAGATCCAAACCCACTCCGCTAGACCCAAACCCACTCCGCTAGGCCCAAACCCACTCGGCTAGACCCAAACCCACTCGGCTAGACGCAAACCCACTCCGCTAGACCCAAACCCACTCGGCTAGACCCAAACCCACTCGGCTAGACCCAAACCCACTCGGCTAGACCCAAACCCACTCGGCTAGACCCAAACCCACTCGGCTAGATCCAAACCCACTCGGCTACACCCAAACACACTCGGCTACACACAAGCCCACTCGGCTGGACCCAAACCCACTCGGCTATGCCCAGACCCACTCGGCTAGACCCAAACCCACTCGGCTAGACCCAAACCCACTCGGCTAGACCCAAACCCACTCGGCTAGACCCTAACCCACACGGCTAGACACAAACCCACTCGGCTAGACCCAAACCCACTCGGCTAGACCCAAACCCACTCGGCTAGACCCAAAACCACTCGGCTAGACCCAAACCCACTCGGCTAGACCCAAACCCACTCGGCTAGACCCAAACCACTCCGGTAGACCCAAACCCACTCCGCTAGTTGCAAACCCACTCCGCCAGACCAAAACCCACTCGGCTAGACCCAAACCCACTCGGATAGACCCAAACCCACTCGGCTAGACCCAAACCCACTAGGCTAGACCCAAACCCACTCGGCTAGACCCAAAGCCACTCAGCTAGACCCAAACCCACTCGGCTAGACCCAAACCCATTCGGCTAGACCCAAACCCACTCGGCTAGACACAAACCCACTCGTCTAGACCCAAACCCACTCGGCTAGACCCAAACCCACTCGGCTAGACCCAAACCCAATTGGCGAGACCCAAACCCACTCGGCTACACACAAACCCACTCGGCTAGACCCAAACCCACTCCGCTAGACCCAAACCCACTCCGCTAGACCCGAACCCACTCCGCTAGACACGAACCCAATCCGCTAGACCCAAACCCACTCCGCTAGACCCAAACCCACTCTGCTAGACACAAACCCACCCCGCTTGACACAAACCCACTCCGCTAGACCCAAACCCAGTCCGCTAGACCCATCCCCGCTCCGCTCGCCCAAACCCACTCGGCTAGACCCAAACCCACTCGGCTAGACCCAAACCCACTCCGCTAGACCCAAACCCACTCCGCTAGACCCAAACCCACTCCGCTAGACCCAAACCTACTCCGCTAGACACAAACCCACTCCGCTAGACACAAACCCACTCCGCTAGACCCAAACCCATTCCGCTAGACCCAACCCCAGTCTGGTAGACCCAACCCCACTCCGCTAGACCCAAACCCAGTCCGCTAGACCCAAACTCACTCCGCTAGACCCTAACCCACTCGGCTAGACCCAAACACACTCGGCTAGACCCAAACCCACTCGGCTAGACCCAAAACCACTCGGCTAGACCCAAACCCACTCGGCTAGACACAAACCCACTCCGCTAGTTGCAAACCAACTCGGCTCGACCCAAACCCACTCCGCTAGACCCAAACCCACTCCGCTAGAGCCAAACCCACTCCGCTAGACCCAAAAGCACTCGGCGAGACCCAAACTCACTCGGCTACACACAAACCCACTCGGCTAGACCCAAACCCACTCGGCTAGACCCAAACCCACTCGGCTAGACCCAAATCCACTCGGCTAGACCCAAACCCACTCGGCTAGAACGAAACCCACTCGGCTAGTTGCAAACCCACTCCGCCAGACCAAAACCCATTCGGCTAGACCCAAACCCACTCGGATAGACCCAAACCTACTCCGCTAGACCCAAACCCACTTGGCTAGACCCAAACCCACTCGGCTAGACACAAACCCACTCGGCTAGACCCAAACCCACTCGGCTAGACCCAAACCCACTCGGCTAGACACAAACCCACTCGTCTAGACCCAAACCCACTCGGCTAGACCCAAACCCACTCGGCTAGTCCCAAACCCACTCGGCTAGACCCAACCCACTCGGCTAGACCCAAACCCACTCGGCTAGACCCAAACCCACTCCGCTAGACCCAAACCCACTCCGCTAGACCCAAACCCACTCGGCGAGACCCAAACCCACTCGGCTACACACAAACCCACTCGGCTAGACCCAAACCCACTCGGCTAGACCCAAACACACTCGGCTAGACCAAAACCCACTCGGCTAGATGCAAACCCACTCGGCTAGGCCCAAACCCACTCGGCTAGGCCCAAACCCACTCGGCTAGACCCAAACCCACTCGGCTAGACCCAAACCCACTCCGCTAGTTGCAAACCCACTCCGCCAGACCAAAACCCATTTGGCTAGACCCAAACCCACTCGGATAGACCCAAACCTACTCCGCTAGACCCAAACCCACTTGGCTACACCCAAACCCACTCGGCTAGACACAAACCCACTCGTCTAGACCCAAACCCACTCGGCTAGACCCAAACCCACTCGGCTAGTCCCAAACCCACTCGGCTAGACCCAAACCCACTCGGCTAGACCCAAACCCACACGGCTAGACCCAAACCCACTCCGCTAGACCCAAACCCACTCCGCTAGACCCAAACCCACTGCGCTAGACCAAAACCCACTCGGCTATACCCAAACCCACTCGGCTGGACCAAACCCATTCGGCTAGATGCAAACCCACTCGGATAGACCCAAACCGACTCCGCTAGACCCAAACCCACTCGGCTAGACCCAAACCCACTCGGCTAGACCCAAGCCCAATCGGCTAGACCCAAACCCACTCGGCTAGACGCAAACCCACTCGGCTAGATCCAAACCCACTCGGCTACACCCAAACACACTCGGCTACACACAAGCCCACTCGGCTGGACCCAAACCCACTCGGCTAGACCCAGCCCACTCGGCTACACCCAAACCCACTCGGCTAGACCCAAGCGGCTAGGCCCAAACCCACTCGGCTAGTTCCAATCCCACTCGGCTAGACCCAAACCCACTCGGCTAGATCCAAACCCACTCCGCTAGACCCAAACCCACTCCGCTAGGCCCAAACCCACTCGGCTAGACCCAAACCCACTCGGCTAGACGCAAACCCACTCCGCTAGACCCAAACCCACTCGGCTAGACCCAAACCCACTCGGCTAGACCCAAACCCACTCGGCTAGACCCAAACCCACTCGGCTAGACGCAAACCCACTCGGCTAGATCCAAACCCACTCGGCTACACCCAAACACACTCGGCTACACACAAGCCCACTCGGCTGGACCCAAACCCACTCGGCTATGCCCAGACCCACTCGGCTAGACCCAAACCCACTCGGCTAGACCCAAACCCACTCCGCTAGACCCAAACCCACTCCGCTATACCCAAACCCACTCCGCTAGACCCAAACCCAGTCCGCTAGACCCAAACCCACTCCGCTATACCCAAACCCACTCCGCTAGACACAAACCTACTCCGCTAGACCCAAACCCACTCCGCTAGACCCAAACCCAGTCCGCTAGACCCAACCCCACGCCGCTAGACACAAACCCACTCCGCTAGACCCAAGCTCACTCGGCTAGACCCAAACCCACTCGGCTAGACCCAAACCCACTTGACTAGACCCAAAGCCACTCCGCTAGACCCAAACCCACTCCGCTAGACCCAAACCCACTCAGCTAGACCCAAACCCACTCGGCTAGACCCAAACCCACTCGGCTAGACCCTAACCCACACGGCTAGACACAAACCCACTCGGCTAGACCCAAACCCACTCGGCTAGACCCAAACCCACTCGGCTAGACCCAAAACCACTCGGCTAGACCCAAACCCACTGGGCTAGACCAAAACCCACTCGGCTAGACCCAAACCACTCCGGTAGACCCAAACCCACTCCGCTAGTTGCAAACCCACTCCGCCAGACCAAAACCCACTCGGCTAGACCCAAACCCACTCGGATAGACCCAAACCCACTCGGCTAGACCCAAACCCACTCGGCTAGACCCAAACCCACTCGGCTAGACCCAAAGCCACTCGGCTAGACCCAAACCCACTCGGCTAGACCCAAACCCATTCGGCTAGACCCAAACCCACTCGGCTAGACACAAACCCACTCGTCTAGACCCAAACCCACTCCGCTAGACCCAAACCCACTCCGCTAGACCCAAACCCAATTGGCGAGACCGAAACCCACTCGGCTACACACAAACCCACTCGGCTAGACCCAAACCCACTCCGCTAGACCCAAACCCACTCCGCTAGACCCGAACCCACTCCGCTAGACACGAACCCAATCCGCTAGACCCAAACCCACTCCGCTAGACCCAAACCCACTCTGCTAGACACAAACCCACTCCGCTTGACACAAACCCACTCCACTAGACCCAAACCCAGTCCGCTAGACCCATCCCCGCTCCGCTCGCCCAAACCCACTCGGCTAGACCCAAACCCACTCGGCTAGACCCAAACCCACTCCGCTAGACCCAAACCCACTCCGCTAGACCCAAACCCACTCCGCTAGACCCAAACCCACTCAGCTAGACCCAAACCCACTCGGCTAGACCCAAACCCACTCGGCTAGACCCAAACTCACTCGGCTAGACCCAAACCCACTCGGCTAGACCCAAACCCACTCGACTAGACCCAAACCCACTCCGGTAGACCCAAACCCACTCCGCTAGACCCAAACCCACTCGGCTAGACACAAACCCACTCCGCTAGACCCAAACCCACTCAGCTAGACCCTAACCCACACGGCTAGACACAAACCCACTCGGCTAGACCCAAACACACTCGGCTAGACCCAAACCCACTCGGCTAGACCCAAAACCACTCGGCTAGACCCAAACCCACTCGGCTAGACACAAACCCACTCCGCTAGTTGCAAACCCACTCGGCTCGACCCAAACCCACTCCGCTAGACCCAAACCCACTCCGCTAGAGCCAAACCCACTCCGCTAGACCCAAAAGCACTCGGCGAGACCCAAACCCACTCGGCTACACACAAACCCACTCGGCTAGACCCAAACCCACTCGGCTCGACCCAAACCCACTCGGCTAGACCCATATCCACTCGGCTAGACCCAAACCCACTCGGCTAGAACTAAACCCACTCGGCTAGACCCAAACCCACTCGGCTAGACCCAAACCCACTCGTTTAGACCCAAACCCACTTGGCTAGACACAAACCCACTCCGCTAGACCCAAACCCACTCGGCTAGATGCAAACCCAATCGGCTAGGCCCAAACCCACTCGGCTAGACCCAAACCCACTCGGCTAGACCCAAACCCACTCGGCTAGACCCAAACCCACTCCGCTAGTTGCAAACCCACTCCGCCAGACCAAAACCCATTCGGCTAGACCCAAACCCACTCGGATAGACCCAAACCTACTCCGCTAGACCCAAACCCACTTGGCTAGACCCAAACCCACTCGGCTAGACACAAACCCACTCGGCTAGACCCAAACCCACTCGGCTAGACCAAAACCCACTCGGCTAGACACAAACCCACACGTCTAGACCCAAACCCACTCGGCTAGACCCAAACCCACTCGGCTAGTCCCAAACCCACTCGGCTACACCCAAACCCACTCGGCTAGACCCAAACCCACTCGGCTAGACCCAAACCCACTCCGCTAGACCCAAACCCACTCCGCTAGACCCAAACCCACTACGCTAGACCAAAACCCACTCGGTTATACCCAAACCCACTCGGCTGGACCAAACCCATTCGGCTAGACGCGAACCCACTCGGATAGACCCAAACCCACTCCGCTAAACCCAAACCCACTCGGCTAGACCCAAACCCACTCGGCTAGACCCAAACCCACTCGGCTAGACCCAAACCCACTTGGCTAGACCCAAACCCACTCGGCTAGACACAAACCCACTCGGCTAGACACAAACCCACTCGGCTAGACCCAAACCCATTCGGCAAGACCCAAACCCACTCGGCTGCACAAAAAACCCACTCGCCAAGACACAAACCCACTCGGCTAGACCCAAACCCATTCGGCTAGACCCAAACCAACTCGGATAGACCTAAACCCACTCCGCTAGACCCAAACCCACTCGGCTAGACCCAATCCCACTCGGGTAGACCCAACCCCACTCCGCTAGACCCAAACCCACTCCGCTAGACGCAAACCCACTCCGTTAGACCCAAACCCACTCCGCTAGACCCAAACCCACTCCGCTAGACCCAAACCCACTCGGCGAGACCCAAACCCACTCGGCTACACACAAACCCAATCGGCTAGACCCAAACCCACTCGGCTAGGCCCAAACCCACTTGGCTAGACCCAAACCCACTCGGCTAGACCCAAACCCACTCCGCTAGACCCAAACCCACTCCGCTAGACCCAAACCCACTCGGCTGGATCCAAACCCACTCGGCTACACCCAAACACTTTCGGCTACACCCAAGCCCACTCGGCTCGGCCCAAACCCACTCGGCTAGACCCAAACCCACTCGGCTAGACCCAAACCCACTGGGCTAGACCCAAACCCACTCGGCTAGACCCTAACCCACACGGCTAGACCCAAACCCACTCGGCTAGACCCAATACCACTCGGCTAGACCCAAACCCACTCGGCTAGACCCAAACCCACTCGGCTAGACCCAAACCACTCCGGTAGACCCAAACCCACTCCGCTATTTGCAAACCCACTCCGCCAGACCAAAACCCACTCGGCTAGATCCAAACCCACTCGGATAGACCAAAACCCACTCGGCTAGACCCAAACCCACTCGGCTAGACCCAAACCCACTCGGCTAGACCCACACCCACTCGGCTAGACCCAAACCCACTCGGCTAGACCCAAACCCATTCGGCTAGACCCAAACCCACTCGGCTAGACACAAACCCACTCGTCTAGACCCAAACCCACTCAGCTAGACCCAAACCCACTCGGCTAGACCCAAACCCAATTGGCGAGACCGAAACCCACTCGGCTACACACAAACCCACTCGGCTAGACCCAAACCCACTCGGCTAGACCAAAACCAACTCGGCTAGACCCAAACCCACTCCGCTATACCCAAACCCACTCCGCTAGACACAAACCTACTCCGCTAGACCCAAACCCACTCCGCTGGACCCAAACCCAGTCCGGTAGACCCAACCCCACTCCGCTAGACCCAAACCCACTCCGCTAGACCCAAGCTCACTCGGCTAGACCAAAACCCACTCGGCTAGACGCAAACCCACTCGACTAGACCCAAACCCACTCCGCTAGACCCAAATCCACTCCGCTAGACCCAAACCCACTCGGCTAGACCCAAACCCACTCCGGTAGACCCAAACCCACTCCGCTAGTTGCAAACCCACTCCGCCAGACCAAAACCCATTCGGCTAGACCCAAACCCACTCGGATAGACCCAAACCCACTCCGCTAGACCCAAACCCACTCGGCTAGACCCAAACCCACTCGGCTAGACCCAAACCCACTCGGCTAGACCCAAACCCATTCGGCTAGACACAAACCCACTCGGCTAAACACACACGCACTCGGCTAGACACAAACCCACTCGTCTAGACCCAAACCCACTCGGCTAGACCCAAACCCAATTGGCGAGACCGAAGCCCACTCGGCTACACACAAACCCACTCGGCTAGACCCAAACCCACTCGGCTAGACCCAAACCAACTCGGCTAGACCCAAACCCACTCGGCTAGACCCAAGCCCACTCGGCTAGACCCAAACCCACTCGGCTAGGCCCAAACCCACTCGGCTAGACCCAAACCCACTCGGCTAGACCCAAACCCACTCGGCTAGACCCAAACCCACTCCGCTAGACGTAAACCCACTCGGCTAGGCCCAAACCCACTAGGCTCGACCCAAACCCAATCGGCTAGACCCAAACCCACTCGGCTACACCCAAACCCACTCGGCTAGACCCAAACCCACTCGGCCAGACCCAAACCCACTCGGCTAGACCCAAACCCACTCGGCTAGACCCAAACCTACTCCGCTAGACCCAAACCCACTCCGCTAGACCCGAACCCACTCCGCTAGACCCGAACCCACTCCGCTAGACACGAACCCAATCCGCTAGACCCAAACCCACTCCGCTAGACCCAAACCCACTCTGCTAGACACAAACCCACTCCGCTAGACACAAACCCACTCTGCTAGACCCAAACCCAGTCCGCTAGACCCATCACCGCTCCGCTCGCCCAAACCCACTCGGCTAGACCCAAACGCACGCGGCTAGACCCAAACCCACTCGGCTAGACCCAAACCCACTCCGCTAGACCCAAACCTACTCCGCTAAACCCAAACCCACTCCGCTAGACACAAACCCAAACCGCTAGACCCAAACCCACTCCGCTAGACCCAAACCCACTCCGCTAGACACAAACCCACTCCGCTAGACCCAAACCCACTCCGCTAGACCCAACCCCAGTCCGGTAGACCCAACCCCACTCCGCTAGACCCAAACCCACTCCGCTAGACCCAAAGTCACTCGGCTAGACCCAAACCCACTCGGCTAGACCCAAACGCACTCGACTAGACACAAACCCACTCCGCTAGACCCAAACCCACTCCGCTAGACCAAAACCCACTCGGCTAGACCCAAACCCACTCGGCCAGACCCAAACCCACTCGGCTAGACCCAAACCCACTCGGCTAGACCCAAACCTACTCCGCTAGACCCAAACCCACTCCGCTGGACCCAAACCCACTCCGCTAGACCCGAACCCACTCCGCTAGACACGAACCCAATCCGCTAGACCCAATCCCACTCCGCTAGACCCAAACCCACTCTGCTAGACACAAACCCACTCCGCTAGACACAAACCCACTCTGCTAGACCCAAACCCAGTCCGCTAGACCCATCCCCGCTCCGCTCGCTCAAACCCACTCGGCTAGACCCAAACGCACGCGGCTAGACCCAAACCCACTCGGCTAGACCCAAACCCACTCCGCTAGACCCAAACCCACTCCGCTAGACCCAAACCCACTCCGCTAGACACAAACCCAATCCGCTAGACCCAAACCCACTCCGCTAGACCCAAACCCACTCCGCTAGACACAAACCCACTCCGCTAGACCCAAACCCACTCCGCTAGACCCATCCCCAGTCCGGTAGACCCAACCCCACTCCACTAGACCCAAACCCACTCCGCTAGACACAAACTCACTCGGCTAGACCCAAACCCACTCGGCTAGACCCAAACCCACTCGACTAGACCCAAACCCACTCCGCTAGACCCAAACCCACTCCGCTAGACGCAAACCCACTCGGCTAGACACAAACCCACTCCGCTAGACCCAAACCCACTCGGCTAGACCCTAACCCACACGGCTAGACACAAACCCACTCGGCTAGACCCAAACCCAGTCGGCTGGACCCAAACCCACTCGGCTGGACCCAAAACCACTCGGCTAGACCCAAACCCACTCGGCTAGACCCAAACCCACTAGGCTAGACCCAAACCCACTCCGCTAGACCCAAACCCACACCGCTAGAGCCAAACCCACTCCGCTAGACCCAAAAGCACTCGGCGAGACCCAAACCCACTCGGCTACACACAAACCCACTCGGCTAGACCCAAACCCACTCGGCTAGACCCAAACCCACTCGGCTAGACCAAAACCCACTCGGCTAGATGCAAACCCACTCGGCTAGGCCCAAACCCACTCGGCTAGGCCCAAACCCACTCGGCTAGACCCAAACCCACTCGGCTAGACCCAAACCCACTCCGCTAGTTGCAAACCCACTCCGCCAGACCAAAACCCATTCGGCTAGACCCAAACCCACTCGGATAGACCCAAACCTACTCCGCTAGACCCAAACCCACTTGGCTAGACCCAAACCCACTCGGCTAGACACAAACCATCTCGGCTCGACCCAAACCCACTCGGCTAGACCCAAACCCACTCGGCTAGACACAAACCCACTCGGCTAGACCCAAACCCACTCGGCTAGACCCAAACCCACTCGGCTAGTCCCAAACCCACTCGGCTAGACCCAAACCCACTCGGCTAGACCCAAACCCACTCGGCTAGACCCAAACCCACTCCGCTAGACCAAAACCCACTCCGCTAGACCCAAACCCACTCGGCGAGACCCAAACCCACTCGGCTACACACAAACCCACTCGGCTAGACCCAAACCCACTCGGCTAGACCCAAACCCACTCGGCTAGACCAAAACCCACTCGGCTAGATGCAAACCCACTCGGCTACGCCCAAACCCACTCGGCTAGGCCCAAACCCACTCGGCTGGACCCAAACCCACTCGGCTAGACCCAAACCCACTCCGCTAGTTACAAACCCACTCGTCTAGACCCAAACCCACTCGGCTAGACCCGAACCCACTCGGCTAGTCCCAAACCCACTCGGCTAGACCCAAACCCACTCGGCTAGACCCAAACCCACTCGGCTAGACCCAAACCCACTCCGCTAGACCCAAACCCACTCCGCTAGACCCAAACCCACTGCGCTAGACCAAAACCCACTCGGCTATACCCAAACCCACTCGGCTGGACCAAACCCATTCGGCTAGACGCAAACCCACTCGGATAGACCCAAACCGACTCCGCTAGACCCAAACCCACTCGGCTAGACCCAAACCCACTCGGCTAGACCCAAGCCCAATCGGCTAGACCCAAACCCACTCGGCTAGACCCAGCCCACTCGGCTACACCCAAACCCACTCGGCTAGACCCAAGCGGCTAGGCCCAAACCCACTCGGCTAGTTCCAATCCCACTCGGCTAGACCCAAACCCACTCGGCTAGATCCAAACCCACTCCGCTAGACCCAAACCCACTCCGCTAGGCCCAAACCCACTCGGCTAGACCCAAACCCACTCGGCTAGACGCAAACCCACTCCGCTAGACCCAAACCCACTCGGCTAGACGCAAACCCACTCGGCTAGACCCAAACCCACTCGGCTAGACCCAAACCCACTCGGCTAGACCCAAACCCACTCGGCTAGATCCAAACCCACTCGGCTACACCCAAACACACTCGGCTACACACAAGCCCACTCGGCTGGACCCAAACCCACTCGGCTATGCCCAGACCCACTCGGCTAGACCCAAACCCACTCGGCTAGACCCAAACCCACTCCGCTAGACCCAAACCCACTCCGCTAGACCCAAACCCACTCCGCTAGACCCAAACCCAGTCCGCTAGACCCAAACCCACTCCGCTATACCCAAACCCACTCCGCTAGACACAAACCTACTCCGCTAGACCCAAACCCAATCCGCTAGACCCAAACCCAGTCCGGTAGACCCAACCCCACGCCGCTAGACACAAACCCACTCCGCTAGACCCAAGCTCACTCGGCTAGACCCAAACCCACTCGGCTAGACCCAAACCCACTCGACTAGACCCAAACCCACTCCGCTAGACCCAAACCCACTCCGCTAGACCCAAACCCACTCAGCTAGACCCAAACCCACTCGGCTAGACCCAAACCCACTCGGCTAGACCCTAACCCACACGGCTAGACACAAACCCACTCGGCTAGACCCAAACCCACTCGGCTAGACCCAAACCCACTCGGCTAGACCCAAAACCACTCGGCTAGACCCAAACCCACTCGGCTAGACCCAAACCCAGTCGGCTAGACACAAACCACTCCGGTAGACCCAAACCCACTCCGCTAGTTGCAAACCCACTCCGCCAGACCAAAACCCACTCGGCTAGACCCAAACCCACTCGGATAGACCCAAACCCACTCGGCTAGACCCAAACCCACTCGGCTAGACCCAAACCCACTCGGCTAGACCCAAACCCACTCGGCTAGACCCAAACCCAATTGGCGAGACCGAAACCCACTCGGCTACACACAAACCCACTCGGCTAGACCCAAACCCACTCCGCTAGACCCAAACCCACTCCGCTAGACCCGAACCCACTCCGCTAGACACGAACCCAATCCGCTAGACCCAAACCCACTCCGCTAGACCCAAACCCACTCTGCTAGACACAAACCCACTCCGCTTGACACAAACCCACTCCGCTAGACCCAAACCCAGTCCGCTAGACCCATCCCCGCTCCGCTCGCCCAAACCCACTCGGCTAGACCCAAACCCACTCGGCTTGACCCAAACCCACTCCGCTAGACCCAAACCCACTCCGCTAGACCCAAACCCACTCCGCTAGACCCAAACCCACTCCGCTAGACACAAACCCACTCCGCTAGACACAAACCCACTCCGCTAGACCCAAACCCATTCCGCTAGACCCAACCCCAGTCTGGTAGACCCAACCCCACTCCGCTAGACCCAAACCCAGTCCGCTAGACCCAAACTCACTCGGCTAGACCCAAACCCACTCGGCTAGACCCAAACCCACTCGACTAGACCCAAACCCACTCCGCTAGACCCAAACCCACTCCGCTAGACCCAAACCCACTCGGCTAGACACAAACCCACTCCGCTAGACCCAAACCCACTCAGCTAGACCCTAACCCACACGGCTAGACACAAACCCACTCGGCTAGACCCAAACACACTCGGCTAGACCCAAACCCACTCGGCTAGTCCCAAAACCACTCGGCTAGACCCAAACCCACTCGGCTAGACACAAACCCACTCCGCTAGTTGCAAACCCACTCGGCTCGACCCAAACCCACTCCGCTAGACCCAAACCCACTCCGCTAGAGCCAAACCCACTCCGCTAGACCCAAAAGCACTCGGCGAGACCCAAACCCACTCGGCTACACACAAACCCACTCGGCTAGACCCAAACCCACTCGGCTAGACCCAAACCCACTCGGCTAGACCCAAATCCACTCGGCTAGACCCAAACCCACTCGGCTAGAACTAAACCCACTCGGCTAGACCCAAACCCACTCGGCTAGACCCAAACCCACTCGTCTAGACCCAAACCCACTTGGCTAGACACAAACCCACTCCGCTAGACCCAAACCCACTCGGCTAGATGCAAACCCAATCGGCTAGGCCCAAACCCACTCGGCTAGACCCAAACCCACTCGGCTAGACCGAAACCCACTCGGCTAGACCCAAACCCACTCCGCTAGTTGCAAACCCACTCCGCCAGACCAAAACCCATTCGGCTAGACCCAAACCCACTCGGATAGACCCAAACCGACTCCGCCAGTCCCAAACCCACTCGGCTAGACCCAAACCCACTCGGCTAGACACAAACCCACTCGGCTAGACCCAAACCCACTCGGCTAGACCCAAACCCACTCTGCTAGACACAAACCCACTCGTCTAGGCCCAAACCCACTCGGCTAGACCCAAACCCACTCGGCTAGTCCCAAACCCACTCGGCTAGACCCAAACCCACTCGGCTAGATCCAAACCCACTCGGCTACACCCAAACACACTCGGCTACACACAAGCCCACTCGGCTGGACCCAAACCCACTCGGCTATGCCCAGACCCACTCGGCTAGACCCAAACCCACTCGGCTAGACCCAAACCCACTCCGCTAGACCCAAACCCACTCCGCTAGACCCAAACCCACTCCGCTAGACCCAAACCCAGTCCGCTAGACCCAAACCCACTCCGCTATACCCAAACCCACTCCGCTAGACACAAACCTACTCCGCTAGACCCAAACCCAATCCGCTAGACCCAAACCCAGTCCGGTAGACCCAACCCCACGCCGCTAGACACAAACCCACTCCGCTAGACCCAAGCTCACTCGGCTAGACCCAAACCCACTCGGCTAGACCCAAACCCACTCGACTAGACCCAAACCCACTCCGCTAGACCCAAACCCACTCCGCTAGACCCAAACCCACTCAGCTAGACCCAAACCCACTCGGCTAGACCCAAACCCACTCGGCTAGACCCTAACCCACACGGCTAGACACAAACCCACTCGGCTAGACCCAAACCCACTCGGCTAGACCCAAACCCACTCGGCTAGACCCAAAACCACTCGGCTAGACCCAAACCCACTCGGCTAGACCCAAACCCAGTCGGCTAGACACAAACCACTCCGGTAGACCCAAACCCACTCCGCTAGTTGCAAACCCACTCCGCCAGACCAAAACCCACTCGGCTAGACCCAAACCCACTCGGATAGACCCAAACCCACTCGGCTAGACCCAAACCCACTCGGCTAGACCCAAACCCACTCGGCTAGACCCAAACCCACTCGGCTAGACCCAAACCCAATTGGCGAGACCGAAACCCACTCGGCTACACACAAACCCACTCGGCTAGACCCAAACCCACTCCGCTAGACCCAAACCCACTCCGCTAGACCCGAACCCACTCCGCTAGACACGAACCCAATCCGCTAGACCCAAACCCACTCCGCTAGACCCAAACCCACTCTGCTAGACACAAACCCACTCCGCTTGACACAAACCCACTCCGCTAGACCCAAACCCAGTCCGCTAGACCCATCCCCGCTCCGCTCGCCCAAACCCACTCGGCTAGACCCAAACCCACTCGGCTTGACCCAAACCCACTCCGCTAGACCCAAACCCACTCCGCTAGACCCAAACCCACTCCGCTAGACCCAAACCCACTCCGCTAGACACAAACCCACTCCGCTAGACACAAACCCACTCCGCTAGACCCAAACCCATTCCGCTAGACCCAACCCCAGTCTGGTAGACCCAACCCCACTCCGCTAGACCCAAACCCAGTCCGCTAGACCCAAACTCACTCGGCTAGACCCAAACCCACTCGGCTAGACCCAAACCCACTCGACTAGACCCAAACCCACTCCGCTAGACCCAAACCCACTCCGCTAGACCCAAACCCACTCGGCTAGACACAAACCCACTCCGTTAGACCCAAACCCACTCAGCTAGACCCTAACCCACACGGCTAGACACAAACCCACTCGGCTAGACCCAAACACACTCGGCTAGACCCAAACCCACTCGGCTAGTCCCAAAACCACTCGGCTAGACCCAAACCCACTCGGCTAGACACAAACCCACTCCGCTAGTTGCAAACCCACTCGGCTCGACCCAAACCCACTCCGCTAGACCCAAACCCACTCCGCTAGAGCCAAACCCACTCCGCTAGACCCAAAAGCACTCGGCGAGACCCAAACCCACTCGGCTACACACAAACCCACTCGGCTAGACCCAAACCCACTCGGCTAGACCCAAACCCACTCGGCTAGACCCAAATCCACTCGGCTAGACCCAAACCCACTCGGCTAGAACTAAACCCACTCGGCTAGACCCAAACCCACTCGGCTAGACCCAAACCCACTCGTCTAGACCCAAACCCACTTGGCTAGACACAAACCCACTCCGCTAGACCCAAACCCACTCGGCTAGATGCAAACCCAATCGGCTAGGCCCAAACCCACTCGGCTAGACCCAAACCCACTCGGCTAGACCGAAACCCACTCGGCTAGACCCAAACCCACTCCGCTAGTTGCAAACCCACTCCGCCAGACCAAAACCCATTCGGCTAGACCCAAACCCACTCGGATAGACCCAAACCGACTCCGCCAGTCCCAAACCCACTCGGCTAGACCCAAACCCACTCGGCTAGACACAAACCCACTCGGCTAGACCCAAACCCACTCGGCTAGACCCAAACCCACTCTGCTAGACACAAACCCACTCGTCTAGACCCAAAACCACTCGGCTAGACCCAAACCCACTCGGCTAGTCCCAAACCCACTCGGCTAGTCCCAAACCCACTCGGCTAGACCCAAACCCACTCGGCTAGACCCAAACCCACTCCGCTAGACCCAAACTCACTCCGCTAGACCCAAACCCACTACGCTAGACCAAAACCCACTCGGTTATACCCAAACCCACTCGGCTGGACCAAACCCATTCGGCTAGACGCGAACCCACTCGGATAGACCCAAACCCACTCCGCTAAACCCAAACCCACTCGGCTAGACCCAAACCCACTCGGCTAGACCCAAACCCACTCGGCTAGACCCAAACCCACTTGGCTAGACCCAAACCCACTCGGCTAGACACAAACCCACTCGGCTAGACACAAACCCACTCGGCTAGACCCAAACCCATTCGGCAAGACCCAAACCCACTCGGCTGCACCCAAACCCACTCGCCTAGACACAAACCCACTCGGCTAGACCCAAACCCACTCGGCTAGACCCAAACCCACTCGGCTAGACCCAAACCCACTCGGCTAGACCCAATCCCACTCGGGTAGACCCAAACCCACTCCGCTAGACCCAAACCCACTCGGCTAGATCCAATCCCAATCGGCTACACCCAAACACACTCGGCTACACACAAGCCCACTCGGCTAGACCCAAACCCACTCGGCTATGCCCAGACCCACTCGGCTAGACCCAAACCCACTCGGCTAGACCCAAACCCACTCCGCTAGACACAAACCCACTCCGCTATACCCAAACCCACTCCGCTAGACACAAACCTACTCCGCTAGACCCAAACCCACTCCGCTAGACCCAAACCCAGTCCGGTAGACCCAACCCCACGCCGCTAGACCCAAACCCACTCCGCTAGACCCAAGCTCACTCGGCTAGACCCAAACACACTCGGCTAGACCCAAACCCACTCGACTAGACCCAAACCCACTCCGCTGGACCCAAACCCACTCCGCTAGACCCAAACCCACTCAGCTAGACCCAAACCCACTCGGCTAGACCCAAACCCACTCGGCTAGACCCTAACCCACACGGCTAGACACAAACCCACTCGGCTAGACCCAAACCCACTCGGCTAGACCCAAACCCACTCGGCTAGACCCAAAACCACTCGGCTAGACCCAAACCCACTTGGCTAGACCCAAACCCACTCGGCTAGACCCAAACCACTCCGGTAGACCCAAACCCACTCCGCTAGTTGCAAACCCACTCCGCCAGACCAAAACCCACTCGGCTAGACCCAAACCCACTCGGATAGACCCAAACCCACTCGGCTAGACCCAAACCCACTCGGCTAGACCCAAACCCACTCGGCTAGACCCAAAGCCACTCGGCTAGACCCAAACCCACTCGGCCAGACCCAAACCCATTCGGCTAGACCCAAACCCACTCGGCTAGACACAAACCCACTCGTCTAGACCCAAACCCACTCGGCTGGACCCAAACCCACTCGGCTAGACCCAAACCCAATTGGCGAGACCGAAACCCACTCGGCTACACACAAACCCACTCGGCTAGACCCAAACCCACTCGGCAAGACAAAAACCAACTCGGCTAGACCCAAACCCACTCGGCTAGACCCAATCCCACTCGGCTAGACCCAAACCCAGTCGGCTAGGCCCAAACCCACTCGGCTAGACCCAAACCCACTCGGCTAGACCCAAACCCACTCGGCTAGACCCAAACCCACTCCGCTAGACACAAACCCACTCGGCTAGACCCAAACCCACTCGGCCAGACCCAAACCCACTCGGCCAGACCCAAACCCACTCGGCTAGACACAAACCTACTCCGCTAGACCCAAACCCACTCCGCTAGACCCAAACCCACTCCGCTACACCCGAACCCACTCCGCTAGACACAAACCCAATCCGCTAGACCCAAACCCACTCCGCTAGACCCAAACCCACTCTGCTAGACACAAACCCACTCCGCTAGACACAAACCCACTCCGCTAGACCCAAACCCAGTCCGCTAGACCCATCCCCGCTCCGCTCGCCCAAACCCACTCGGCTAGACCAAAACCCACTCGGCTAGACCCAAACCCACTCCGCTAGACCCAAACCCACTCCGCTAGACCCAAACCCACTCCGCTAGACCCAAACCCACTCCGCCAGACACAAACCCACTCCGCTAGACACAAACCCACTCCGCTAGACCCAAACCCATTCCGCTAGACCCAACCCCAGTCTGGTAGACCCAACCCCACTCCGCTAGACCCAAACCCAGTCTGCTTGACCCAAACTCACTCGGCTAGACCCAAACCCACTCGGCTAGACCCAAACCCACTCGACTAGACCCAAACCCACTCCGCTAGACCCAAACCCACTCCGCTAGACCCAAACCCACTCGGCTAGACACAAACCCACGCCGCTAGACCCAAACCCACTCAGCTAGACCCTAACCCACACGGCTAGACACAAACCCACTCGGCTAGACCCAAACACACTCGGCTAGACCCAAACCCACTCGGCTAGACCCAAAACCACTCGGCTAGACCCAAACCCACTCGGCTAGACACAAACCCACCTCGCTAGTTGCAAACCCACTCGGCTCGACCCAAACCCACTCCGCTAGACCCAAACCCACTCCGCTAGAGCCAAACCCACTCCGCTGGACCCAAAAGCACTCGGCGAGACCCAAACCCACTCGGCTACACACAAACCCACTCGGCTAGACCCAAACCCACTCGGCTCGACCCAAACCCACTCGGCTAGACCCAAATCCACTCGGCTAGACCCAAACCCACTCGGCTAGAACTAAACCCACACGGCTAGACCCAAACCCACTCGGCTAGACCCAAACCCACTCGTTTAGACCCAAACCCACTTGGCTAGACACAAATCCACTCCGCTAGACCCAAACCCACTCGGCTAGATGCAAACCCAATCGGCTAGGCCCAAACCCACTCGGCTAGACCCAAACCCACTCGGCTAGACCGAAACCCACTCGGCTAGACCCAAACCCACTCCGCTAGTTGCAAACCCACTCCGCCAGACCAAAACCCATTCGGCTAGACCCAAACCCACTCGGATAGACCCAAACCTACTCCGCTAGACCCAAACCCACTTGGCTAGACCCAAACCCACTCGGCTAGACACAAACCCACTCGGCTAGACCCAAACCCACTGGGCTAGACCCAAACCCACTCGGCTAGACACAAACCCACTCGTCTAGACCCAAACCCACTCGGCTAGACCCAAACCCACTCGGCTAGTCCCAAACCCACTCGGCTAGACCCAAACCCACTCGGCTAGACCCAAACCCACTCGGCTAGACCCAAACCCACTCCGCTAGACCCAAACCCACTCCGCTAGACCCAAACCCACTACGCTAGACCAAAACCCACTCGGTTATTCCCAAACCCACTCGGCTGGACCAAACCCATTCGGCTAGACGCGAACCCACTCGGATAGACCCAAACCCACTCCGCTAAACCCAAACCCACTCGGCTAGACCCAAACCCACTCGGCTAGACCCAAACCCACTCGGCTAGACCCAAACCCACTTGGCTAGACCCAAACCCATTCGGCTAGACCCAAACCAACTCGGATAGACCTAAACCCACTCCGCTAGACCCAAACCCACTCGGCTAGACCCAATCCCACTCGGGTAGACCCAACCCCACTCCGCTAGACCCAAACCCACTCCGCTAGACGCAAACCCTCTCCGTTAGACCCAAACCCACTCCGCTAGACCCAAACCCACTCCGCTACACCCAAACCCACTCGGCGAGACCCAAACCCACTCGGCTACACACAAACCCAATCGGCTAGACCCAAACCCACTCGGCTAGGCCCAAACCCACTTGGCTAGACCCAAACCCACTCGGCTAGACCCAAACCCACTCCGCTAGACCCAAACCCACTCCGCTACACCCAAACCCACTCGGCTGGATCCAAACCCACTCGGCTACACCCAAACACTTTCGGCTACACCCAAGCCCACTCGGCTAGGCCCAAACCCACTCGGCTAGACCCAAACCCACTCGGCTAGACCCAAACCCACTGGGCTAGACCCAAACCCACTCGGCTAGACCCTAACCCACACGGCTAGACCCAAACCCACTCGGCTAGACCCAATACCACTCGGCTAGACCCAAACCCACTCGGCTAGACCCAAACACACTCGGCTAGACCCAAACCACTCCGGTAGACCCAAACCCACTCCGCTAGTTGCAAACCCACTCCGCCAGACCAAAACCCACTCGGCTAGATCCAAACCCACTCGGATAGACCAAAACCCACTCGGCTAGACCCAAACCCACTCGGCTAGACCCAAACCCACTCGGCTAGACCCACACCCACTCGGCTAGACCCAAACCCACTCGGCTAGACCCAAACCCATTCGGCTAGACCCAAACCCACTCGGCTAGACACAAACCCACTCGTCTAGACCCAAACCCATTCCGCTAGACCCAACCCCAGTCTGGTAGACCCAACCCCACTCCGCTAGACCCAAACCCAGTCCGCTAGACCCAAACTCACTCGGCTAGACCCAAACCCACTCGGCTAGACCCAAACCCACTCGACTAGACCCAAACCCACTCCGCTAGACCCAAACCCACTCCGCTAGACCCAAACCCACTCGGCTAGACACAAACCCACGCCGCTAGACCCAAACCCACTCAGCTAGACCCTAACCCACACGGCTAGACACAAACCCACTCGGCTAGACCCAAACACACTCGGCTAGACCCAAACCCACTCGGCTAGACCCAAAACCACTCGGCTAGACCCAAACCCACTCGGCTAGACACAAACCCACTCCGCTAGTTGCAAACCCACTCGGCTCGACCCAAACCCACTCCGCTAGACCCAAACCCACTCCGCTAGAGCCAAACCCACTCCGCTAGACCCAAAAGCACTCGGCGAGACCCAAACCCACTCGGCTACACACAAACCCACTCGGCTAGACCCAAACCCACTCGGCTCGACCCAAACCCACTCGGCTAGACCCAAATCCACTCGGCTAGACCCAAACCCACTCGGCTAGAACTAAACCCACTCGGCTAGACCCAAACCCACTCGGCTAGACCCAAACCCACTCGTTTAGACCCAAACCCACTCGGCTAGACCCAAACCCACTCCGCTAGTTGCAAACCCACTCCGCCAGACCAAAACCCACTCGGCTAGACCCAAACCCACTCGGCTAGACCCAAACCCACTCCGCTAGACCCAAACCCACTCCGCTAGACCCAAACCCACTACGCTAGACCAAAACCCACTCGGTTATACCCAAACCCACTCGGCTGGACCAAACCCATTCGGCTAGACGCGAACCCACTCGGATAGACCCAAACCCACTCCGCTAAACCCAAACCCACTCGGCTAGACCCAAACCCACTCGGTTAGACCCATACCCACTTGGCTAGACCCAAACCCACTCGGCTAGACACAAACCCACTCGGCTAGACACAAACCCACTCGGCTAGACCCAAACCCATTCGGCAAGACCCAAACCCACTCGGCTGCACCCAAACCCACTCGCCTAGACACAAACCCACTCGGCTAGACCCAAACCCATTCGGCTAGACGCAAACCAACTCGGATAGACCTAAACCCACTCCGCTAGACCCAAACCCACTCGGCTAGACCCAATCCCACTCGGGTAGACCCAACCCCACTCCGCTAGACCCAAACCCACTCCGCTAGACGCAAACCCACTCCGTTAGACCCAAACCCACTCCGCTAGACCCAAACCCACTCCGCTAGACCCAAACCCACTCGGCGAGACCCAAACCCACTCGGCTACACACAAACCCAATCGGCTAGACCCAAACCCACTCGGCTAGGCCCAAACCCACTTGGCTAGACCCAAACCCACTCGGCTAGACCCAAACCCACTCCGCTAGACCCAAACCCACTCCGCTAGACCCAAACCCACTCGGCTGGATCCAAACCCACTCGGCTACACCCAAACACTTTCGGCTACACCCAAGCCCACTCGGCTAGGCCCAAACCCACTCGGCTAGACCCAAACCCACTCGGCTAGACCCAAACCCACTGGGCTAGACCCAAACCCACTCGGCTAGACCCTAACCCACACGGCTAGACCCAAACCCACTCGGCTAGACCCAATACCACTCGGCTAGACCCAAACCCACGCGGCTAGACCCAAACACACTCGGCTAGACCCAAACCACTCCGGTAGACCCAAACCCACTCCGCTAGTTGCAAACCCACTCCGCCAGACCAAAACCCACTCGGCTAGATCCAAACCCACTCGGATAGACGAAAACCCACTCGGCTAGACCCAAACCCACTCGGCTAGACCCAAACCCACTCGGCTAGACCCACACCCACTCGGCTAGACCCAAACCCACTCGGCTAGACCCAAACCCATTCGGCTAGACCCAAACCCACTCGGCTAGACACAAACCCACTCGTCTAGACCCAAACCCACTCGGCTAGACCCAAACCCACTCGGCTAGACCCAAACCCAATTGGCGAGACCGAAACCCACTCGGCTACACACAAACCCACTCGGCTAGACCCAAACCCACTCGGCTAGACCAAAACCAACTCGGCTAGACCCAAACCCACTCGGCTAGACCCAAGCCCACTCGGCTAGACCCAAACCCACTCGGCTAGGCCCAAACCCACTCGGCTAGACCCAAACCCACTCGGCTAGACCCAAACATACTCGGCTAGACCCAAACCCACTCCGCTAGACCCAAACCCACTCGGCTAGGCCCAAACCCACTAGGCTAGACCCAAACCCAATCGGCTAGACCCAAACCCACTCGGATACACCCAAACCCACTCGGCTAGACCCAAACCTACTCGGCCAGACCCAAACCCACTCGGCTAGACCCAAACCCACTCGGCTAGACCCAAACCCATTCGGCTAGACCCAAACCCACTCGGCTAGACACAAACCCACTCGTCTAGACCCAAACCCACTCCGCTAGACCCAAACCCACTCCGCTAGACCCAAACCCACTCCGCTAGACCCAAACCCACGCCGCTAGACCCAAACCCACTCCGCTAGACCCAAACCCACTCGGCGAGACCCTAACCCACTCGGCTGCACACAAACCCAATCGGCTAGATCCAAACCCACTCGGCTAGGCCCAAACCCACTTGGCTTGACCCAAACCCACTCGGCTAGACCCAAACCCACTCCGCTAGACCCAAACCCACTCCGCTAGACCCAAACCCACTCGGCTAGATCCAAACCCACTCGGCTACACCCAAACACTTTCGGCTACACCCAAGCCCACTCGGCTAGGCCCTAACCCACTCGGCTACACCCAAACCCACTCGGCTAGACCCAAACCCACTGGGCTAGACCCAAACCCACTCGGCTAGACCCTAACCCACACGGCTAGACACAAACCCACTCGGCTAGACCCAAACCCACTCGGCTAGACCCAAACCCACTCGGCTAGACCCAAAACCACTCGGCTAGACCCAAACCCACTCGGCTAGACCCAAACCCACTCGGCTAGACCCAAACCCACTCGGATAGACCCAAACCCACTCGGCTAGACCCAAACCCACTCGGCTAGACCCAAACCCACTCGGCTAGACCCAAACCCACTCGGCTAGACCCAAACCCACTCGGCTAGACCCAAACCCATTCGGCTAGACCCAAACCCACTCGGCTAGACACAAACCCACTCGTCTAGACCGAAACCCACTCGGCTAGACCCAAACCCACTCGGCTAGACCCAAACCCAATTGGCGAGACCGAAACCCACTCGGCTACACACAAACCCACTCGGCTACACACAAACCCACTCGGCTGGACCAAAACCAACTCGGATAGACCCAAACCCACTCGGCTAGACCCAAGCCCACTCGGCTAGGCCCAAACCCACTCGGCTAGGCCCAAACCCACTCGGCTAGACCCAAACCCACTCGGATAGACCCAAACCCACTCGGCCAGACCCAAACCCACTCCGCTAGACCCAAACCCACTCGGCTAGGCCCAAACCCAATCGGCTAGACCCAAACCCAATCGGCTAGACCCAAACCCACTCGGCTACACCCAAACCCACTCCGCTAGACCCAAACCCACTCCGCTAGACACAAACCCACTTCGCTAGACACAAACCCACTCCGCTAGACCCAAACCCATTCCGCTAGACCCAACCCCAGTCTGGTAGACCCAACCCCACTCCGCTAGACCCAAACCCACTCCGCTAGACCCAAACCCACTCCGCTAGACCCAAACCCACTCGGCTGGATCCAAACCCACTCGGCTACACCCAAACACTTTCGGCTGCACCCAAGCCCACTCGGCTAGGCCCTAACCCACTCGGCTAGACCCAAACCCACTCGGCTAGACCCAAACCCACTGGGCTAGACCCAAACCCACTCGGCTAGACCCTAACCCACACGGCTAGACACAAACCCACTCGGCTAGACCCAAACCCACTCGGCTAGACCCAAACCCACTCGGCTAGACCCAAAACCACTCGGCTAGACCCAAACCCACTCGGCTAGACCCAAACCCACTCGGCTAGACCCAAACCACTCCGGTAGACCCAAACCCACTCCGCTAGTTGCAAACCCACTCCGCCAGACCAAAACCCACTCGGCTAGACCCAAACCCACTCGGATAGACCCAAACCCACTCGGCTAGACCCAAACCCACTCGGCTAGACCCAAACCCACTCGGCTAGAGCCAAACCCACTCGGCTAGACCCAAACCGCTCGGCTAGACCCAAACCCATTCGGCTAGACCCAAACCCACTCGGCTAGACACAAACCCACTCGTCCAGACCGAAACCCACTCGGCTAGACCCAAACCCACTCGGCTACACACAAACCCACTCGGCTCGACCCAAACCCACTCGGCTAGACCAAAACCAACTCGGCTAGACCGAAACCCACTCGGCTAGACCCAAGCCCACTCGGCTAGACCCAAACCCACTCGGCTAGGCCCAAACCCACTCGGCTAGACCCAAACCCACTCGGCTAGACCCAAACCCACTCGGCTAGACCCAAACCCACTCCGCTAGACCCAAACCCACTCGGCTAGGCCCAAACCCACTCGGCTAGAGCCAAACCCACTCGGCTAGACCCAAACCGCTCGGCTAGACACAAACCCATTCGGCTAGACCCAAACCCACTCGGCTAGACACAAACCCACTCGTCCAGACCGAAACCCACTCGGCTAGACCCAAACCCACTCGGCTACACACAAACCCACTCGGCTCGACCCAAACCCACTCGGCTAGACCAAAACCAACTCGGCTAGACCGAAACCCACTCGGCTAGACCCAAGCCCACTCGGCTAGACCCAAACCCACTCGGCTAGGCCCAAACCCACTCGGCTAGACCCAAACCCACTCGGCTAGACCCAAACCCACTCGGCTAGACCCAAACCCACTCCGCTAGACCCAAACCCACTCGGCTAGGCCCAAACCCACTAAGCTAGACCCAAACCCACTCCGCTAGTTGCAAACCCACTCCGCCAGACCAAAACCCATTCGGCTAGACCCAAACCCACTCGGATAGACCCAAACCCACTCGGCTAGACGCAAACCCAATCGGCTAGACCCAAACCCACTCGGCTAGACACAAACCCACTCGTCTAGACCCAAACCCACTCGGCTAGACCCAAACCCACTCGGCTAGTCCCAAACCCACTCGGCTAGACCCAAACCCATTCGGCTAGACCCAAACCAACTCGGATACACCTAAACCCACTCCGCTAGACCCAAACCCACTCGGCTAGACCCAATCCCACTCGGGTAGACCCAACCCCACTCCGCTAGACCCAAACCCACTCCGCTAGACCCAAACCCACTCCGTTAGACCCAAACCCACTCCGCTAGACCCAAACCCACTCCGCTAGACCCAAACCCACTCGGCGAGACCCAAACCCACTCGGCTACACACAAACCCAATCGGCTAGACCCAAACCCACTTGGCTAGGCCCAAACCCACTTGGCTAGACCCAAACCCACTCGTCTAGACCCAAACCCACTCGGCTAGACCCAAACCCATTTGGCTAGACCCAAACCAACTCGGATAGACCTAAACCCACTCCGCTAGACCCAAACCCACTCGGCTAGACCCAATCCCACTCCGGTAGACCCAACCCCACTCCGCTAGACCCAAACCCACTCCGCTAGACCCAAACCCACTCCGTTAGACCCAAACCCACTCCGCTAGACCCAAACCCACTCCGCTAGACCCAAGCCCACTCGGCTAGATCCAAACCCACTCGGCTACACCCAAACACTTTCGGCTACACCCAAGCCCACTCGGCAAGGCCCAAACCCACTTGGCTAGACCCAAACCCACTCGGCTAGACCCAAACCCACTGGGCTAGACCCAAACCCACTTGGCTAGACCCAAACCCATTCGGCTAGACCCAAACCAACTCGGATAGACCTAAACCCACTCCGGAGGACTCAAACCCACTCGGCTAGATCCAATCCCACTCGGGTAGACCCAACCCCACTCCGCTAGACCCAAACCCACTCCGCTAGACCCAAACCCACTCCGTTAGACCCAAACCCACTCCTCTAGACCCAAACCCACTCCGCTAGACCCAACGGCGAGACGCAAACCCACTCGGCTACACAGAAACCCAATCGGCTAGATCCAAACCCGCTCGGCTAGGCCCAAACCCACTTGGCTTGACCCAAACCCACTCGGCTAGACCCAAACCCACTCCGCTAGACCCAAACCCACTCCGCTAGACCCAAACCCACTCGGCTAGATCCAAACCCACTCGGCTACACCCAAACACTTTTGGCTACACCCTAGCCCACTCGGCTAGGCCCTAACCCACTCGGCTAGACCCAAACCCACTCGGCTAGACCCAAACCCACTGGGCTAGACCCAAACCCACTCGGCTAGACCCTAGCCCACACGGCTAGACACAAACCCACTCGGCTAGACCCAAACCCACTCGGCTAGACCCAAACCCACTCGGCTAGACCCAAACCACTCCGGTAGACCCAAACCCACTCCGCTAGTTGCAAACCCACTCCGCCAGACCAAAACCCACTCGGCTAGACCCAAACCCACTCGGATAGACCCAAACCCACTCGGCTAGACCCAAACCCACTCGGCTAGACCCAAACCCACTCGGCTAGACCGAAACCCACTCGGCTAGACCCAAACCCACTCGGCTAGACCCAAACCCATTCGGCTAGACCCAAACCCACTCGGCTAGACACAAACCCACTCGTCTAGACTGAAACACACTCGGCTAGACCCAAACCCACTCGGCTAGACCCAAACCCAATTGGCGAGACCGAAACCCACTCGGCTACACACAAACCCACTCGGCTACACACAAACCCACTCGGCTAGACCAAAACCAACTCGGCTAGACCCAAACCCACTCGGCTAGACCCAAGCCCACTCGGCTAGGCCCAAACCCACTCGGCTAGGCCCAAACCCACTCGGCTAGACCCAAACCCACTCGGCTAGGCCCAAACCCACTAGGCTAGACCCAAACCCAATCGGCTAGACCCAAACCCACTCGGCTACACCCAAACCCACTCCGCTAGACCCAAACCCACTCCGCTAGACCCAAACCCACTCCGCTAGACCCAAACCCACTCCGCTAGACCCAAACCCACTCCGCTAGACCCAAACCCACTCCGCTAGACCCAAACCCACTCGGCTAGATCCAAACCCACTCGGCTGCACCCAAACACTTTCGGCTACACCCAAGCCCACTCGGCTAGGCCCAAACCCACTCGGCTAGACCCAAACCCACTGGGCTAGACCCAAACCCACTCGGCTAGACCCTAACCCACACGGCTAGACAAAAACCCACTCGGATAGACCCAAACCCACTCGGCTAGACCCAAACCCACTCGGCTAGACCCAAAACCACTCGGCTAGACCCAAACCCACTCGGCTAGACCCAAACCCACTCGGCTAGACCCAAACCACTCCGGTAGACCCAAACCTACTCCGCTAGACCCAAACCCACTCCGCTAGACCCAAACCCACTCCGCTAGACCCGAACCCACTCCGCTAGACACGAACCCAATCAGCTAGACTCAAACCCACTCCGCTAGACCCAAACCCACTCTGCTAGACACAAACCCACTCCGCTAGACACAAACCCACTCCGCTAGACCCAAACCCAGTCCGCTAGACCCATCCCCGCTCCGCTCGCCCAAACCCACTCGGCTAGACCCAAACACACTCGGCTAGACCCAAACCCACTCCGCTAGACCCAAACCCACTCCGCTAGACCCAAACCCACTCCGCTAGACCCAAACCCACTCCGCTAGACACAAACCCACTTCGCTAGACACAAACCCACTCCGCTAGACCAAACCCATTCCGCTAGACCCAACCCCAGTCTGGTAAACCCAACCCCACTCCGCTAGACCCAAACCCAGTCCGCTAGACCCAAACTCACTCGGCTAGACCCAAACCCACTCGGCTAGACCCAAACCCACTCGACTAGACCCAAACCCACTCCGCTAGACCCAAACCCACACCGCTAGACCCAAACCCACTCGGCTAGACACAAACCCACTCCGCTAGACCCAAACCCACTCAGCTAGACCCTAACCCACACGGCTAGACACAAACCCACTCGGCTAGACCCAAACCCACTCGGCTAGACACAAACCCACTCCGCTAGTTGCAAACCCACTCGGCTCGACCCAAACCCACTCCGCTAGACCCAAACCCACTCCGCTAGAGCCAAACCCACTCCGCTAGACCCAAAAGCACTCGGCGAGACCCAAACCCACTCGGCTACACACAAACCCACTCGGCTAGACCCAAACCCACTCGGCTAGACCCAAACCGACTCGGCTAGACCCAAATCCACTCGGCAAACACAAACCCACTCGGCTAGAACTAAACCCACTCGGCTAGACCCAAACCCACTCGGCTAGACCCAAACCCACTCATCTAGACCCAAACCCACTTGGCTAGACACAAACCCACTCCGCTAGACCCAAACCCACTCGGCTAGATGCAAACCCAATCGGCTAGGCCCAAACCCACTCGGCTAGACCCAAACCCACTCGGCTAGACCCAAACCCACTCGGCTAGACCCAAACCCACTCCGCTAGTTGCAAACCCACTCCGCCAGACCAAAACCCATTCGGCTAGACCCAAACCCACTCGGATAGACCCAAACCTACTCCGCTAGACCCAAACCTACGTGGCTAGACCCAAACCCACTCCGCTAGACCCAAACCCACTCCGTTAGACCCAAACCCACTCCGCTAGACCCAAACCCACTCCGCTAGACCCAAACCCACTCGGCGAGACACAAACCCACTCGGCTACACACAAACCCAATCGGCTAGACCCAAGCACACTCGGCTAGGCCCAAACCCACTTGGCTAGACCCAAACCCACTCGGCTAGACCCAAACCCACTGGGCTAGACCCAAACCCACTTGGCTAGACCCAAACCCATTCGGCTAGACCCAAACCAACTCGGATAGACCTAAACCCACTCCGCTAGACCCAAACCCACTCGGCTAGACCCAATCCCACTCGGGTAGACCCAACCCCACTCCGCTAGACCCAAACCCACTCCGCTAGACCCAAACCCACTCCGTTAGACCCAAACCCACTCCTCTAGACCCAAACCCACTCCGCTAGACCCAACGGCGAGACGCAAACCCACTCGGCTACACACAAACCCAATCGGCTAGATCCAAACCCGCTCGGCTAGGCCCAAACCCACTTGGCTTGACCCAAACCCACTCGGCTAGACCCAAACCCACTCCGCTAGACCCAAACCCACTCCGCTAGACCCAAACCCACTCGGCTAGATCCAAACCCACTCGGCTACACCCAAACACTTTCGGCTACACCCAAGCCCACTCGGCTAGGCCCTAACCCACTCGGCTAGACCCAACCCACTCGGCTAGACCCTAACCCACACGGCTAGACACAAACCCACTCGGCTAGACCCAAACCCACTCGGCTAGACCCAAACCCACTCGGCTAGACCCAAACCACTCCGGTAGACCCAAACCCAATCAGCTAGACTCAAACCCACTCCGCCAGACCAAAACCCACTCGGTTAGACCCAAACCCACTCGGATAGACCCAAACCCACTCGGCTAGACCCAAACCCACTCGGCTAGACCCAAACCCACTCGGCTAGACCGAAACCCACTCGGCTAGACCCAAACCCACTCGGCTAGACCCAAACCCATTCGGCTAGACCCAAACCCATTCGGCTAGACACAAACCCACTCGTCTAGACCGAAACACACTCGGCTAGACCCAAACCCACTCGGCTAGACCCAAACCCAATTGGCGAGACCGAAACCCACTCGGCTACACACAAACCCACTCGGCTACACACAAACCCACTCGGCTAGACCAAAACCAACTCGGCTAGACCCAAACCCACTCGGCTAGACCCAAGCCCACTCGGCTAGGCCCAAACCCACTCGGCTAGGCCCAAACCCACTCGGCTAGACCCAAACCCACTCGGCTAGGCCCAAACCCACTAGGCTAGACCCAAACCCAATCGGCTAGACCCAAACCCACTCGGCTACACCCAAACCCACTCCGCTAGACCCAAACCCACTCCGCTAGACCCAAACCCACTCCGCTAGACCCAAACCCACTCCGCTAGACCCAAACCCACTCCGCTAGACCCAAACCCACTCCGCTAGACCCAAACCCACTCGGCAAGATCCAAACCCACTCGGCTGCACCCAAACACTTTCGGCTACACCCAAGCCCACTCGGCTAGGCCCAAACCCACTCGGCTAGACCCAAACCCACTGGGCTAGACCCAAACCCACTCGGCTAGACCCTAACCCACACGGCTAGACAAAAACCCACTCGGATAGACCCAAACCCACTCGGCTAGACCCAAACCCACTCGGCTAGACCCAAAACCACTCGGTTGGACCCAAACCCACTCGGCTAGACCCAACCCACTCGGCTAGACCCAAACCACTCCGGTAGACCCAAACCTACTCCGCTAGACCCAAACCCACTCCGCTAGACCCAAACCCACTCCGCTAGACCCGAACCCACTCCGCTAGACACGAACCCAATCAGCTAGACTCAAACCCACTCCGCTAGACCCAAACCCACTCTGCTAGACACAAACCCACTCCGCTAGACACAAACCCACTCCGCTAGACCCAAACCCAGTCCGCTAGACCCATCCCCGCTCCGCTCGCCCAAACCCACTCGGCTAGACCCAAACACACTCGGCTAGACCCAAACCCACTCCGCTAGACCCAAACCCACTCCGCTAGACCCAAACCCACTCCGCTAGACCCAAACCCACTCCGCTAGACACAAACCCACTTCGCTAGACACAAACCCACACCGCTAGACCCAAACCCATTCCGCTAGACCCAACCCCAGTCCGGTAGACCCAACCCCACTCCGCTAGACCCAAACCCACTCCGCTAGACCCAAACCCACTCCGCTAGACCCAAACCCACTCGGCTAGACACAAACCCACTCCGCTAGACCCAAACCCACTCAGCTAGACCCTAACCCACACGGCTAGACATAAACCCACTCGGCTAGACCCAAACCCACTCGGCTAGACACAAACCCACTCCGCTAGTTGCAAACCCACTCGGCTCGACCCAAACCCACTCCGCTAGAGCCAAACCCACTCCGCTAGACCCAAAAGCACTCGGCGAGACCCAAACCCACTCGGCTACACACAAACCCACTCGGCTAGACCCAAACCGACTCGGCTAGACCCAAATCCACTCGGCAAACACAAACCCACTCGGCTAGAACTAAACCCACTCGGCTAGACCCAAACCCACTCGGCTAGACCCAAACCCACTCGTCTAGACCCAAACCCACTTGGCTAGACACAAACCCACTCCGCTAGACCCAAACCCACTCGGCTAGATGCAAACCCAATCGGCTAGGCCCAAACCCACTCGGCTAGACCCAAACCCACTCGGCTAGACCCAAACCCACTCGGCTAGACCCAAACCCACTCCGCTAGTTGCAAACCCACTCCGCCAGACCAAAACCCATTCGGCTAGACCCAAACCCACTCGGATAGACCCAAACCTACTCCGCTAGACCCAAACCCACGTGGCTAGACCCAAACCCACTCCGCTAGACCCAAACCCACTCCGTTAGACCCAAACCCACTCCGCTAGACCCAAACCCACTCCGCTAGACCCAAACCCACTCGGCGAGACCCAAACCCACTCGGCTACACACAAACCCAATCGGCTAGACCCAAACCCACTCGGCTAGGCCCAAACCCACTTGGCTAGACCCAAACCCACTCGGCTAGACCCAAACCCAATCCGCTAGACCCAAACCCACTCCGCTAGACCCAAACCCACTTGGCTAGATCCAAACCCACTCGGCTACACCCAAACACTTTCGGCTACACCCAAGCCCACTCGGCTAGGCCCAAACCCACTCGGCTAGAACTAAACCCACTCGGCTAGACCCAAACCCACTCGGCTAGACCCAAACCCACTCGTCTAGACCCAAACCCACTTGGCTAGACACAAACCCACTCCGCTAGATCCAAACCCACTCGGCTAGATGCAAACCCAATCGGCTAGGCCCAAACCCACTCGGCTAGACCCAAACCCACTCGGCTAGACCCAAACCCACTCGGCTAGACCCAAACCCACTCCGCTAGTTGCAAACCCACTCCGCCAGACCAAAACCCATTCGGCTAGACCCAAACCCACTCGGATAGACCCAAACCTACTCAGCTAGACCCAAACCCACGTGGCTAGACCCAAACCCACTTGGCTAGACACAAACCCACTCGGCTAGAACCAAACCCACTCGGCTAGACCCAAACCCACTCGGCTAGACACAAACCCACTCGTCTAGACCCAAACCCACTCGGCTACACCCAAACCCACTCGGCTAGTCCCAAACCCACTCGGCTAGACCCAAACCCATTCGGCTAGACCCAAACCAACTCGGATAGACCTAAACCCACTCCGCTAGACCCAAACCCACTCGGCTAGACCCAATCCCACTCGGGTAGACCCAACCCCACTCCGCTAGACCCAAACCCACTCCGCTAGACCCAAACCCACTCCGTTAGACCCAAAACCACTCCGCTAGACCCAAACCCACTCCGCTAGACCCAAACCCACTCGGCGAGACCCAAACCCACTCGGCTACACACAAACCCAATCGGCTAGACCCAAACCCACTCGGCTAGGCCCAAACCCACTTGGCTAGACCCAAACCCACTCGGCTAGACCCAAACCCACTCCGCTAGACCCAAACCCACTCCGCTAGACCCAAACCCACTCGGCTAGATCCAAACCCACTCGGCTACACCAAAACACTTTCGGCTACACCCAAGCCCACTCGGCTAGGCCCAAACCCACTCGGCTAGACCCAAACCCACTCGGCTAGACCCAAACCCACTGGGCTAGACCCAAACCCACTCGGCTATACCCAAACCCACTCGGCTAGACCCAAACCCCCTCGTCTAGACCCAAACCCACTCGGCTAGGCCCAAACCCACTCGGCTATACCCAAACCCACTCGGCTAGACCCAAACCCACTCGGCTAGACCCAAACCCACTCGGCTAGACCCAAACCCACTCGGCTAGACCAAAACCCACTCGGCTGGACCCAAACCCACTCGGCTCGACCCAAACCCACTCGGCTAGACCTAAACCCACTCCGCTAGACCCAAACCCACTGGGCTAGACCCAAACCCACTCGGCTATACCCAAACCCACTCGGCTAGACCCAAACCCACTCGGCTAGACCCAAGCCCACTCGGCTAGACCCAAACCCACTCGGCTACACCCAAACCCACTCGGCTAGACCAAAACCCACTCGGCTAGACCAAAACCCCCTCAGCTAGACCCAAACCCACTCGGCTAGACCCAAACCCACTCGGCTAGACCCAAACCCACTCGGCTAGACCCAAACCCACTCGGCTAGACCCAAACCCACTCGGCTAGACACAAACCCACTCGGCTACACCAAACCCACTCGGCTAGACCCAAACGCACTCCGCTAGAACCAAACCCACTCTGCTAGACCCAAACCCACACCACTAGACCGAAACGCACTCGCTAGACCCAAACCCATTTGGCTAGACCCAAACCCACTCCTCTAGCCCCCGTCCCAATCGGCTGGACCCAAACCCACTCGGCTAGACCCAAACCCACTCCGCTAGACCCAAACCCACTCCGCTAGACCCAAACCAACTCCGCTAGACCCAAACCCACTCGGCTGTACCCAAACCCATTCCGCTAGACCCAAACCCACTCCGCTAGATCCAAACCCACTCCGCCAGACCCAAACCCACTCGGCTAGACCCAAACCCACTGGGCTGGACCCAAACCCACTCGGCTATATCCAAACCCACTCCGCTATATCCAAACACACTCCGCTAGACACAAACCCACTCGGCTAGACCCAATCCCACTGGGCTAGACACAAACCCACTCGGCTAGACCCAAACCCACTCGGCTAGACCCAAACGCATTCGGCTAGACCCAAACAAAGTCGGCTAGACCCAAACCCACTCGGCTAGACCCAAACCCACTCGGCTAGACCCAATCCCATTCGGCTAGACCCAAACCCACTCCGCTAGACCCAAACCAACTCCGCTAGACCCAAACCCACTCGGCTAGACCCAAACCCATTCCGCTAGACCCAAACCCACTCCGCTAGACCCAAACCCACTCCGCTAGACCCAAACCCACTCGGCTAGACCGAAACCCACTCGTCTAGATCCAAACCCACTCGGCTAGTCCCAAACCCACTCGGCTACACCCAAAGACACTCGGCTAGACCCAAACCCACTCGGCTAGACACAAACCCACTCGGCTAGACCCCAACCCACTCCGCTAGACCCAAACCCACTCGGCGATACCCAAACCCACTCGGCTAGACCCAAATCCACTCCGCTAGAACCAAACCCACTCGGCTAGACCCAAATCCACTCCGCTAGAACCAAACCCACTCGGCTAGACCCAAACCCACTCGGCTAGACGCAAACCCACTCGGCTAGACCCAAACCCACTCGGCTAGACCCAAACCCACTCGGCTAGACTCAAACCCACTCGGCTAGACCCAAACCCACTCGGCTAGACCCAAACCCACTCGGCTAGACCCAAAATCACTCGGCTAGACCCAAACCCACTCCGCCAGACCCAAACCCACTCGGCTAGACCCAAACACATTCCGCTAGACCCAAACCCACTCCGCTATATCCAAACACACTCCGCTAGACCCAAACCCACTCGGCTAGACCCAATCCCACTGGGCTAGACTCAAACCCACTCGGCTAGACCCAATCCCATTCGGCTAGACCCAAACCCACTCCGCTAGACCCAAACCAACTCCGCTAGACCCAAACCCACTCGGCTAGACCCAAACCCACTCCGCTAGACGCAAACCCACTCCGCTAGACCCAAACCCACTCGGCTAGACCCAAACCCACTCGTCTAGACCCAAACCCACTCGGCTAGACCCAAGCCCACTCGGCTAGACCCAAACCCACTCGGCTACACCCAAACCCACTCGGCTAGACCAAAACCCACTCGGCTAGACCAAAACCCCCTCAGCTAGACCCAAACCCACTCGGCTAGACCCAAACCCACTCGGCTAGACCCAAACCCACTCGGCTAGACCCAAACCCACTCGGCTAGACCCAAACCCACTCGGCTAGACACAAACCCACTCGGCTACACCAAACCCACTCGGCTAGACCCAAACGCACTCCGCTAGAACCAAACCCACTCTGCTAGACCCAAACCCACACCACTAGACCCAAACGCACTCGCTAGACCCAAACCCATTTGGCTAGACCCAAACCCACTCCTCTAGCCCCCGTCCCAATCGGCTGGACCCAAACCCACTCGGCTAGACCCAAACCCACTCCGCTAGACCCAAACCCACTCCGCTAGACCCAAACCAACTCCGCTAGACCCAAACCCACTCGGCTGTACCCAAACCCATTCCGCTAGACCCAAACCCACTCCGCTAGATCCAAACCCACTCCGCCAGACCCAAACCCACTCGGCTAGACCCAAACCCACTGGGCTGGACCCAAACCCACTCGGCTATATCCAAACCCACTCCGCTATATCCAAACACACTCCGCTAGACCCTAACCCACTCGGCTAGACCCAATCCCACTGGGCTAGACACAAACCCACTCGGCTAGACCCAAACCCACTCGGCTAGACCCAAACGCATTCGGCTAGACCCAAACAAAGTCGGCTAGACCCAAACCCACTCGGCTAGACCCAAACCCACTCGGCTAGACCCAATCCCATTCGGCTAGACCCAAACCCACTCCGCTAGACCGAAACCAACTCCGCTAGACCCAAACCCACTCGGCTAGACCCAAACCCATTCCGCTAGACCCAAACCCACTCCGCTAGACCCAAACCCACTCCGCTAGACCCAAACCCACTCGGCTAGACCGAAACCCACTCGTCTAGATCCAAACCCACTCGGCTAGTCCCAAACCCACTCGGCTACACCCAAAGACACTCGGCTAGACCCAAACCCACTCGGCTAGACACAAACCCACTCGGCTAGACCCCAACCCACTCCGCTAGACCCAAACCCACTCGGCGATACCCAAACCCACTCGGCTAGACCCAAATCCACTCCGCTAGAACCAAACCCACTCGGCTAGACCCAAATCCACTCCGCTAGAACCAAACCCACTCGGCTAGACCCAAACCCACTCGGCTAGACGCAAACCCACTTGGCTAGACCCAAACCCACTCGGCTAGACCCAAACCCACTCGGCTAGACTCAAACCCACTCGGCTAGACCCAAACCCACTCGGCTAGACCCAAACCCACTCGGCTAGACCCAAAATCACTCGGCTAGACCCAAACCCACTCCGCCAGACCCAAACCCACTCGGCTAGACCCAAACACATTCCGCTAGACCCAAACCCACTCCGCTATATCCAAACACACTCCGCTAGACCCAAACCCACTCGGCTAGACCCAATCCCACTGGGCTAGACTCAAACCCACTCGGCTAGACCCAATCCCATTCGGCTAGACCCAAACCCACTCCGCTAGACCCAAACCAACTCCGCTAGACCCAAACCCACTCGGCTAGACCCAAACCCACTCCGCTAGACGCAATCCCACTCCGCTAGACCCAAACCCACTCGGCTAGACCCAAACCCACTCGTCTAGATCCAAACCCACTCGGCTAGTCCCAAACCCACTCGGCTACACCCAAACACACTCGGCTAGACCCATACCCACTCCGCTAGACCCAAACCCATTCATCTAGACCCAAACCCACTCCACTAGACACAAACCCACTTCGCTAGACCCAAACCCACTCGGCTAGACCCAAACCCACTCGGCTAGACCAAAATCCACTCGGCTAGATCAAAACCCACTCGGCTAGACCCAAACCCACTCGGCTGGACCCAAACCCACTCGGCTAGACCCAAACCCACACCGCTAGACCCAAACCCACTTGGCTAGACCCAAACCCACTCGGCTAGACCCAAACCCACTCGGCTAGACTCAAACCCACTCGGCTAGACCCAAACCCACTCGGCTAGACCCAAACACACTCCGCTAGACCCAAACCCACTCGGCTAGACCCAATCCCACTGGGCTAGACTCAAACCCACTCGGCTAGACCCAAACCCACTCGGCTAGACACAAACCCATTCGGCTAGACCCAAACAAACTCGGCTAGACCCAAACCCACTCGGCTAGACCCAAACCCACTCGTCTGGACCCAATCCCATTCGGCTAGACCCAAACCCACTCCGCTAGACCCAAACCAACTCCGCTAGACCCAAACCCACTCGGCTAGACCCAAACCCATTCCGCTAGACCCAAACCCACTCCGCTGGACCCAAACCCACTCCGCTAGACCTAAACCCACTCGGCTAGACCCAAACCCACTCGTCTAGAACCAAACCCACTCGGCTAGTCCCAAACCCACTCGGCTACACCCAAACCCACTCGGCTAGACTCAAACCCACTCGGCCAGACCCAAACCCACTCGGCTAGACCCAATCCCACTCCGCTAGACGCAAACCCTCTCCGCTAGACCCAAACCCACTCGGCTAGACCCAAACCCACTCCGCTAGACCCAAACCAACTCCGCTAGACCCAAACCCACTCGGCTGTACCCAAACCCATTCCGCTAGACCCAAACCCACTCCGCTAGATCCAAACCCACTCCGCCAGACCCAAACCCACTCGGCTAGACCCAAACCCACTGGGCTGGACCCAAACCCACTCGGCTATATCCAAACCCACTCCGCTATATCCAAACACACTCCGCTAGACCCTAACCCACTCGGCTAGACCCAATCCCACTGGGCTAGACACAAACCCACTCGGCTAGACCCAAACCCACTCGGCTAGACCCAAACGCATTCGGCTAGACCCAAACAAAGTCGGCTAGACCCAAACCCACTCGGCTAGACCCAAACCCACTCGGCTAGACCCAATCCCATTCGGCTAGACCCAAACCCACTCCGCTAGACCGAAACCAACTCCGCTAGACCCAAACCCACTCGGCTAGACCCAAACCCATTCCGCTAGACCCAAACCCACTCCGCTAGACCCAAACCCACTCCGCTAGACCCAAACCCACTCGGCTAGACCGAAACCCACTCGTCTAGATCCAAACCCACTCGGCTAGTCCCAAACCCACTCGGCTACACCCAAAGACACTCGGCTAGACCCAAACCCACTCGGCTAGACACAAACCCACTCGGCTAGACCCCAACCCACTCCGCTAGACCCAAACCCACTCGGCGATACCCAAACCCACTCGGCTAGACCCAAATCCACTCCGCTAGAACCAAACCCACTCGGCTAGACCCAAATCCACTCCGCTAGAACCAAACCCACTCGGCTAGACCCAAACCCACTCGGCTAGACGCAAACCCACTTGGCTAGACCCAAACCCACTCGGCTAGACCCAAACCCACTCGGCTAGACTCAAACCCACTCGGCTAGACCCAAACCCACTCGGCTAGACCCAAACCCACTCGGCTAGACCCAAAATCACTCGGCTAGACCCAAACCCACTCCGCCAGACCCAAACCCACTCGGCTAGACCCAAACACATTCCGCTAGACCCAAACCCACTCCGCTATATCCAAACACACTCCGCTAGACCCAAACCCACTCGGCTAGACCCAATCCCACTGGGCTAGACTCAAACCCACTCGGCTAGACCCAATCCCATTCGGCTAGACCCAAACCCACTCCGCTAGACCCAAACCAACTCCGCTAGACCCAAACCCACTCGGCTAGACCCAAACCCACTCCGCTAGACGCAATCCCACTCCGCTAGACCCAAACCCACTCGGCTAGACCCAAACCCACTCGTCTAGATCCAAACCCACTCGGCTAGTCCCAAACCCACTCGGCTACACCCAAACACACTCGGCTAGACCCATACCCACTCCGCTAGACCCAAACCCATTCATCTAGACCCAAACCCACTCCACTAGACACAAACCCACTTCGCTAGACCCAAACCCACTCGGCTAGACCCAAACCCACTCGGCTAGACCAAAATCCACTCGGCTAGATCAAAACCCACTCGGCTAGACCCAAACCCACTCGGCTGGACCCAAACCCACTCGGCTAGACCCAAACCCACACCGCTAGACCCAAACCCACTTGGCTAGACCCAAACCCACTCGGCTAGACCCAAACCCACTCGGCTAGACTCAAACCCACTCGGCTAGACCCAAACCCACTCGGCTAGACCCAAACACACTCCGCTAGACCCAAACCCACTCGGCTAGACCCAATCCCACTGGGCTAGACTCAAACCCACTCGGCTAGACCCAAACCCACTCGGCTAGACACAAACCCATTCGGCTAGACCCAAACAAACTCGGCTAGACCCAAACCCACTCGGCTAGACCCAAACCCACTCGTCTGGACCCAATCCCATTCGGCTAGACCCAAACCCACTCCGCTAGACCCAAACCAACTCCGCTAGACCCAAACCCACTCGGCTAGACCCAAACCCATTCCGCTAGACCCAAACCCACTCCGCTGGACCCAAACCCACTCCGCTAGACCTAAACCCACTCGGCTAGACCCAAACCCACTCGTCTAGAACCAAACCCACTCGGCTAGTCCCAAACCCACTCGGCTACACCCAAACCCACTCGGCTAGACTCAAACCCACTCGGCCAGACCCAAACCCACTCGGCTAGACCCAATCCCACTCCGCTAGACGCAAACCCTCTCCGCTAGACCCAAACCCACTCGGCTAGACCCAAACCCACTCCGCTAGACCCAAACCCACTCCGCTAGACCCAAACCCACTCCGCTAGAACCAATCCCACTCCGCTAGACCCAAACCCACACCGTTAGACCCAAACCCACTCGGCTAGAACCAAACCCACTCGGCTAGACCCAAACCCACTCGGCTAGACACAAACCCACTCGGCTAGACCCAAACCCACTCAGCTAGACCCAAACCCAGTCGTCTAGATCCAAACCCACTCGGCTGGTCCCAAACCCAATCGACTACACCCAAAGACACTCGGCTAGACCCAAACCCACTCGGCTAGACACAAACCCACTCGGCTAGACCCCAACCCACTCCGCTAGACCCAAACCCACTCGGCGATACCCAAACCCACTCGGCTAGACCCAAATCCACTCCGCTAGAACCAAACCCACTCGGCTGGACCCAAATCCACTCCGCTAGAACCAAACCCACTCGGCTAGACCCAAACCCACTCGGCTAGACCCAAACCCATTCGGCTAGACCCAAACAAACTCGGCTAGAACCAAACCCACTCGGCTAGACCCAAACCCACTCGGCTAGACCGAAACCCACTCGTCTAGATCCAAACCCACTCGGCTAGTCCCAAACCCACTCGGCTACACCCAAAGACACTCGGCTAGACCCAAACCCACTCGGCTAGACACAAACCCACTCGGCTAGACCCCAACCCACTCCGCTAGACCCAAACCCACTCGGCGATACCCAAACCCACTCGGCTAGACCCAAATCCACTCCGCTAGAACCAAACCCACTCGGCTAGACCCAAATCCACTCCGCTAGAACCAAACCCACTCGGCTAGACCCAAACCCACTCGGCTAGACGCAAACCCACTCGGCTAGACCCAAACCCACTCGGCTAGACCCAAACCCACTCGGCTAGACTCAAACCCACTCGGCTAGACCCAAACCCACTCGGCTAGACCCAAACCCACTCGGCTAGACCCAAAATCACTCGGCTAGACCCAAACCCACTCCGCCAGACCCAAACCCACTCGGCTAGACCCAAACACATTCCGCTAGACCCAAACCCACTCCGCTATATCCAAAAACACTCCGCTAGACCCAAACCCACTCGGCTAGACCCAATCCCACTGGGCTAGACTCAAACCCACTCGGCTAGACCCAATCCCATTCGGCTAGACCCAAACCCACTCCGCTAGACCCAAACCAACTCCGCTAGACCCAAACCCACTCGGCTAGACCCAAACCCACTCCGCTAGACGCAAACCCACTCCGCTAGACCCAAACCCACTCGGCTAGACCCAAACCCACTCGTCTAGATCCAAACCCACTCGGCTAGTCCCAAACCCACTCGGCTACACCCAAACACACTCGGCTAGACCCATACCCACTCCGCTAGACCCAAACCCATTCAGCTAGACCCAAACCCACTCCACTAGACACAAACCCACTTCGCTAGACCCAAATCCACTCGGCTAGACCCAAACCCACTCGGCTAGACCAAAATCCACTCGGCTAGATCAAAACCCACTCGGCTAGACCCAAACCCACTCGGCTGGACCCAAACCCACTCGGCTAGACCCAAACCCACACCGCTAGACCCAAACCCACTTGGCTAGACCCAAACCCACTCGGCTAGACCCAAACCCACTCGGCTAGACTCAAACCCACTCGGCTAGACCCAAACCCACTCGGCTAGACCCAAACACACTCCGCTAGACCCAAACCCACTCGGCTAGACCCAATCCCACTGGGCTAGACTCAAACCCACTCGGCTAGACCCAAACCCACTCGGCTAGACACAAACCCATTCGGCTAGACCCAAACAAACTCGGCTAGACCCAAAACCACTCGGCTAGACCCAAACCCACTCGGCTGGACCCAATCCCATTCGGCTAGACCCAAACCCACTCCGCTAGACCCAAACCAACTCCGCTAGACCCAAACCCACTCGGCTAGACCCAAACCCTTTCCGCTAGACCCAAACCCACTCCGCTGGACCCAAACCCACTCCGCTAGACCCAAACCCACTCGGCTAGACCCAAACCCACTCGTCTAGAACCAAACCCACTCGGCTAGTCCCAAACCCACTCGGCTACACCCAAACCCACTCGGCTAGACTCAAACCCACTCGGCCAGACCCAAACCCACTCGGCTAGACCCAATCCCACTCCGCTAGACGCAAACCCTCTCCGCTAGACCCAAACCCACTCGGCTAGACCCAAACCCACTCCGCTAGACCCAAACCCACTCCGCTAGACCCAAACCCACTCCGCTAGAACCAATCCCACTCCGCTAGACCCAAACCCACACCGTTAGACCCAAACCCACTCGGCTAGAACCAAACGCACTCGGCTAGACCCAAACCCACTCGGCTAGACACAAACCCACTCGGCTAGACCCAAACCCACTCAGCTAGACCCAAACCCAGTCGTCTAGATCCAAACCCACTCGGCTAGTCCCAAACCCAATCGACTACACCCAAAGACACTCGGCTAGACCCAAACCCACTCGGCTAGACACAAACCCACTCGGCTAGACCCCAACCCACTCCGCTAGACCCAAACCCACTCGGCGATACCCAAACCCACTCGGCTAGACCCAAATCCACTCCGCTAGAACCAAACCCACTCGGCTGGACCCAAATCCACTCCGCTAGAACCAAACCCACTCGGCTAGACCCAAACCCACTCGGCTAGACCCAAACCCATTCGGCTAGACCCAAACAAACTCGGCTAGACCCAAACCCACTCGGCTAGACCCAAACCCACTCGGCTAGACCCAATCCCATTTGGCTAGACCCAAACCCACTCCGCTAGACCCAAACCAACTCCGCTAGACCCAAACCCACTCGGCTAGACCCAAACCCACTCCGCTAGACGCAAACCCACTCCGCTAGACCCAAACCCACTCGGCTAGACCCAAACCCACTCGTCTAGATCCAAACCCACTCGGCTAGTCCCAAACCCACTCGGCTACACCCAAACACACTCGGCTAGACCCATACCCACTCCGCTAGACCCAAACCCATTCAGCTAGACCCAAACCCACTCCACCAGATCCAAACCCACTTCGCTAGACCCAAACCCACTCGGCTAGACCCAAACCCACTCGGCTAGACCAAAATCCACTCGGCTAGATCAAAACCCACTCGGCTAGACCCAAACCCACTCGGCTGGACCCAAACCCACTCGGCTAGACTCAAACCCACTCGGCTAAACCCAAACCCACTCGGCTAGACCCAATCCCACTGCGCTAGACGCAAACCCTCTCCGCTAGACCCAAACCCACTCGGCTAGACCCAAACCCACTCCGCTAGACCCAAACCCACTCCGCTAGACCCAAACCCACTCCGCTAGAATCAATCCCACTCCGCTAGACCCAAACCCACTCGGCTAGACCCAAACCCACTCGGCTAGACCCAATCCCATTCGGCTAGACCCAAACCCACTCCGCCAGACCCAAACCAACTCCGCTAGACCCAAACCCACTCGGCTAGACCCAAACCCATTCCGCTAGACCCAAACCCACTCCGCTAGACCCAAACCCACTCTGCTAGACCCAAACCCACTCGGCTAGACCCAAACCCACTCGTCTGGAACCAAACCCACTCGGCTAGTCCCAAACCCACTCGGCTACACCCAAACCCACTCGGCTAGACTCAAACCCACTCGGCCAGACCCAAACCCACTCGGCTAGACCCAATCCCACTCCGCTAGACCCAAACCCACACCGTTAGACCCAAACCCACTCGGCTAGAACCAAACCCACTCGGCTACACCCAAACCCACTCGGCTAGACCCAAACCCACTCGGCTAGTCCCAAACCCACTCGGCTAGACCCAAACCCATTCGGCTAGACCCAAACCAACTCGGATAGACCTAAACCCACTCCGCTAGACCCAAACCCACTCGGCTAGACCCAATCCCACTCGGGTAGACCCAACCCCACTCCGCTAGACCCAAACCCACTCCGCTAGACCCAAACCCACTCCGTTAGACCCAAACCCACTCCGCTAGACCCAAACCCACTCCGCTAGACCCAAACCCACTCGGCGAGACCCAAACCCACTCGGCTACCCACAAACCCAATCGGCTAGACCCAAACCCACTCGGCTAGGCCCAAACCCACTTGGCTAGACCCAAACCCGCTCGGCTAGACCCAAACCCACTCCGCTAGACCCAAACCCACTCCGCTAGACCCAAACCCACTCGGCTAGATCCAAACCCACTCGGCTACACCCAAACACTTTCGGCTACACCCAAGCCCACTCGGCTAGGCCCAAACCCACTCGGCTAGACCCAAACCCACTCGGCTAGACCCAAACCCACTGGGCTAGACCCAAACCCACTCGGCTAGACCCAAACCCATTCGGCTAGACCCAAACCAACTCGGATAGACCTAAACCCACTCCGCTAGACCCAAACCCACTCGGCTAGACCCAATCCCACTCGGGTAGACCCAACCCCACTCCGCTAGACCCAAACCCACTCCGCTAGACCCAAACCGACTCCGTTAGACCCAAACCAACTCCGCTAGACCCAAACCCACTCCGCTAGACCCAAACCCACTCGGCGAGACCCAAACCCACTCGGCTACACACAAACCCAATCGGCTAGACCCAAACCCACTCCGCTAGACCCAAACCCACTCCGCTAGACCCAAACCCACTCGGCTAGATCCAAACCCACTCGGCTACACCCAAACACTTTCGGCTACACCCAAGCCCACTCGGCTAGGCCCTAACCCACTCGGCTAGACCCAAACCCACTCGGCTAGACCCAAACCCACTGGGCTAGACCCAAACCCACTCGGCTAGACCCTAACCCACACGGCTAGACACAAACCCACTCGGCTAGACCCAAACCCACTCGGCTAGACCCAAACCCACTCGGCTAGACCCAAAACCACTCGGCTAGACCCAAACCCACTCGGCTAGACCCAAACCCACTCGGCTAGACCCAAACCACTCCGGTAGACCCAAACCCACTCCGCTAATTGCAAACCCACTCCGCCAGACCAAAACGCACTCGGCTAGACCCAAACCCACTCGGATAGACCCAAACCCACTCGGCTAGACCCAAACCCACTCGGCTAGACCCAAACCCACTCGGCTAGACCCAAACCCACTCGACTAGACCCAAACCCACTCGGCTGGACCCAAACCCATTCGGCTAGACCCAAACCCACTCGGCTAGACACAAACCCACTCGTCTAGACCGAAACCCACTCGGCTAGACCCAAACCCACTCGGCTAGACCCAAATCCAATTGGTGAGACCGAAACCCACTCGGCTACACACAAACCCACTCGGCTAGACCCAAACCCACTCGGCTAGACGAAAACCAACTCGGCTAGACCCAAACCCACTCGGCTAGACCCAAGCCCACTCGGCTAGACCCAAACCCACTCGGCTAGGCCCAAACCCACTCGGCTAGACCCAAACCCACTCGGCTAGACCCAAACCCACTCGGCTAGACCCAAACCCACTCCGCTAGACCCAAACCCACTCGGCTAGGCCCAAACCCACTAGGCTAGACCCAAACCCAATCGGCTAGACCCAAACCCACTCGGCTACACCCAAACCCACTCGGCTAGACCCAAACCCACTCGGCCAGACCCAAACCCACTCGGCTAGACCCAAACCCACTCGGCTAGACCGAAACCTACTCCGCTAGACCCAAACCCACTCCGCTAGACCCAAACCCACTCCGCTAGACCCGAACCCACTCCGCTAGACACGAACCCAATCCGCTAGACCCAAACCCACTCCGCTAGACCCAAACCCACTCTGCTAGACACAAACCCACTCCGCTAGACCCAAACCCAGTCCGCTAGACCCATCCCCGCTCCGCTCGCCCAAACCCACTCGGCTAGACCCGAACCCACTCAGCTAGACTCAAACCCACTAGGCTAGACCCAAACCCAATCGGCTAGACCCAAACCCACTCGGCTACACCCAAACCCACTCGGCTAGACCCAAACCCACTCGGCTGGACCCAAACCCACTCGGCTAGACCCAAACCCACTCGGCTAGACCCAAACCCACTCGGCTAGGCCCAAACCCACTAGGCTAGACCCAAACCCAATCGGCTAGACCCAAACCCACTCGGCTACACCCAAACCCACTCGGCTAGACCCAAACCCACTCGGCCAGACCCAAACCCACTCGGCTAGACCCAAACCCACTCGGCTAGACCCAAACCTACTCCGCTAGACCCAAACCCACTCCGCTAGACCCAAACCCACTCCGCTAGACCCAAACCCACTCTGCTAGACACAAACCCACTCCGCTAGACCCAAACCCAGTCCGCTAGACCCATCCCCTCTCCGCTCGCCCAAACCCACTCGGCTAGACCCAAACCCACTCCGCTAGACCCAAACCCACTCCGCTAGACCGAAACCCACTCCGCTAGACCGAAACCCACTCCGCTAGACACAAACCCACTTCGCTAGACACAAACCCACTCCGCTAGACCCAAACCCATTCCGCGAGACCCAACCCCAGTCTGGTAGACCCAACCCCATTCCGCTAGACCCAAACCCAGTCCGCTAGACCCAAACTCACTCGGCTAGACCCAAATCCACTCGGCTAGACCCAAACCCACTCGACTAGACCCAAACCCACTCCGCTAGACCCAAACCCACTCCGCTAGACCCAAACCCACTCGGCTAGACACAAACCCACTCCGCTAGACCCAAACCCACTCAGCTTGACCCCAACCCACACGGCTAGACACAAACCCACTCGGCTAGACCCAAACCCACTCGGCTAGACCCAAACCCACTCGGCTAGACCTAAAACCACTCGGCTAGACCCAAACCCACTCGGCTAGACACAAACCCACTCCGCTAGTTGCAAACCCACTCGGCTCGACCCAAACCCACTCCGCTAGACCCAAACCCACTCCGCTAGAGCCAAACCCACTCCGCTAGACCCAAAAGCACTCGGCGAGACCCAAACCCACTCGGCTACACACAAACCCACTCGGCTAGACCCAAACCCACTCGGCTAGACCCAAACCCACTCGGCTAGACCCAAATCCACTCGGCTAGACCCAAACCCACTCGGCTAGAACTAAACCCACTCGGCTAGACCCAAACCCACTCGGCTAGAGCCAAACCCACTCGTCTAGACCCAAAAACACTTGGCTAGACACAAACCCACTCCGCTAGACCCAAACCCACTCGGCTAGATGCAAACCCAATCGGCTAAACCCAAACCCACTCGGCTAGACCCAAACCCACTCGGCTAGACCCAAACCCACTCCGCTAGTTGCAAACCCACTCCGCCAGACCAATACCCATTCGGCTAGACCCAAACCCACTCGGATAGACCCAAACCTACTCCGCTAGACCCAAACCCACGTGGCTAGACCCAAACCCACTCGGCTAGACACAAACCCACTCGGCTAGACACAAACCCACTCGGCTAGACCCAAACCCACTCGGCTAGACACAAACCCACTCGTCTAGACCCAAACCCACTCGGCTAGACCCAAACCCACTCGGCTAGTCCCAAACCCACTCGGCTAGACCCAAACCCATTCGGCTAGACCCAAACCAACTCGGATAGACCTAAACCCACTCCGCTAGACCCAAACCCACTCGGCTAGACCCAATCCCACTCGGGTAGACCCAACCCCACTCCGCTAGACCCAAACCCACTCCGCTAGACCCAGACCCACTCCGTTAGACCCAAACCTACTCCGCTAGACCCAAACCCACTCCGCTAGACCCAAACCCACTCGGCGAGACCCAAACCCACTCGGCTACACACAAACCCAATCGGCTAGACCCAAACCCACTCGTCTAGGCCCAAACCCACTTGGCTAGACCCAAACCCACTCGGCTAGACCCAAACCCACTCCGCTAGACCCAAACCCACTCCGCTAGACCCAAACCCACTCGGCTAGATCCAAACCCACTCGGCTACACCCAAACACTTTCGGCTACACACAAACCCAATCGGCTAGACCCAAACCCACTCGGCTAGACCCAAACCCACTCGGCTAGACCCAAACCAACTCCGCTAGACCCAAACCCACTCCGCTAGACCCAAACCCACTCGGCGAGACCCAAACCCACTCGGCTACACACAAACCCAATCGGCTAGACCCAAACCCACTCGGCTAGGCCCAAACCCACTTGGCTAGACCCAAACCCACTCGGCTAGACCCAAACCCACTCGGCTAGATCCAAACCCACTCGGCTACACCCAAACACTTTCGGCTACACCCAAGCCCACTCGGCTAGGCCCGAACCCACTCGGCTAGACCCAAACCCACTCGGCTAGACCCAAACCCACTGGGCTAGACCCAAACCCACTCGGCTAGACCCTAACCCACACGGCTAGACACAAACCCACTCGGCTAGACCCAAACCCACTCGGCTAGACCCAAACCCACTCCGCTAGACCCAGACCCACTCCGTTAGACCCAAACCTACTCCGCTAGACCCAAACCCACTCCGCTAGACCCAAACCCACTCGGCGAGACCCAAACCCACTCGGCTACACACAAACCCAACCGGCTAGACCCAAACCCACTCGGCTAGGCCCAAACCCACTTGGCTAGACCCAAACCCACTCGGCTAGACCCAAACCCACTCCGCTAGACCCAAACCCACTCCGCTAGACCCAAACCCACTCGGCTAGATCCAAACCCACTCGGCTACACCCAAACACTTTCGGCTACACCCAAGCCCACTCGGCTAGGCCCGAACCCACTCGGCTAGACCCAAACCCACTCGGCTAGACCCAAACCCACTCGGCTAGACCCTAACCCACACGGCTAGACACAAACCCACTCGGCTAGACCCAAACCCACTCGGCTAGACCCAAACCCACTCGGCTAGACCCAAAACCACTCGGCTAGACCCAAACCCACTCGGCTAGACCCAAACCCACTCGGCTAGACCCAAACCACTCCGGTAGACCCAAACCCACTCCGCTAGTTCCAAACCCACTCCACTAGTTGCAAACCCACTCGGCTAGACCCAAACCCACTCGGATAGACCCAAACCCACTCGGCTAGACCCAAACCCACTCGGCTAGACCCAAACCCACTCGGCTAGACCCAAACCCACTCGGCTAGACCCAAACCCACTCGGCTAGACCCAAACCCATTCGGCTAGACCCAAACCCACTCGGCTAGACACAAACCCACTCGTCTAGACCGAAACCCACTCGGCTAGACCCAAACCCACTCGGCTAGACCCAAACCCAATTGGTGAGACCGAAACCCACTCGGCTACACACAAACCCACTCGGCTAGACCCAAACCCACTCGGCTAGACGAAAACCAACTCGGCTAGACCCAAACCCACTCGGCTAGACCCAAGCCCACTCGGCTAGACCCAAACCCACTCGGCTAGGCCCAAACCCACTCGGCTAGACCCAAACCCACTCCGCTAGACCCAAACCCACTCGGCTAGACCCAAACCCACTCCGCTAGACCCAAACCCACTCGGCTAGGCCCAAACCCACTAGGCTAGACCCAAACCCAATCGGCTAGACCCAAACCCACTCGGCTACACCCAAACCCACTCGGCTAGACCCAAACCCACTCGGCTAGTCCCAAACCCACTCGGCTAGACCCAAACCCATTCGGCTAGACCCAAACCAACTCGGATAGACCTAAACCCACTCCGCTAGACCCAAACCCACTCGGCTAGACCCAATCCCACTCGGGTAGACCCAACCCCACTCCGCTAGACCCAAACCCACTCCGCTAGACCCAAACCCACTCCGTTAGACCCAAACCCACTCCGCTAGACCCAAACCCACTCCGCTAGACCCAAACCCACTCGGCGAGACCCAAACCCACTCGGCTACCCACAAACCCAATCGGCTAGACCCAAACCCACTCGGCTAGGCCCAAACCCACTTGGCTAGACCCAAACCCGCTCGGCTAGACCCAAACCCACTCCGCTAGACCCAAACCCACTCCGCTAGACCCAAACCCACTCGGCTAGATCCAAACCCACTCGGCTACACCCAAACACTTTCGGCTACACCCAAGCCCACTCGGCTAGGCCCAAACCCACTCGGCTAGACCCAAACCCACTCGGCTAGACCCAAACCCACTGGGCTAGACCCAAACCCACTCGGCTAGACCCAAACCCATTCGGCTAGACCCAAACCAACTCGGATAGACCTAAACCCACTCCGCTAGACCCAAACCCACTCAGCTAGACCCAATCCCACTCGGGTAGACCCAACCCCACTCCGCTAGACCCAAACCCACTCCGCTAGACCCAAACCGACTCCGTTAGACCCAAACCAACTCCGCTAAACCCAAACCCACTCCGCTAGACCCAAACCCACTCGGCGAGACCCAAACCCACTCGGCTACACACAAACCCAATCGGCTAGACCCAAACCCACTCCGCTAGACCCAAACCCACTCCGCTAGACCCAAACCCACTCGGCTAGATCCAAACCCACTCGGCTACACCCAAACACTTTCGGCTACACCCAAGCCCACTCGGCTAGGCCCTAACCCACTCGGCTAGACCCAAACCCACTCGGCTAGACCCAAACCCACTGGGCTAGACCCAAACCCACTCGGCTAGACCCTAACCCACACGGCTAGACACAAACCCACTCGGCTAGACCCAAACCCACTCGGCTAGACCCAAACCCACTCGGCTAGACCCAAAACCACTCGGCTAGACCCAAACCCACTCGGCTAGACCCAAACCCACTCGGCTAGACCCAAACCACTCCGGTAGACCCAAACCCACTCCGCTAGTTGCAAACCCACTCCGCCAGACCAAAACGCACTCGGCTAGACCCAAACCCACTCGGATAGACCCAAACCCACTCGGCTAGACCCAAACCCACTCGGCTAGACCCAAACCCACTCGGCTAGACCCAAACCCACTCGACTAGACCCAAACCCATTCGGCTGGACCCAAACCCACTCGGCTAGACCCAAACCCACTCGGCTAGACCCAAACCCACTCTGCTAGACCCAAACCCACTCCGCTAGAGCCAAACCCACTTGGCTAGACCCAAACCCACTCGGCTAGACCCAAACCCATTCGGCTAGACCCAAACAAACTCGGCTAGACCCAAACCCACTCCGCTAGACCCAAACACATTCCGCTAGACCCAAAGCTACTCCGCTAGACCCAAACCCACTCCGCTAGACCCAAACTCACTCGGCTAGATCCAAACCCACTGGGCTAGACTCAAACCCACTCGGCTATACCCAAACCCACTGGGCTAGACCCAAACCCACTCGGCAAGACCTAAACCCACACGGATAGACCCAAACCCACTCGGCTACACCCAAACCCACTCGGCTAGACCCAAACCCACTCCGCTAGACCCAAACCCACTCGGCTATACCCAAACCCACTCGGCTAGACCCAAACCCACTCGGCTAGACCCAAACAACCTCGGCTAGACCCAAACCCACTCCGCTAGACGCAAACACATTCCGCTAGACCCAAAGCTACTCCGCTAGACCCAAACCCACTCCGCTAGACCCAAACCCACTCGGCTAGACCCAAACCCACTGGGCTAGACTCAAACCCACTCGGCTATACCCAAACCCACTGGGCTAGACCCAAACCCACTCGGCAAGACCAAAACCCACTCGGCTAGACCAAAACCCACTCGGCTCGACCCAAACCCACTCAGCTAGACCCAAACCCACTCGGCTGGACCCAAACCCACTCGGCCAGACCCAAACCCACTCCGCTAGACCCAAACCCACTCCGCTAGACTCAAACCCACAAGGCTAGACCCAAACCCACTCGGCTAGACCCAATCCCACTCCGCTAGACGCAAACCCTCTCCGCTAGACCCAAACCCACTCGGCTAGACCCAAACCCACTCCGCTAGACCCAAACCCACTCCGCTAGACCCAAACCCACTCCGCTAGAACCAAACCCACTCCGCTAGACCCAAACCCACACCGCTAGACCCAAACCCACTCGGCTAGACCCAAACCCACTCGGCTAGACCCCAACCCACTCGGCTAGATCCAAACCCACTCGGCTATACCCAAACCCACTCTGCTAGACCCAAACCCACTCCGCTAGACCCAAACCCACTCGGCTAGACCCAAACCCACTCGGCTAGACCCAAACCTACTCGGCTATACCCAAACCCACTGGGCTATACCCAAACCCACTCGGCTAGACTCAAACCCACTCGGCTAGACCCAAACCCAATCGGCTAGACCCAAACCTACTCGGCTAGACCCAAACCCACTCCGCTAGACCCAAACCCACTCCGCTAGAACCAATCCCACTCCGCTAGACCCAAACCCACACCGCTAGACCCAAACCCACTCGGCTAGACCCAAACCCACTCGGCTAGACCCAAACCCACTCAGCTAGACCCAAACCCACTCGGCTAGACCCAAACCCACTCTGCTAGACCCAAACCCACTCCGCTAGAGCCAAACCCACTTGGCTAGACCCAAACCCACTCGGCTAGACCCAAACCCATTCGGCTAGACCCAAACAAACTCGGCTAGACCCAAACCCACTCCGCTAGACCCAAACACATTCCGCTAGACCCAAAGCTACTCCGCTAGACCCAAACCCACTCCGCTAGACCCAAACCCACTCGGCTAGACCCAAACCCACTGGGCTATACCCAAACCCACTGGGCTAGACCCAAACCCACTCGGCAAGACCTAAACCCACACGGATAGACCCAAACCCACTCGGCTACACACAAACCCACTCGGCTAGACCCAAACCCACTCGGCTCGACCCAAACCCACTCAGCTGGACCCAAACCCACTCGGCTAGACCCAAACCCACTCGGCTAGACCCAAACCCACTCCACTAGACGCAAACCCTCTCCGCTAGACCCAAACCCACTCGGCTAGACCCAAACCCACTCGGCTAGACCCAAACCCACTCCGCTAGACCCAATCCCACTCCGCAAGAACCAATCCCACTCCGCTAGACACAAACCCACACCGCTAGACCCAAACCCACTCGGCTAGACCCAAACCCACTCGGCTAGACCCAAACCCACTCGGCTAGACCCAAACCCACTCGGCTAGACCCAAACCCAATCTGCTAGACCCAAACCCACTCCGCTAGAGCCAAACCCACTTGGCTAGACCCAAACCCACTCGGCTAGACCCAAACCCATTCGGCTAGACCCAAACAAACTCGGCTAGACCCAAACCCACTCCGCTAGACCCAAACACATTCCGCTAGACCCAAAGCTACTCCGCTAGACCCAAACCCACTCCGCTAGACCCAAACCCACTCGGCTAGACCCAAACCCACTGGGCTATACCCAAACCCACTGGGCTAGACCCAAACCCACTCGGCAAGACCTAAACCCACACGGATAGACCCAAACCCACTCGGCTACACACAAACCCACTCGGCTAGACCCAAACCCACTCCGCTAGACCCAAACCCACTCGGCTATACCCAAACCCACTCGGCTAGACCCAAACCCACTCGGCTAGACCAAAACCCACTCGGCTAGACCAAAACCCACTCGGCTCGACCCAAACCCACTCAGCTGGACCCAAACCCACTCGGCTAGACCCAAACCCACTCGGCTAGACCCAAACCCACTCCACTAGACGCAAACCCTCTCCGCTAGACCCAAACCCACTCGGCTAGACCCAAACCCACTCGGCTAGACCCAAACCCACTCCGCTAGACCCAATCCCACTCCGCAAGAACCAATCCCACTCCGCTAGACACAAACCCACACCGCTAGACCCAAACCCACTCGGCTAGACCCAAACCCACTCGGCTAGACCCAAACCCACTCGGCTAGACCCAAACCCACTCGGCTAGACCCAAACCCAATCTGCTAGACCCAAACCCACTCCGCTAGAGCCAAACCCACTTGGCTAGACCCAAACCCACTCGGCTAGACCCAAACCCATTCGGCTAGACCCAAACAAACTCGGCTAGACCCAAACCCACTCCGCTAGACCCAAACACATTCCGCTAGACCCAAAGCTACTCCGCTAGACCCAAACCCACTCCGCAAGACCCAAACCCACTCGGCTAGACCCAAACCCACTGGGCTAGACTCAAACCCACTCGGCTATACCCAAACCCACTGGGCTAGACCAAAACCCACTCGGCAAGAACAAAACCCACTCGGCTAGACCAAAACCCACTCGGCTCGACCCAAACCCACTCAGCTAGACCCAAACCCACTCGGCTGGACCCAAACCCACTCGGCTAGACCCAAACCCACTCCGCTAGACCCAAACCCACTCCGCTAGACTCAAACCCACAAGGCTAGACCCAAACCCACTCGGCTAGACCCAATCCCACTCCGCTAGACGCAAACCCTCTCCGCTAGACCCAAACCCACTCGGCTAGACCCAAACCCACTCCGCTAGACCCAAACCCACTCCGCTAGACCCAAACCCACTCCGCTAGAACCAAACCCACTCCGCTAGACCCAAACCCACACCGCTAGACCCAAACCCACTCGGCTAGACCCAAACCCACTCGGCTAGACCCCAACCCACTCGGCTAGATCCAAACCCACTCGGCTATACCCAAACCCACTCTGCTAGACCCAAACCCACTCCGCTAGACCCAAACCCACTCGGCTAGACCCAAACCCACTCGGCTAGACCCAAACCTACTCGGCTATACCCAAACCCACTGGGCTATACCCAAACCCACTCGGCTAGACTCAAACCCACTCGGCTAGACCCAAACCCACTCGGCTAGACCCAAACCCTCTCGGCTAGACCCAAACCCACTCGGCTACACCCAAACCCACTCGGCTACACCCAAACCCACTCCGCCAGCCCCAAATCCACTCGGCTAGACCCAAACCCACACCGCTAGACCCAAACCCACTCGCCCAGACCCAAACCCACTCGGCTAGACCCAAACCCACTCGGCTAGAACCAAACCCACTCGGATAGACCCAAACACAGTCTGCTAGACCCAAACCCACTCCGCTAGACCCAAACCCACTTGGCTAGGCCCAAACCCACTCGCCTAGACGCAAACCCATTCGGCTAGACACAAACAAACTCGGCAAGACCCAAACCCACTCGGCTGGACCCAAACCCACTCGGCTAGACCCAAACCCACTCGGCTAGACCCAAACCCATTCGGCTAGACCCAAACAAACTCGGCTAGACCCAAACCCACTCGGCTAGACCCAAACCCATTCCGCTAGACCCAAATCCACTCCGCGAGACCCAAACCCACTCCGCTAGACCCAAACCCACTCGGCTAGACCCAAACCCACTCGTCTAGAACCAAACCCACTCGGCTAGTCCCAAACCCACTAGGCTACACCCAAACCCACTCGGCTAGACTCAAACCCACTCGGCTAGACCCAAACCCACTCGGCTAGACCCAATCCCACTCCGCTAGACGCAAACCCACTCTGCTAGACCCAAACCCACTCGGCTAGACCCAAACCCACTCCGCTATACCCAAACCCACTCCGCTAGACCCAAACCCACTCTACTAGAACCAATCCCACTCCGCTAGACCCAATCCCACACCGCTAGACCCAAACCCACTCGGCTCGAACCAAACCCACTCGGCTAGACCCAAACCCACTCGGCTAGACACAAACCCACTCGGCTAGACCCAAACATACTCAGCTGGACCCAAACACACTCGGCTAGACCCAAACCCATTCGGCTAGACCCAAACCCACTCCGCTAGGCCCAAACCAACTCCGCTAGACCCAAACCCACTCGGCTAGACCCAAACCCATTCCGCTAGACCCAAACCCTCTCCGCTAGACCCAAACCCACTCCGCTAGACCAAAACCCACTCGGCTACACCCAAACCCACTCGTCTAGAACAAAACCCACTCGGCTAGTCCCAAACCCACTCGGCTACACCCAAACACACTCGGCTAGACCCATACCCACTCCGCTAGACCCAAACCCATTCGGCTAGACCCAAACCCACTCCACTAGACCCAAACCCACTTCGCTAGACCCAAACCCACTCGGCTAGACCCAAACCCACTCGTCTAGACCAAAATCCACTCGGCTAGATCAAAACCCACTCGGCTAGACCCAAACCCACTCGGCTGGACCCAAACCCACTCGGCTAGACTCAAACCCACACGGCTAGACCCAAACCCACACGGCTAGACCCAATCCCACTCCACTAGACGCAAACCCTCTCCGCTAGACCCAAACCCACTCCGCTAGACCCAAACCCACTCCGCTAGAACCAATCCCACTCCGCTAGACCCAAACCCACACCGCTAGACCCAAACCCACTCGGCTAGACCCAAACCCACTCGGCTAGACCCAAACCCACTCGGCTAGACCCAAACCCACTCGGCTAGACCCAAACCCACTCTGCTAGACCCAAACCCACTCCGCTAGATCCAAACCCACTGGGCTAGACCCAAACCCACTCGGCTAGACCCAAACCCATTCGGCTAGACCCAAACAAACTCGGCTAGACCCAAACCCACTCCGCTAGACCCAAACACATTCCGCTACACCCAAAGCTACTCCGCTAGACCCAAACCCACTCCGCCAGACCCAAACCCACTCGGCTAGACCCAAACCCACTGGGCTAGACTCAAACCCACTCGGCTATACCCAAACCCACTGGGCTAGACCCAAACCCACTCGGCAAGACCTAAACCCACTCGGATAGACCCAAACCCACTCGGCTACACCCAAACCCACTCGGCTAGACCCAAACCCACTCCGCTAGACCCAAACCCACTCGGCTAGACCCAAACCGACTCGGCTAGGCCCAAACCCACTCGGCTAGACCAAAACCCACTCGGCTAGACCATAACCCACTCGGCTCGACCCAAACCCACTCAGCTAGACCCAAACCCACTCGGCTAGACCCAAACCCACTCGGCTAGACCCAAACCCACTCCGCTAGACCCAAACCCACTCCGCTAGACTCAAACCCACAAGGCTAGACCCAAACCCACTCGGCTAGACCCAATCCCACTCCGCTAGACGCAAACCCTCTCCGCTAGACCCAAACCCACTCGGCTGGACCCAAACCCACTCCGCTAGACCCAAACCCACTCCGCTAGACCCAAACCCACTCCGCTAGAACCAAACCCACTCCGCTAGACCCAAACCCACACCGCTAGACCCAAACCCACTCGGCTAGACCCAAACCCACTCGGCTAGACCCCAACCCACTCGGCTAGATCCAAACCCACTCCGCTAGACCCAAACCCAATCTGCTAGACCCAAACCCACTCCGCTAGACCCAAACCCACTCGGCTAGACCCAAACCCACTCGGCTAGACCCAAACCCACTCGGCTATACCCAAACCCACTAGGCTATACCCAAACCCACTCGGCTAGACTCAAACCCACTCGGCTAGACCCAAACCCACTCGGCTAGACCCAAACCCACTCGGCTAGACCCAAACCCACTCCGCTAGACCCAAACCCACTCGGCTAGACCCAAACCCACACCGCTAGACCCAAACCCACTCGCCCAGACCCAAACCCACTCGGCTAGACCCAAACCCACTCGGCTAGAACCAAACCCACTCGGATAGACCCAAACCCAGTCTGCTAGACCCAAACCCACTCCGCTAGACCCAAACCCACTTGGCTAGACCCAAACCCACTCGCCTGCACGCAAACCCATTCGGCTAGACACAAACAAACTCGGCAAGACCCAAACCCACTCGGCTGGACCCAAACCCACTCGGCCAGACCCAAACCCACTCGGCTAGACCCAAACCCACTATGCTAGATGCAAACCCACTCGGCTAGTCCCAAACCCGCTCGGCTAGACACAAACCAACTCCGCCAGACCCAAACCCACTCCGCTAGACCCAAACCCACTCGGCTAGACCCAAACCCACTCGGCTAGACCCAAACCCACTGGGCTAGACCCAAACCCACTCGGGTATAGCCAAACCCACTCGGCTAGACCCAAACCCACTCGGCTAGACCCAAACCCATTCGGCTAGACCCAAACCCACTATGCTAGACGCAAACCCACTCGGCTAGTCCCAAACCCACTCGGCTAGACCCAAACCAACTCGGCTAGACCCAAACCCACTCCGCTATACGCAAACCCACTCCGCTAGACCCAAATCCACTCCGCTAGACCCAAACCCACTCGGCCAGACCCAAACCCATTCGGCTAGACCCAAACAAACTCGGCTAGACCCAAACCCACTCGGCTAGACCCAAACCCACTCGGCTAGACCCAATCCCATTCGGCTAGACCCAAACCCACTCCGCTAGACCCAAACCAACTCCGCTAGACCCAAACCCACTCGGCTAGACCCAAACCCATTCCGCTAGACCCAAACCCACTCGGCTAGACCCAAACCCACTCGGCTAGACCCAAACCCACTCCGCTAGACCCAAACCCACTCCGCTAGACCCAAACCCACTCCGCTAGAACCAATCCCACTCCGCTAGACCCAATCCCACACCGCTAGACCCAAACCCACTCGGCTAGAACCAAACCCACTCGGCTAGACCCAAACCCACTCGGCTAGACACAAACCCACTCGGCTAGACCCAAACATACTCGGCTGGACCCAAACACACTCGGCTAGACCCAAACCCATTCGGCTAGACCCAAACCCACTCCGCTAGGCCCAAACCAACTCCGCTAGACCCAAACCCACTCCGCTATACCCAAACCCATTCCGCTAGACCCAAACTCACTCCGCTAGACCCAAACCCACTCCGCTAGACCCAAACCAACTCGGCTACACCCAAACCCACTCGTCTAGAACCAAACCCACTCGGCTAGTCCCAAACCCACTCGGCTACACCCAAACACACTCGGCTTGACCCCTACCCACTCCGCTAGACCAAAACCCATTCGGCTAGACCCAAACCCACTCCACTAGACCCAAACCCACTTCGCTAGACCCAAACCCACTCGGCTAGACCCAAACCCACTCGGCTAGACCAAAATCCACTCGGCTAGATCAAAACCCACTCGGCAAGACCCAAACCCACTCGGCTGGACCCAAACCCACTCGGCTAGACTCAAACCCACACGGCTAGACCCAAACCCACTCGGCTAGACCCAATCCCACTCCACTAGACGCAAACCCTCTCCGCTAGACCCAAACCCAACTCGGCTAGACCCAAACCCACTCGGCTAGACCCAAACCCACTCCGCTAGACCCAAACCCACTCCGCTAGAACCAATCCCACTCCGCTAGACCCAAACCCACACCGCTAGACCCAAACCCACTCGGCTAGACCCAAACCCACTCGGCTAGACCCAAACCCACTCGGCTAGACCCAAACCCACTCGGCTAGACCCAAACCCACTCTGCTAGACCCAAACCCACTCCGCTAGAGCCAAACCCACTTGGCTAGACCCAAACCCACTCGGCTAGACCCAAACCCATTCGGCTAGACCCAAACAAACTCGGCTAGACCCAAACCCACTCCGCTAGACCCAAACACATTCCGCTAGACCCAAAGCTACTCCGCTAGCCCCAAACCCACTCCGCTAGACCCAAACCCACTCGGCTAGACCCAAACCCACTGGGCTAGACTCAAACCCACTCGGCTATACCCAAACCCACTGGGCTAGACCCAAACACACTCGGCAAGACCTAAACCCACTCGGATAGACCCAAACCCACTCGGCTACACCCAAACCCACTCGGCTAGACCAAACCCACTCCGCTAGACCCAAACCCACTCGGCTAGACCCAAACCCAGTCGGCTAGACCCAAACCCACTCGGCTAGGCCAAAACCCACTCGGCTAGACCAAAACCCACTCGGCTCGACCCAAACCCACTCAGCTAGACCCAAACCCACTCGGCTAGACCCAAACCCACTCGGCTAGACCCAAACCCACTCCGCTAGACCCAAACCCACTCCGCTAGACTCAAACCCACAAGGCTAGACCCAAACCCACTCCGCTAGAACCAAACCCACTCCGCTAGACCCAAACCCACTCCGCCAGCCCCAAACCCACTCGGCTAGACCCAAACCCACACCGCTAGACCCAAACCCACTCGCCCAGACCCAAACCCACTCGGCTAGACCCAAACCCACTCGGCTAGACCCAAACCCACTCCGCCAAACCCAAACCCACTCGGCTAGACCCAAACCCATTCCGCTAGACCCAAACCCACTCGGCTAGACCCAATCCCACTCGGCTAGACCCATACCTACTCCACCAGACCCAAACCCATTCGGCTAGACCCCAACCCACTCCACTAGACCCAAACCCACTCCGCTAGACCCAAACCCACTCCGCTAGAACCAAACCCACTCCGCTAGAGGAAAACCCACTCGGCTAGACCCAAACCCACTCGGCTAGACCCAAACCCACTCGGCTAGACCCAAACTCACTCCACTCGACCCATAACCACTCCGCTAGACCCAAAACCACTCGGCTAGACCCAACCCCCTCGGCTAGGCCCAAACCCACTTCGCTAGACCCAAATCCACTCCGCTAGACCCAAACCCACTCGGCTAGACCCAAATCCACTCGGCTACACCCAAACCCACTGGGCTAGACCCAAACCCACTCGGCTATACCCAAACCCACTGGGCTAGACCCAAACCCACTCGGCTATACCCAAACCCACTCGGCTAGACCCAAACCCACTCCGCTAGACCCAAACCCACTCGGCTAGACCCAAACCCACTCGGCTAGACCCAAACCCACTCCGCTAGACCCAAACCCACTTGGCTACACCCAAACCCACTCGGCTAGACCCAATCCCACTCGGCTAGACCCATACCCACTCCGCTAGACCCAAACCCATTCGGCTAGATGCAAACCCACCCCACTAGACCCAAACCCACTCCGCTAGACCCAAACCCACTCGGCTAGACCCAAACCCACTCGGCTAGACCCAAACCGACTCCGCTAGACCCAAACCCACTCGGCTAGACCCAAACCCACTCGGCTAGACCCAATCCCACTCGGCTAGACCCATACCTACTCCGCTAGACCCAAACCCATTCGGCTAGACCCAAACCCACTCCACTAGACCCAAACCCACTCCGCTAGACCCAAACCCACTCCGCTAGAATCAAACCCTCTCCGCTAGACCCAAACCCACTCGGCTAGACCCAAACCCACTCGGCTAGACCCAAACCCACTCGGCTAGACCCAAACCCACCGCTCGACCCATAACCACACCGCTAGACCCAAAACCACTCGGCTAGACCCAAACCCACTCGGCTAGACCCAAATCCACTCGGCTGGACCCAAACCCACTGGGCTAGACCCAAACCCACTCGGCTAGACCCAAACCCACTGGGCTAGACCCAAACCCACTCGGCTATACCCAAACCCACTCGGCTAGACCTAAACCCACTCCGCTAGACCCAAACCCACGTGGCTCGACCCAAACCCACTCCGCTAGACCGAAACCCACTCCGCTAGACCCAAACCCAGTCGGCTAGACCCAAACCCACTCGGCTAGACCCAAACCCACTCCGCTAGACCCAAACCCACTCGGCTACACCCAAACCCACTCGGCTAGACCCAATCCCACTTGGCTAGACCCATACCCACTTGGCTAGACCCATACCCACTCCGCTAGACCCAAACCCATTCGGCTAGACCCAAACCAACTCCGCTAGACCCAAACCAACTCCGCTAGACCCAAACCCAATCCGCTAGAACCAAACCCACTCCGCTAGACCCAGACCCACTCGGCTAGACCCAAACCCACTCGGCTAGACCAGAACCCACTCGGCTAGACGCAAATCCACTCCACTAGACCCATAACCACTCCGCTAGACCCAAACCCTCTCGGTTAGGCCCAAACCCACTTCGCTAGACAGAAACAAACTCGGCTAGACACAAACCCAATCGGCTAGACACAAACCCACTCGGCTAGACCCAAACCCACACCGCTAGAACCAAACCCACTCGGATAGACCCAAACCCAGTCTGCTAGACCCAAACCCACTCCGCTAGACCCAAACCCACTTGGCTAGACCCAAACCCACTCGCCTGGACGCAAACCCATTCGGCTAGACACAAACAAACTCGGCAAGACCCAAACCCACTCGGCTGGACCCAAACCCACTCGGCTAGACCCAAACCCACTCGGCTAGACTCAAACCCACTCTGCTAGATGCAAACCCACTCGGCTAGTCCCAAACCCGCTCGGCTAGACACAAACCAACTCCGCCAGACCCAAACCCACTCCGCTAGACCCAAACCCACTCGGCTAGACCCAAACCCACTCGGCTAGACCCAAACCCACTGGGCTAGACCCAAACCCACTCGGGTATAGCCAAACCCACTCGGCTAGACCCAAACCCACTCGGCTAGACCCAAACCCATTCGGCTAGACCCAAACAAACTCGGCTAGACCCAAACCCACTCGGCTAGACCCAAACCCACTCGGCTAGACCCAATCCCATTCGGCTAGACCCAAACCCACTCCGCTAGACCCAAACCAACTCCGCTAGACCCAAACCCACTCGGCTCGACCCAAACCCATTCCGCTAGACCCAAACCCACTCCGCTAGACCCAAACCCACTCGGCTAGACCCAAACCCACTCGTCTAGAACCAAACCCACTCGGCTAGTCCCAAACCCACTATGCTACACCCAAACCCACTCGGCTAGACTCAAACCCACTCGGCTAGACCCAAACCCACTCGGCTAGACCCAATCCCACTCCGCTAGACGCAAACCCACTCCGCTAGACCCAAACCCACTCGGCTAGACGCAAACCCACTCCGCTAGACCCAAACCCACTCCGCGAGACCCAAACCCACTCCGCTAGAACCAATCCCACTCCGCTAGACCCAATCCCACACCGCTAGACCCAAACCCACTCGGCTAGAACCAAACCCACTCGGCTAGACCCAAACCCACTCGGCTAGACACAAATCCACTCGGCTAGACCGAAACATACTCGGCTGGACCCAAACACACTCGGCTAGACCCAAACCCATTCGGCTAGACCCAAACCCACTCCGCTAGGCCCAAACCAACTCCGCTAGACCCAAACCCACTCGGCTAGACCCAAACCCATTCCGCTAGACCCAAACCCACTCCGCTAGACCCAAACCCACTCCGCTAGACCCAAACCAACTCGGCTACACCCAAACCCACTCGTCTAGAACCAAACCCACTCGGCTAGTCCCAAACCCACTCGGCTACACCCAAACACACTCGGCTAGCCCCATACCCACTCCGCTAGACCCAAACCCATTCGGCTAGACCCAAACCCACTCCACTAGACCCAAACCCACTTCGCTAGACCCAAACCCACTCGGCTAGACCCAAACCCACTCGGCTAGACCAAAATCCACTCGGCTAGATCAAAACCCACTCGGCAAGACCCAAACCCACTCGGCTGGACCCAAACCCACTCGGCTAGACTCAAACCCACTCGGCTAGACCCAATCCCACTCCACTAGACGCAAACCCTCTCCGCTAGACCCAAACCCACTCGGCTAGACCCAAACCCACTCGGCTAGGCCCAAACCCACTCCGCTAGACCCAAACCCACTCCGCTAAAACCAATCCCACTCCACTAGACCCAAACCCACACCGCTAGACCCAAACCCACTCGGCTAGACCCAAACCCACTCGGCTAGACCCAAACCCACTCGGCTAGACCCAAACCCACTCGGCTAGACCCAAACCCACTCTGCTAGACCCAAACCCACTCCGCTAGAGCCAAACCCACTTGGCTAGACCCAAACCCACTCGGCTAGACCCAAACCCATTCGGCTAGACCCAAACAAACTCGGCTAGACCCAAACCCACTCCGCTAGACCCAAACACATTCCGCTAGACCCAAAGCTACTCCGCTAGACCCAAACCCACTCCGCTAGACCCAAACCCACTCGGCTAGACCCAAACCCACTGGGCTAGACTCAAACCCACTCGGCTATACCCAAACCCACTGGGCTAGACCCAAACCCACTCGGCAAGACCTAAACCCACTCGGATAGACCCAAACCCACTCGGCTACACCCAAACCCACTCGGCTAGACCAAAACCCACTCGGCTAGACCAAAACCCACTCGGCTCGACCCAAACCCACTCAGCTAGACCCAAACCCACTCGGCTAGACCCAAACCCACTCGGCTAGACCCAAACCCACTCCGCTAGACCCAAACCCACTCCGCTAGACTCAAACCCACAAGGCTAGACCCAAACCCACTCCGCTAGACCCAATCCCACTCCGCTAGACGCAAACCCTCTCCGCTAGACCCAAACCCACTCGGCTAGACCCAAACCCACTCGGCTAGACCCAAACCCACTCCGCTAGACCCAAACCCACTCCGCTAGAACCAAACCCACTCCGCTAGACCCAAACCCACTCCGCCAGCCCCAAACCCACTCGGCTAGACCCAAACCCACACCGCTAGATCCAAACCCACTCGCCCAGACCCAAACCCACTCGGCTAGACCCAAACCCACTCGGCTAGACCCAAACCCACTCCGCCAGACCCAAACCCACTCGGCTAGACCCAAACCCATTCCGCTAGACCCAAACCCACTCGGCTAGACCCAATCCCACTCGGCTAGACCCATACCTACTCCACTAGACCCAAACCCATTCGGCTAGACCCCAACCCACTCCACTAGACCCAAACCCACTCCGCTAGACCCAAACCCACTCCGCTAGAACCAAACCCACTCCGCTAGAGCAAAACCCACTCGGCTAGACCCAAACCCACTCGGCTAGACCCAAACCCACTCGGCTAGACCCAAACTCACTCCACTCGTCCCATAACCACTCCGCTAGACCCAAAACCACTCGGCTAGACCCAAACCCCCTCGGCTAGGCCCAAACCCACTTCGCTAGACCCAAATCCACTCCGCTAGACCCAAACCCACTCGGCTAGACCCAAATCCACTCGGCTACACCCAAACCCACTGGGCTAGACCCAAACCCACTCGGCTATACCCAAACCCACTGGGCTAGACCCAAACCCACTCGGCTATACCCAAACCCACTCGGCTAGACCCAAACCCACTCCGCTAGACCCAAACCCACTCGGCTAGACCCAAACCCACTCGGCTAGACCCAAACCCACTCCGCTAGACCCAAACCCACTTGGCTACACCCAAACCCACTCGGCTAGACCCAATCCCACTCGGCTAGACCCATACCCACTCCGCTAGACCCAAACCCATTCGGCTAGATGCAAACCCACCCCACTAGACCCAAACCCACTCCGCTAGACATAAACCCACTCGGCTAGACCCAAACCCACTCGGCTAGACCCAAACCGACTCCGCTAGACCCAAACCCACTCGGCTAGACCCAAACCCACTCGGCTAGACCCAATCCCACTCGGCTAGACCCATACCTACTCCGCTAGACCCAAACCCATTCGGCTAGACCCAAACCCACTCCACTAGACCCAAACCCACTCCGCTAGACCCAAACCCACTCCGCTAGAATCAAACCCACTCCGCTAGACCCAAACCCACTCGGCTAGACCCAAACCCACTCGGCTAGACCCAAACCCACTCGGCTAGACCCAAACCCACCGCTCGACCCATAACCACACCGCTAGACCCAAAACCACTCGGCTAGACCCAAACCCACTCGGCTAGACCCAAATGCACTCGGCTGGACCCAAACCCACTGGGCTAGACCCAAACCCACTCGGCTAGACCCAAACCCACTGGGCTAGACCCAAACCCACTCGGCTATACCCAAACCCACTCGGCTAGACCTAAACCCACTCCGCTAGACCCAAACCCACTCCGCTAGAACCAAACCCACTCCGCTAGACCCAAACCCACTCCGCCAGCCCCAAACCCACTCGGCTAGACCCAAACCCACACCGCTAGACCCAAACCCACTCGCCCAGACCCAAACCCACTCGGCTAGACCCAAACCCACTCGGCTAGACCCAAACCCACTCCGCCAGACCCAAACCCACTCGGCTAGACCCAAACCCATTCCGCTAGACCCAAACCCACTCGGCTAGACCCAAACCCACTCGGCTAGACCCAAACCCACTCCGCTAGACCCAAACCCACTCCGCTAGAACCAAACCCACTCCGCTAGACCCAAACCCACTCCGCCAGCCCCAAACCCACTCGGCTAGACCCAAACCCACACCGCTAGACCCAAACCCACTCGCCCAGACCCAAACCCACTCGGCTAGACCCAAACCCACTCGGCTAGACCCAAACCCACTCCGCCAAACCCAAACCCACTCGGCTAGACCCAAACCCATTCCGCTAGACCCAAACCCACTCGGCTAGACCCAATCCCACTCGGCTAGACCCATACCTACTCCACTAGACCCAAACCCATTCGGCTAGACCCCAACCCACTCCACTAGACCCAAACCCACTCCGCTAGACCCAAACCCACTCCGCTAGAACCAAACCCACTCCGCTAGAGGAAAACCCACTCGGCTAGACCCAAACCCACTCGGCTAGACCCAAACCCACTCGGCTAGACCCAAACTCACTCCACTCGACCCATAACCACTCCGCTAGACCCAAAACCACTCGGCTAGACCCAACCCCCTCGGCTAGGCCCAAACCCACTTCGCTAGACCCAAATCCACTCCGCTAGACCCAAACCCACTCGGCTAGACCCAAATCCACTCGGCTACACCCAAACCCACTGGGCTAGACCCAAACCCACTCGGCTATACCCAAACCCACTGGGCTAGACCCAAACCCACTCGGCTATACCCAAACCCACTCGGCTAGACCCAAACCCACTCCGCTAGACCCAAACCCAGTCGGCTAGACCCAAACCCACTCGGCTAGACCCAAACCCACTCCGCTAGACCCAAACCACTTGGCTACACCCAAACCCACTCGGCTAGACCCAATCCCACTCGGCTAGACCCATACCCACTCCGCTAGACCCAAACCCATTCGGCTAGATGCAAACCCACCCCACTAGACCCAAACCCACACCGCTAGACCCAAACCCACTCGGCTAGACCCAAACCCACTCGGCTAGACCCAAACCGACTCCGCTAGACCCAAACCCACTCGGCTAGACCCAAACCCACTCGGCTAGACCCAATCCCACTCGGCTAGACCCATACCTACTCCGCTAGACCCAAACCCATTCGGCTAGACCCAAACCCACTCCACTAGACCCAAACCCACTCCGCTAGACCCAAACCCACTCCGCTAGAATCAAACCCTCTCCGCTAGACCCAAACCCACTCGGCTAGACCCAAACCCACTCGGCTAGACCCAAACCCACTCGGCTAGACCCAAACCCACCGCTCGACCCATAACCACACCGCTAGACCCAAAACCACTCGGCTAGACCCAAACCCACTCGGCTAGACCCAAATCCACTCGGCTGGACCCAAACCCACTGGGCTAGACCCAAACCCACTCGGCTAGACCCAAACCCACTAGGCTAGACCCAAACCCACTCGGCTATACCCAAACCCACTCGGCTAGACCTAAACCCACTCCGCTAGACCCAAACCCACGTGGCTAGACCCAAACCCACTCCGCTAGACCGAAACCCACTCCGCTAGACCCAAACCCAGTCGGCTAGACCCAAACCCACTCGGCTAGACCCAAACCCACTCCGCTAGACCCAAACCCACTCGGCTACTCCCAAACCCACTCGGCTAGACCCAATCCCACTTGGCTAGACCCATACCCACTTGGCTAGACCCATACCCACTCCGCTAGACCCAAACCCATTCGGCTAGACCCAAACCAACTCCGCTAGACCCAAACCAACTCCGCTAGACCCAAACCCAATCCGCTAGAACCAAACCCACTCCGCTAGACCCAGACCCACTCGGCTAGACCCAAACCCACTCGGCTAGACCAGAACCCACACGGCTAGACGCAAATCCACTCCACTAGACCCATAACCACTCCGCTAGACCCAAACCCTCTCGGTTAGGCCCAAACCCACTTCGCTAGACAGAAACATACTCGGCTAGACACAAACCCAATCGGCTAGACACAAACCCACTCGGCTAGACCCAAACCCACACCGCTAGAACCAAACCCACTCGGATAGACCCAAACCCAGTCTGCTAGACCCAAACCCACTCCGCTAGACCCAAACCCACTTGGCTAGACCCAAACCCACTCGCCTGGACGCAAACCCATTCGGCTAGACACAAACAAACTCGGCAAGACCCAAACCCACTCGGCTGGACCCAAACCCACTCGGCTAGACCCAAACCCACTCGGCTAGACTCAAACCCACTATGCTAGATGCAAACCCACTCGGCTAGTCCCAAACCCGCTCGGCTAGACACAAACCAACTCCGCCAGACCCAAACCCACTCCGCTAGACCCAAACCCACTCGGCTAGACCCAAACCCACTCGGCTAGACCCAAACCCACTGGGCTAGACCCAAACCCACTCGGGTATAGCCAAACCCACTCGGCTAGACCCAAACCCACTCGGCTAGACCCAAACCCATTCGGCTAGACCCAAACAAACTCGGCTGGACCCAAACCCACTCGGCTAGACCCAAACCCACTCGGCTAGACCCAATCCCATTCGGCTAGACCCAAACCCACTCCGCTAGACCCAAACCAACTCCGCTCGACCCAAACCCACTCGGCTCGACCCAAACCCATTCCGCTAGACCCAAACCCACTCCGCTAGACCCAAACCCACTCGGCTAGACCCAAACCCACTCGTCTAGAACCAAACCCACTCGGCTAGTCCCAAACCCACTATGCTGCACCCAAACCCACTCGGCTAGACTCAAACCCACTCGGCTAGACCCAAACCCACTCGGCTAGACCCAATCCCACTCCGCTAGACGCAAACCCACTCCGCTAGACGCAAACCCACTCGGCTAGACGCAAACCCACTCCGCTAGACCCAAACCCACTCCGCGAGACCCAAACCCACTCCGCTAGAACCAATCCCACTCCGCTAGACCCAATCCCACACCGCTAGACCCAAACCCACTCGGCTAGAACCAAACCCACTCGGCTAGACCCAAACCCACTCGGCTAGACACAAACCCACTCGGCTAGACCGAAACATACTCGGCTGGACCCAAACACACTCGGCTAGACCCAAACCCATTCGGCTAGACCCAAACCCACTCCGCTAGGCCCAAACCAACTCCGCTAGACCCAAACCCACTCGGCTAGACCCAAACCCATTCCGCTAGACCCAAACCCACTCCGCTAGACCCAAACCCACTCCGCTAGACCCAAACCAACTCGGCTACACCCAAACCCACTCGTCTAGAACCAAACCCACTCGGCTAGTCCCAAACCCACTCGGCTACACCCAAACACACTCGGCTAGACCCATACCCACTCCGCTAGACCCAAACCCATTCGGCTAGACCCAAACCCACTCCACTGGACCCAAACCCACTTCGCTAGACCCAAACCCACTCGGCTAGACCCAAACCCACTCGGCTAGACCAAAATCCACTCGGCTAGATCAAAACCCACTCGGCAAGACCCAAACCCACTCGGCTGGACCCAAACCCACTCGGCTAGACTCAAACCCACACGGCTAGACCCAAACCCACTCGGCTAGACCCAATCCCACTCCACTAGACGCAAACCCTCTCCGCTAGACCCAAACCCACTCGGCTAGACCCAAACCCACTCGGCTAGGCCCAAACCCACTCCGCTAGACCCAAACCCACTCCGCTAGAACCAATCCCACTCCGCTAGACCCAAACCCACACCGCTAGACCCAAACCCACTCGGCTAGACCCAAACCCACTCGGCTAGACCCAAACCCACTCGGCTAGACCCAAACCCACTCGGCTAGACCCAAACCCACTCTGCTAGACCCAAACCCACTCCGCTAGAGCCAAACCCACTTGGCTAGACCCAAACCCACTCGGCTAGACCCAAACCCATTCGGCTAGACCCAAACAAACTCGGCTAGACCCAAACCCACTCCGCTAGACCCAAACACATTCCGCTAGACCCAAAGCTACTCCGCTAGACCCAAACCCACTCCGCTAGACCCAAACCCACTCGGCTAGACCCAAACCCACTGGGCTAGACTCAAACCCACTCGGCTATACCCAAACCCACTGGGCTAGACCCAAACCCACTCGGCAAGACCTAAACCCACTCGGATAGACCCAAACCCACTCGGCTACACCCAAACCCTCTCGGCTAGACCAAAACCCACTCGGCTCGACCAAAACCCACTCGGCTCGACCCAAACCCACTCAGCTCGACCCAAACCCACTCGGCTAGACCCAAACCCACTCGGCTAGACCCAAACCCACTCCGCTAGACCCAAACCCACTCCGCTAGACTCAAACCCACAAGGCTAGACCCAAACCCACTCCGCTAGACCCAATCCCACTCCGCTAGACGCAAACCCTCTCCGCTAGACCCAAACCCACTCGGCTAGACCCAAACCCACTCGGCTAGACCCAAACCCACTCCGCTAGACCCAAACCCACTCCGCTAGAACCAAACCCACTCCGCTAGACCCAAACCCACTCCGCCAGCCCCAAACCCACTCGGCTAGACCCAAACCCACACCGCTAGACCCAAACCCACTCGCCCAGACCCAAACCCACTCGGCTAGACCCAAACCCACTCGGCTAGACCCAAACCCACTCCGCCAGACCCAAACCCACTCGGCTAGACCCAAACCCATTCCGCTAGACCCAAACCCACTCGGCTAGACCCAATCCCACTCGGCTAGACCCATACCTACTCCACTAGACCCAAACCCATTCGGCTAGACCCCAACCCACTCCACTAGACCCAAACCCACTCCGCTAGACCCAAACCCACTCCGCTAGAACCAAACCCACTCCGCTAGAGCAAAACCCACTCGGCTAGACCCAAACCCACTCGGCTAGACCCAAACTCACTCCACTCGTCCCATAACCACTCCGCTAGACCCAAAACCACTCGGCTAGACCCAAACCCCCTCGGCTAGGCCCAAACCCACTTCGCTAGACCCAAATCCACTCCGCTAGACCCAAACCCACTCGGCTAGACCCAAATCCACTCGGCTACACCCAAACCCACTGGGCTAGACCCAAACCCACTCGGCTATACCCAAACCCACTGGGCTAGACCCAAACCCACTCGGCTATACCCAAACCCACTCGGCTAGACCCAAACCCACTCCGCTAGACCCAAACCCACTCGGCTAGACCCAAACCCACTCGGCTAGACCCAAACCCACTCCGCTAGACCCAAACCCACTTGGCTACACCCAAACCCACTCGGCTAGACCCAATCCCACTCGGCTAGACCCATACCCACTCCGCTAGACCCAAACCCATTCGGCTAGATGCAAACCCACCCCACTAGACCCAAACCCACTCCGCTAGACATAAACCCACTCGGCTAGACCCAAACCCACTCGGCTAGACCCAAACCGACTCCGCTAGACCCAAACCCACTCGGCTAGACCCAAACCCACTCGGCTAGACCCAATCCCACTCGGCTAGACCCATACCTACTCCGCTAGACCCAAACCCATTCGGCTAGACCCAAACCCACTCCACTAGACCCAAACCCACTCCGCTAGACCCAAACCCACTCCGCTAGAATCAAACCCACTCCGCTAGACCCAAACCCACTCGGCTAGACCCAAACCCACTCGGCTAGACCCAAACCCACTCGGCTAGACCCAAACCCACCGCTCGACCCATAACCACACCGCTAGACCCAAAACCACTCGGCTAGACCCAAACCCACTCGGCTAGACCCAAATGCACTCGGCTGGACCCAAACCCACTGGGCTAGACCCAAACCCACTCGGCTAGACCCAAACCCACTGGGCTAGACCCAAACCCACTCGGCTATACCCAAACCCACTCGGCTAGACCTAAACCCACTCCGCTAGACCCAAACCCACTCCGCTAGGACCAAACCCACTCCGCTAGACGAAAACCCACTCCGCCAGCCCCAAACCCACTCGGCTAGACCCAAACCCACACCGCTAGACCCAAACCCACTCGCCCAGACCCAAACCCACTCGGCTAGACCCAAACCCACTCGGCTAGACCCAAACCCACTCCGCCAGACCCAAACCCACTCGGCTAGACCCAAACCCATTCCGCTAGACCCAAACCCACTCGGCTAGACCCAATCCCACTCGGCTAGACCCATACCTACTCCACTAGACCCAAACCCATTCGGCTTGACCCCAACCCACTCCACTAGACCCAAACCCACTCCGCTAGACCCAAACCCACTCCGCTAGAACCAAACCCACTCCGCTAGAGCAAAACCCACTCGGCTAGACCCAAACCCACTCGGCTAGACCCAAACCCACTCGGCTAGACCCAAACTCACTCCACTCGTCCCATAACCACTCCGCTAGACCCAAAACCACTCGGCTAGACCCAAACCCCCTCGGCTAGGCCCAAACCCACTTCGCTAGACCCAAATCCACTCCGCTAGACCCAAACCCACTCGGCTAGACCCAAATCCACTCGGCTACACCCAAACCCACTGGGCTAGACCCAAACCCACTCGGCTATACCCAAACCCACTGGGCTAGACCCAAACCCACTCGGCTATACCCAAACCCACTCGGCTAGACCCAAACCCACTCCGCTAGACCCAAACCCACTCGGCTAGACCCAAACCCACTCGGCTAGACCCAAACCCACTCCGCTAGACCCAAACCCACTTGGCTACACCCAAACCCACTCGGCTAGACCCAATCCCACTCGGCTAGACCCATACCCACTCCGCTAGACCCAAACCCATTCGGCTAGATGCAAACCCACCCCACTAGACCCAAACCCACTCCGCTAGACATAAACCCTCTCGGCTAGACCCAAACCCACTCGGCTAGACCCAAACCGACTCCGCTAGCCCCAAACCCACTCGGCTAGACCCAAACCCACTCGGCTAGACCCAATCCCACTCGGCTAGACCCATACCTACTCCGCTAGACCCAAACCCATTCGGCTAGACCCAAACCCACTCCACTAGACCCAAACCCACTCCGCTAGACCCAAACCCACTCCGCTAGAATCAAACCCACTCCGCTAGACCCAAACCCACTCGGCTAGACCCAAACCCACTCGGCTAGACCCAAACCCACTCGGCTAGACCCAAACCCACCGCTCGACCCATAACCACACCGCTAGACCCAAAACCACTCGGCTAGACCCAAACCCACTCGGCTAGACCCAAATGCACTCGGCTGGACCCAAACCCACTGGGCTAGACCCAAACCCACTCGGCTAGACCCAAACCCACTGGGCTAGACCCAAACCCACTCGGCTATACCCAAACCCACTCGGCTAACCTAAACCCACTCCGCTAGAACTAAACCCACTCCGCTAGACCCAAACCCACGTGGCTAGACCCAAACCCACTCCGCTAGACCCAAACCCAGTCGGCTAGACCCAAACCCACTCGGCTAGACCCAAACCCACTCCGATAGACCCAAACCCACTCGGCTACACCCAAACCCACTCGGCTAGACCCAATCCCACTTGGCTAGACCCATACCCACTTGGCTAGACCCATACCCACTCCGCTAGACCCAAACCCATTCGGCTAGACCCAAACCAACTCCGCTAGACCCAAACCAACTCCGCTAGACCCAAACCCAATCCGCTAGAACCAAACCCACTCCGCTAGACCCAAACCCACTCCGCTAGACCCAGACCCACTCGGCTAGACCCAAACCCACTTGGCTAGACCCAAACCCACTCGGCTAGACCCAAACCCACTCCGCTAGACCCAAACCCACTCCGCTAGACTCAAACCCACAAGGCTAGACCCAAACCCACTCCGCTAGACCCAATCCCACTCCGCTAGACGCAAACCCTCTCCGCTAGACCCAAACCCACTCGGCTACACCCAAACCCACTCGGCTAGACCCAAACCCACTCCGCTAGACCCAAACCCACTCCGCTAGAACCAAACCCACTCCGCTAGACCCAAACCCACTCCGCCAGCCCGAAACCCACTCGGCTAGACCCAAACCCACACCGCTAGACCCAAACCCACTCGCCCAGACCCAAACCCACTCGGCTAGACCCAAACCCACTCGGCTAGACCCAAACCCACTCCGCCAGACCCAAACCCACTCGGCTAGACCCAAACCCATTCCGCTAGACCCAAACCCACTCGGCTAGACCCAATCCCACTCGGCTAGACCCATACCTACTCCACTAGACCCAAACCCATTCGGCTAGACCCCAACCCACTCCACTAGACCCAAACCCACTCCGCTAGACCCAAACCCACTCCGCTAGAACCAAACCCACTCCGCTAGAGCAAAACCCACTCGGCTAGACCCAAACCCACTCGGCTAGAACCAAACCCACTCGGCTAGACCCAAACTCACTCCACTCGTCCCATAACCACTCCGCTAGACCCAAAACCACTCGGCTAGACCCAAACCCCCTCGGCTAGGCCCAAACCCACTTCGCTAGACCCAAATCCACTCCGCTAGACCCAAACCCACTCGGCTAGACCCAAATCCACTCGGCTACACCCAAACCCACTGGGCTAGACCCAAACCCACTCAGCTATACCCAAACCCACTGGGCTAGACCCAAACCCACTCGGCTATACCCAAACCCACTCGGCTAGACCCAAACCCACTCCGCTAGACCCAAACCCACTCGGCTAGACCCAAACCCACTCGGCTAGACCCAAACCCACTCCGCTAGACCCAAACCCACTTGGCTACACCCAAACCCACTCGGCTAGACCCAATCCCACTCGGCTAGACCCATACCCACTCCGCTAGACCCAAACCCATTCGGCTAGATGCAAACCCACCCCACTAGACCCAAACCCACTCCGCTAGACCCAAACCCACTCGGCTAGACCCAAACCCACTCGGCTAGACCCAAACCGACTCCGCTAGACCCAAACGCACTCGGCTAGACCCAAACCCACTCGGCTACACCCAATCCCACTCGGCTAGACCCATACCTACTCCGCTAGACCCAAACCCATTCGGCTAGACCCAAACCCACTCCACTAGACCCAAACCCACTCCGCTAGACCCAAACCCACTCCGCTAGAATCAAACCCACTCCGCTAGACCCAAACCCACTCGGCTAGACCCAAACCCACTCGGCTAGACCCAAACCCACTCGGCTAGACCCAAACCCACCGCTCGACCCATAACCACACCGCTCGACCCAAAACCACTCGGCTAGACCCAAACCCACTCGGCTAGACCCAAATGCACTCGGCTGGACCCAAACCCACTGGGCTAGACCCAAACCCACTCGGCTAGACCCAAACCCACTGGGCTAGACCCAAACCCACTCGGCTATACCCAAACCCACTCGGCTAGACCTAAACCCACTCCGCTAGACCTAAACCCACTCCGCTAGACCCAAACCCACGTGGCTAGACCCAAACCCACTCCGCTAGACCCAAACCCAGTCGGCTAGACCCAAACCCACTCGGCTAGACCCAAACCCACTCCGATAGACCCAAACCCACTCGGCTACACCCAAACCCACTCGGCTAGACCCAATCCCACTTGGCTAGACCCATACCCACTTGGCTAGACCCATACCCACTCCGCTAGACCCAAACCCATTCGGCTAGACCCAAACCAACTCCGCTAGACCCAAACCAACTCCGCTAGACCCAAACCCAATCCGCTAGAACCAAACCCACTCCGCTAGACCCAGACCCACTCGGCTAGACCCAAACCCACTCGGCTAGACCAGAACCCACTCGGCTAGACGCAAACCCACTCCACTAGACCCATAACCACTCCGCTAGACCCAAAACCACTCGGCTAGACCCAAACCCTCTCGGTTAGGCCCAAACCCACTTCGCTAGACAGAAACAAACTCGGCTAGACACAAACCCAATCGGCTAGACACAAACCCACTCGGCTACAACCAAACCCACTCGGCTCGACCCAAACCCACTCCACTAGAACCAAACCCACTCCGCTAGACCCAAACCCACTTCGCTAGACCCAAATCCACTCCGCTAGACCCAAACCCACTCGGCTAGACCCAAATCCACTCGGCTACACCCAAACCCACTGGGCTAGACCCAAACCCACTCGGCTATACCCAAACCCACTGGGCTAGACCCAAACCCACTCGGCTATACCCAAACCCACTCGGCTAGACCCAAACCCACTCCGCCAGACCCAAACCCACTCGGCTAGACCCAAACCCACTCCGCTAGACCCAAACCCACTCCGCTAGACCGAAACCCACTCGGCTACACCCAAACCCACTCGGCTAGACCCAATCCCACTCGGCCAGACCCATACCCACTCCGCTAGACCCAAACCCATTCGGCTAGACCCAAACCCACCCCGCTAGACCCAAACCCACTCCGTTAGACCCAAACCCACTCGGCTAGACCCAAACCCACTCGGCTAGACCCAAACCCACTCGGCTAGACCCAATCCCACTCGGCTAGACCCAAACCCTCTCGGTTAGGCCCAAACCCACTTCGCTAGACAGAAACAAACTCGGCTAGACACAAACCCAATCGGCTAGACACAAACCCACTCGGCTACAACCAAACCCACTCGGCTCGACCCAAACCCACTCCACTAGAACCAAACCCACTCCGCTAGACCCAAACCCACTTCGCTAGACCCAAATCCACTCCGCTAGACCCAAACCCACTCGGCTAGACCCAAATCCACTCGGCTACACCCAAACCCACTGGGCTAGACCCAAACCCACTCGGCTATACCCAAACCCACTGGGCTAGACCCAAACCCACTCGGCTATACCAAAACCCACTCGGCTAGACCCAAACCCACTCCGCCAGACCCAAACCCACTCGGCTAGACCCAAACCCACTCGGCTAGACCCAAACCCACTCTGCTAGACCGAAACCCACTCGGCTACACCCAAACCCACTCCGCTAGACCCAAACCCAGTCGGCAAGACCCAAACCCACTCGGCTAGACCCAAACCCACTCCGATAGACCCAAACCCACTCGGCTACACCCAAACCCACTCGGCTAGACCCAATCCCACTTGGCTAGACCCATACCCACTTGGCTAGACCCATACCCACTCCGCTAGACCCAAACCCATTCGGCTAGACCCAAACCAACTCCGCTAGACCCAAACCAACTCCGCTAGACCCAAACCCAATCCGCTAGAACCAAACCCACTCCGCTAGACCCAGACCCACTCGGCTAGACCCAAACCCACTCGGCTAGACCAGAACCCACTCGGCTAGACGCAAACCCACTCCACTAGACCCATAACCACTCCGCTAGACCCAAAACCACTCGGCTAGACCCAAACCCTCTCGGTTAGGCCCAAACCCACTTCGCTAGACAGAAACAAACTCGGCTAGACACAAACCCAATCGGCTAGACACAAACCCACTCGGCTACAACCAAACCCACTCGGCTCGACCCAAACCCACTCCACTAGAACCAAACCCACTCCGCTAGACCCAAACCCACTTCGCTAGACCCAAATCCACTCCGCTAGACCCAAACCCACTCGGCTAGACCCAAATCCACTCGGCTACACCCAAACCCACTGGGCTAGACCCAAACCCACTCGGCTATACCCAAACCCACTGGGCTAGACCCAAACCCACTCGGCTATACCCAAACCCACTCGGCTAGACCCAAACCCACTCCGCCAGACCCAAACCCACTCGGCTAGACCCAAACCCACTCGGCTAGACCCAAACCCACTCCGCTAGACCGAAACCCACTCGGCTACACCCAAACCCACTCGGCTAGACCCAATCCCACTCGGCCAGACCCATACCCACTCCGCTAGACCCAAACCCATTCGGCTAGACCCAAACCCACCCCGCTAGACCCAAACCCACTCCGTTAGACCCAAACCCACTCGGCTAGACCCAAACCCACTCGGCTAGACCCAAACCCACTCGGCTAGACCCAATCCCACTCGGCTAGACCCAAACCCTCTCGGTTAGGCCCAAACCCACTTCGCTAGACAGAAACAAACTCGGCTAGACACAAACCCAATCGGCTAGACACAAACCCACTCGGCTACAACCAAACCCACTCGGCTCGACCCAAACCCACTCCACTAGAACCAAACCCACTCCGCTAGACCCAAACCCACTTCGCTAGACCCAAATCCACTCCGCTAGACCCAAACCCACTCGGCTAGACCCAAATCCACTCGGCTACACCCAAACCCACTGGGCTAGACCCAAACCCACTCGGCTATACCCAAACCCACTGGGCTAGACCCAAACCCACTCGGCTATACCAAAACCCACTCGGCTAGACCCAAACCCACTCCGCCAGACCCAAACCCACTCGGCTAGACCCAAACCCACTCGGCTAGACCCAAACCCACTCCGCTAGACCGAAACCCACTCGGCTACACCCAAACCCACTCGGCTAGACCCAATCCCACTCGGCCAGACCCATACCCACTCCGCTAGACCCAAACCCATTCGGCTAGACCCAAACCCACCCCGCTAGACCCAAACCCACTCCGTTAGACCCAAACCCACTCGGCTAGACCCAAACCCACTCGGCTAGACCCAAACCCACTCGGCTAGACCCAAACCCACTCGGCTAGACCCAATCCCACTCGGCGAGACCCATACCTACTCCGCTAGACCCAAACCCATTCGGCTAGACCCAAACCCACTCCACTAGACCCAAACCCACTCCGCTAGACCCAAACCCACTCCGCTAGAATCAAACCCACTCCGCTAGACCCAAACCCACTTCGCTAGACCCATATCCACTCCGCTAGACCCAAACCCACTCGGCTAGACCCAAATCCACTCGGCTACACCCAAACCCACTGGGCTAGACCCAAACCCACTCGGCTATACCCAAACCCACTGGGCTAGACCCAAACCCACTCGGCTATACCCAAACCCACTCGGCTAGACCCAAACCCACTCCGCCAGACCCAAACCCACTCGGCTAGACCCAAACCCACTCGGCTAGACCCAAACCCACTCCGCTAGACCGAAACCCACTCGGCTACACCCAAACCCACTCGGCTAGACCCAATCCCACTCGGCCAGACCCATACCCACTCCGCTAGACCCAAACCCATTCGGCTAGACCCAAACCCACCCCGCTAGACCCAAACCCACTCCGTTAGACCCAAACCCACTCGGCTAGACCCAAACCCACTCGGCTAGACCCAAACCCACTCGGCTAGACCCAATCCCACTCGGCTAGACCCAAACCCTCTCGGTTAGGCCCAAACCCACTTCGCTAGACAGAAACAAACTCGGCTAGACACAAACCCAATCGGCTAGACACAAACCCACTCGGCTACAACCAAACCCACTCGGCTCGACCCAAACCCACTCCACTAGAACCAAACCCACTCCGCTAGACCCAAACCCACTTCGCTAGACCCAAATCCACTCCGCTAGACCCAAACCCACTCGGCTAGACCCAAATCCACTCGGCTACACCCAAACCCACTGGGCTATACCCAAACCCACTCGGCTATACCCAAACCCACTGGGCTAGACCCAAACCCACTCGGCTATACCAAAACCCACTCGGCTAGACCCAAACCCACTCCGCCAGACCCAAACCCACTCGGCTAGACCCAAACCCACTCGGCTAGACCCAAACCCACTCCGCTAGACCGAAACCCACTCGGCTACACCCAAACCCACTCGGCTAGACCCAATCCCACTCGGCCAGACCCATACCCACTCCGCTAGACCCAAACCCATTCGGCTAGACCCAAACCCACCCCGCTAGACCCAAACCCACTCCGTTACACCCACACCCACTCGGCTAGACCCAAACCCACTCGGCTAGACCCAAACCCACTCGGCTAGACCCAATCCCACTCGGCTAGACCCAAACCCACTCGGCTAGACCCAATCCCACTCGGCGAGACCCATACCTACTCCGCTAGACCCAAACCCATTTGGCTAGACCCAAACCCACTCCACTAGACCCAAACCCACTCCGCTAGACCCAAACCCACTCCGCTGGAATCAAACCCATCCGCTAGACCCAAACCCACTCGGCTAGACCCAAACCCACTCGGCTAGACCCAAACCCACTCGGCTAGACCCAAACCCACTCCGCTCGACCCATAACCACACCGCTAGACCCAAAACCACTCGGCTAGACCCAAACCCACTCGGCTAGGCCCAAATCCACTTCGCTAGACCCAAACCCACTCCGCTAGACCCAAACCAATTCGGATAGACCCAAATCCACTCGGCTAGACCCAAACCCACTGGGCTAGACCCAAACCCACTCGGCTAGACCCAAACCCACTGGGCTAGACCCAAACCCACTCGGCTATACCCAAACCCACTCGGCTAGACAGAAAAACCCACTCCGCTAGACCCAAACCCACGTGGCTAGACCCAAACCCACTCCGCTAGACCCAAACCCACTCGGCTAGACCCAAATCCACTCGGCTAGACCCAAACCCACTGGGCTAGACCCAAACCCACTCGGCTAGACCCAAACCCACTGGGCTAGACCCAAACTCACTCGGCTATACCCAAACCCACTCGGCTAGACAAAAAAACCCACTCCGCTAGACCCAAACCCACGTGGCTAGACCCAAACCCACTCCGCTAGACCCAAACCCACTCCGCTAGACCCAAACCCAGTCGGCTAGACCCAAACCCACTCGGCTAGACCCAAACCCACTCGGCTAGACCCAAACCCACTCCGCCAGACCCAAACCCACTCGGCTAGACCCAAACCCATTCCGCTAGACCCAAACCCACTCCGCTAGACCCAAACCCACTCGGCTAGACCCAAACCCACTGGGCTAGACTCAAACCCACTCGGCAATACCCAAACCCACTTGGCTAGACCCAAACCCACTCGGCTAGACCCAAACCCACTCGGCTAGACCCAAACCCACTCCGCTTGACCCAAACCCACTCGGCTAGACACAAATCCACTCCGCTAGATCCAAACCCACTCGGCTAGACCCAAACATTCTCGGCTGGACCCAAACCCACTCGGCTAGACCCAAACCCACTCGGCTATACCCAAACCCACACGGCTAGACCCAAACCCACTCCGCTAGACCCAAACCCACGCGGCTAGACCCAAACCCACTCCGCTAGACCCAAACCCACTCGGCTAGACCCAAACCCACTCGGCTAGACCCAAACCCACTCGGCTAGACCCAAACCCACTATGCTAGACCCAAACCCACTCGGCTACACCCAAACCCACTCGGCTAGACCCAATCCCACTCGGCCAGACCCATACCCACTCCGCTAGACCCAAACCCATTCGGCTAGACCCAAACCCACCCCGCTAGACCCAAACCCACTCCGTTAGACCCAAACCCACTCGGCTAGACCCAAACCCACTCGGCTAGACCCAAACCCACTCGGCTAGACCCAATCCCACTCGGCTAGACCCAAACCCTCTCGGTTAGGCCCAAACCCACTTCGCTAGACAGAAACAAACTCGGCTAGACACAAACCCAATCGGCTAGACACAAACCCACTCGGCTACAACCAAACCCACTCGGCTCGACCCAAACCCACTCCACTAGAACCAAACCCACTCCGCTAGACCCAAACCCACTTCGCTAGACCCAAATCCACTCCGCTAGACCCAAACCCACTCGGCTAGACCCAAATCCACTCGGCTACACCCAAACCCACTGGGCTATACCCAAACCCACTCGGCTATACCCAAACCCACTGGGCTAGACCCAAACCCACTCGGCTATACCAAAACCCACTCGGCTAGACCCAAACCCACTCCGCCAGACCCAAACCCACTCGGCTAGACCCAAACCCACTCGGCTAGACCCAAACCCACTCCGCTAGACCGAAACCCACTCGGCTACACCCAAACCCACTCGGCTAGACCCAATCCCACTCGGCCAGACCCATACCCACTCCGCTAGACCCAAACCCATTCGGCTAGACCCAAACCCACCCCGCTAGACCCAAACCCACTCCGTTACACCCACACCCACTCGGCTAGACCCAAACCCACTCGGCTAGACCCAAACCCACTCGGCTAGACCCAATCCCACTCGGCTAGACCCAAACCCACTCGGCTAGACCCAATCCCACTCGGCGAGACCCATACCTACTCCGCTAGACCCAAACCCATTCGGCTAGACCCAAACCCACTCCACTAGACCCAAACCCACTCCGCTAGACCCAAACCCACTCCGCTGGAATCAAACCCATCCGCTAGACCCAAACCCACTCGGCTAGACCCAAACCCACTCGGCTAGACCCAAACCCACTCGGCTAGACCCAAACCCACTCCGCTCGACCCATAACCACACCGCTAGACCCAAAACCACTCGGCTAGACCCAAACCCACTCGGCTAGGCCCAAATCCACTTCGCTAGACCCAAACCCACTCCGCTAGACCCAAACCAATTCGGATAGACCCAAATCCACTCGGCTAGACCCAAACCCACTGGGCTAGACCCAAACCCACTCGGCTAGACCCAAACCCACTGGGCTAGACCCAAACCCACTCGGCTATACCCAAACCCACTCGGCTAGACAGAAAAACCCACTCCGCTAGACCCAAACCCACGTGGCTAGACCCAAACCCACTCCGCTAGACCCAAACCCACTCGGCTAGACCCAAATCCACTCGGCTAGACCCAAACCCACTGGGCTAGACCCAAACCCACTCGGCTAGACCCAAACCCACTGGGCTAGACCCAAACTCACTCGGCTATACCCAAACCCACTCGGCTAGACAAAAAAACCCACTCCGCTAGACCCAAACCCACGTGGCTAGACCCAAACCCACTCCGCTAGACCCAAACCCACTCCGCTAGACCCAAACCCAGTCGGCTAGACCCAAACCCACTCGGCTAGACCCAAACCCACTCGGCTAGACCCAAACCCACTCCGCCAGACCCAAACCCACTCGGCTAGACCCAAACCCATTCCGCTAGACCCAAACCCACTCCGCTAGACCCAAACCCACTCGGCTAGACCCAAACCCACTGGGCTAGACTCAAACCCACTCGGCAATACCCAAACCCACTTGGCTAGACCCAAACCCACTCGGCTAGACCCAAACCCACTCGGCTAGACCCAAACCCACTCCGCTTGACCCAAACCCACTCGGCTAGACACAAATCCACTCCGCTAGATCCAAACCCACTCGGCTAGACCCAAACATTCTCGGCTGGACCCAAACCCACTCGGCTAGACCCAAACCCACTCGGCTATACCCAAACCCACACGGCTAGACCCAAACCCACTCCGCTAGACCCAAACCCACGCGGCTAGACCCAAACCCACTCCGCTAGACCCAAACCCACTCGGCTAGACCCAAACCCACTCGGCTAGACCCAAACCCACTCGGCTAGACCCAAACCCACTATGCTAGACCCAAACACACTCGGCTAGACCCAAACCCACTCGGCTAGACCCAATCCCACTCGGCTAGACCCATACCTACTCCGATAGACCCAAACCCATTCGGCTAGACCCAAACCCACTCCGCTAGACACAAACCCACTCCGCTAGACACAAACCCACTCCGCTAGAACCATACCCACTCCGCTAGACCCAAACCCACTCGGTTAGACCCAAACCCACTCGGCTAGACCCAAATCCACTCGGCTAGACCCAAACACACTCCACTCGACCCATAACCACTCCGCTAGACCCAAAACCACTCGGCTAGACCCAAACCCACTCGGCTAGGCCCAAACCCACTTCGCTGGACCCAAATCCACTCCGCTAGACCCAAACCCACTCGGCTAGACCCAAATCCACTCGGCTAGACCCAAACCCCCTGGGCTAGACCCAAACCCACTCGGCTATACCCAAACCCACTGGGCTAGACCCAAACCCACTCGGCTATACCCAAACCCACTCGGCTAGACCCAAACCCACTCCGCTGGACCCAAACCCACTCGGCTAGACCCAAACCCACTCCGCTAGACCCAAACGCACTCGGCTACACCCAAACCCACACGGCTAGAACCAATCCCACTCGGCTAGACCCATACCCACTCCGCTAGACCCAAACCCATTCGGCTAGACCCAAACCCACCCCGCTAGACCCAAACCCACTCCGCTAGACCCAAACCCACCCGGCTAGACCCAAACCCACTCGGCTAGACCCAAACCCACTCCGCTAGACCCAAACCCACTCGGCTAGACCCAAACCCACTCGGCTAGACACAAACCCACTCCGCTAGACCCAAACCCACTCCGCTAGAACCAAACCCACTCCGCTAAAACCAAACCCACTCGGCTAGACCCAAACCCACTCGGCTAGACCCAAACCCACTCCGCCAGACCCAAACCCAGTCGGCTAGACCCAAACCCATTCCGCTAGACCCAAACCCACTCCGCTAGACCCAAACCCACTCGGCTAGACCCAAACCCACTGGGCTAGACTCAAACCCACTCGGCAATACCCAAACCCACTTGGCTAGACCCAAACCCACTCGGCTAGACCCAAACCCACTCGGCTAGACCCAAACCCACTCGGCTAGACCCAAACCCACTCGGCTAGACCCAAATCCACTCCGCTAGACCCAAACCCACTCGGCTAGACCCAAACATTCTCGGCTAGACCCAAACCCACTCGGCTAGACCCAAACCCACTCGGCTATACCCAAACCCACTCGGCTAGCCCCAAACCCACTCCGCTAGACCCAAACCCACGCGGCTAGACCCAAACCCACTCCGCTAGACCCAAACCCACTCCGCTAGACCCAAACCCACTCGGCTAGACCCAAACCCACTCGGCTAGACCCAAACCCACTCTGCTAGACCCAAACACAATCGGCTAGACCCAAACCCACTCGGCTAGACCCAATCCCACTCGGCTAGACCCATACCTACTCCGCTAGACCCAAACCCATTCGGCTAGACCCAAACCCACTCCACTAGACCCAAACCCACTCCGCTAGACACAAACCCACTCCGCTAGAACCAAACCCACTCGGCTAGACCCAAACCCACTCTGCTAGACCCAAACACAATCGGCTAGACCCAAACCCACTGGGCTAGACCCAAATCCACTCCGCTAGACCCAAACCCCTCTCGGCTAGACCCAAACATTCTCGGCTAGACCCAAACCCACTCGGCTAGACCCAAACCCACTCGGCTATACCCAAACCCAATCGGCTAGTCCCAAACCCACTCCGCTAGACCCAAACCCACGCGGCTAGACCCAAACCCACTCCGCTAGACCCAAACCCACTCCGCTAGACCCAAACCCACTCGGCTAGACCCAAACCCACTCGGCTAGACCCAAACCCACTCTGCTAGACCCAAACAGAATCGGCTAGACCCAAACCCACTCGGCTAAACCCAATCCCACTCGGCTAGACCCATACCTACTCCGCTAGACCCAAACCCATTCGGCTAGACCCAAACCCACTCCACTAGACCCAAACCCACTCCGCTAGACACAAACCCACTCCGCTAGAACGAAACCCACCCCGCTAGACCCAAACCCACTCGGCTAGACCCAAACCCACTCGGCTAGACCCAAACCCACTCGGCTAGACCCATAACCACTCCGCTAGACCCAAAACCACTCGGCTAGACCCAAACCCACTCGGCTGGGCCCAAACCCACTTCGCTAGACACAAATCCACTCCGCTAGACCCAAACCCACTCGGCTAGACCCAAATCCACTCGGCTAGACCCAAACCCACTGGGCTAGACCCAAATCCACTCGGCTATACCCAAACCCACTGGGCTAGACCCAAACCCACTCGGCTATACCCAACCCCACTCAGCTAGACCCAAACCCACTCCGCTAGACCCAAACCCACTCGGCTAGACCCAAACCCACTCGGCTAGACCCAAACCCACTCCGCTAGACCCAAACCCACTCGGCTACACCCAAACCCACTCGGCTAGACCCAATCCCACTCGGCTAGACCCATACCCACTCCGCTGGACCCAAACCCATTCGGCTAGACCCAAACCCACCCCGCTAGACCCAAACCCAATCCGCTAGACCCAAACCCACTCGGCTAGACCCAAACCCACTCGGCTAGACCCAAACCCACTCGGCTTGACCCAAACCCACTCGGCTAGACCCAATCCCACTGGCCAGACCCATACCTACTCCGCTAGACCCATACCCATTCGGCTAGACCCAAACCCATTCGGCTAGACCCAAACCCACTCCACTAGACCCAAACCCACTCCGCTAGACCCAAACCCACTCCGCTAGAACCAAACCCACTCCGCTAGACCCAAACCCACTCGGCTACACCCAAACCCACTCGGCTAGACCCAAACCCACTCGGCTAGACCCAAACCCACTCCGCTCGACACATAACCACACCGCTAGACCCAAAACCACTCGGCTGGACCCAAACCCACTCGGCTAGTCCCAAACCCACTTCGCTAGACCCAAACCCACTCCGCTAGACCCAAACCCACTCGGCTAGACCCAAATCCACTCGGCTAGACCCAAATCCACTGGGCTAGACCCAAACCCACTCGGCTAGACCCAAACCCACTGGGTTAGACCCAAACCCACTCGGCTATACCCAAACCCACTCGGCTAGACCCAAACCCACTCCGCTAGACCCAAACCCACGTGGCTAGACCCAAACCCAGTCCGCTCGACCCAAACCCACTCCGCTAGACCCAAACCCACTCGGCTAGACCCAAACCAACTCCGCTAGACCCAAACCAACTCCGCTAGACCCAAACCCACTCCGCTAGAACCAAACCCACTCCGCTTGACCCAGACCCACTCGGCTAGACCCAAACCCACTCGGCTAGACCCAAACCCACTCGGCTAGACGCAAACCCACTCCACTAGACCCATAACCACTCCGCTGGACCCAAAACCACTCGGCTAGACCCAAACCCTCTCGGTTAGGCCCAAACCCACTTCGCTAGACCCAAACCCACTCCGCTAGACCCAAACCCACTCGGCTAGACCAAAACCCACTCGGCTAGACCAAAACCCACTCGGCTGGACCCAAACCCACTCGGCTACGCCGAAACCCACTCGGCTAGACCCAAACCCACTCGCCTAGACCCATGCCCACTCGGCTAGACCCCAACCCACTCCGCTAGACCCAAACCCACTCGGCTAGACCCAAACCCACTCGGCTAGACCCAAATCCACTCCGCTAAAACCAATCCCACTCGGCTAGAATCAAACCCACTCGGCTAGACACAAACCCACTCGGCTAGACCCAAACCCACTCGGCTAGACCCAAACCCACTCGGCTAGACCCAAACCCACTCGGCTAGACCCAAACCCACTCGGCTAGACCCAAACCCACTCCGCCAGAACCAAACCCACTCGGCTAGACCCAAACCCATTCCGCTAGACCCAAACCCAACCGCTAGACCCAAACCCACTCGGCTAGACCCAAACCCACTGGGCTAGACTCAAACCCACTCGGTTGTACCCAAACCCACTTGGCTAGACCCAAACCCACACGGCTAGACCCAAACCCACTCGGCTAGACCCAAACCCACTCCGCTAGACCCAAACCCACTCGGCTAGACCGAAACCCACTCCGCTAGACCCAAACCCACTCGGCTAGTCCCAAACCCACTCGGCTAGACCCAAACCTATTTGGCTAGACCCAAACCCACTCGGCTATATCCAAACCCACTCGGCTAGACCCAAACCACACCGCTAGACCCAAACCCATGCGGCTAGACCCAAACCCACTCCGCTTGACCCAAACCCACTCCGCTAGACCCAAACCCACTCGGCTAGTCCCAAACCCACTCGGCTAGACCCAAACCCACTCCGCTAGACCCAAACCCAGTCGGCTAGACCCAAACCCACTGGGCTAGACCCAAACCCACTCGGCTATACCCAATCCCACTCGGCTAGACCCAAACGCACTCGGCTAGACCCAAACCCACTCCGCTAGACCCAAACCCACTCCGCTAGACCCAAACCCACTCGGCTGGACCCAAACCCACTCGGCTAGACCCAAACCCACTCCGCTAGACCCAAACCCACTCCGCTAGACCGATACCCACTCCGCTAGACCCATACCCACTCCGCTAGACCCAAACCCATTCGGCTGGACCCAAACCCACTCCGGTAGACCCAAACCCACTTAGCTAGACCCAAACCCATTCCGCTAGACCCAAACCCACTCGGCTAGACCAAACCCACTCGGCTAGACCAAAAACCACTCGGCTAGACCCAAACCCACACGGCTAGACCCAAACCCACTCGGCTAGACCCAAACCCACACGGCTAGACCCAAACCCAATCGGCTAGACCCAAACCCACTCGGCTAGGCCCAAACCCACTTCGCTAGTCCCAAACCCACTCCGCTAGGCGTATACCCACTCGGCTAGACCAAAACCCACTCGGCTAGACCAAAACCCACTCGGCTAGACCTAAACCCACTCGGCTGGACCCAAACCCACTCGGCTACGACCAAACCCACTCAGCTAGACCCAAACCCACTCGTCTAGACCCAAACCCACTTGGCTAGACCCCAACCCACTCCGCTAGACCCAAACCCACTCGGCTAGACCCAAACCCACTCGGCTAGACCCAAATCCACTCCGCTAGAACCAAACCCACTCGGCTAGACCCAAACCCACTCGGCTAGACCCAAACCCACTCGGCTAGACCCAAACCCACTCGGCTAGACCCAAACCCACTCGGCTAGACCCAAACCCACTGGGCTAGACCCAAACCCACTCGGCTAGACCCAAACCCACTGGGTTAGACCCAAACCCACTCGGCTATACCCCAACCCACTCGGCTAGACACAAACCCACTCGCCTAGACCCATGCCCACTCGGCTAGACCCCAACCCACTCCGCTAGAACCAAACCCACTCGGCCAGACCCAAACCCACTCGGCTAGACCCAAACCAACTCCGCTAGACCCAAACCCACTCCGCTAGAACCAAACCCACTCCGCTAGACCCAGACCCACTCGGCTAGACCCAAACCCACTCGGCTAGACCCAAACCCACTCGGCTAGACGCAAACCCACTCCACTAGACCCATAACCACTCCGCTGGACCCAAAACCACTCGGCTAGACCCAAACCCTCTCGGTTCGGCCCAAACCCACTTCGCTGGACCCAAACCCACTCCGCTAGACCCAAACCCACTCGGCTAGACCAAAACCCACTCGGCTAGACCAAAACCCACTCGGCTGGACCCAAACCCACTCGGCTACGCCGAAACCCACTCGGCTAGACCCAAACCCACTCGCCTAGACCCATGCCCACTCGGCTAGACCCCAACCCACTCCGCTAGAACCAAACCCACTCGGCCAGACCCAAACCCACTCGGCTAGACCCAAACCCACTCGGCTAGACCCAAACCCACTCGGCTAGACCCAAACCCACTCGGCTAGACCCAAACCCACTCCGCCAGACCCAAACCCACTCGGCTAGACCCAAACCCATTCCGCTAGACCCAAACCCAACCGCTAGACCCAAACCCACTCGGCTAGACCCAAACCCACTGGGCTAGACTCAAACCCACTCGGTTATACCCAAACCCACTTGGCTAGACCCAAACCCACACGGCTAGACCCAAACCCACTCGGCTAGACCCAAACCCACTCCGCTAGACCCAAACCCACTCGGCTAGACCGAAACCCACTCCGCTAGACCCAAACCCACTCGGCTAGTCCCAAACCCACTCGGTTGACCCAAACTTATTTGGCTAGACCCAAACCCACTCGGCTATATCCAAACCCACTCGGCTAGACGCAAACCCACTCGGCTAGACCCAAACCCACTTGGCTAGACCCAATCCCACTCCGCTAGACCCATACCCACTCCGCTAGACCCATACCCACTCCGCTAGACCCAAACCCATTCGGCTAGACCCAAACCCACTCCGCTAGACCCAAACCCACTTAGCTAGACCCAAACCCATTCCGCTAGACCCAAACCCACTCGGCTAGGCCAAAACCCACTCGGCTAGACCAAAACCCACTCGGCTAGACCCAAACCCACACGGCTAGACCCAAACACACTCGGCTAGACCCAAACCCACACGGCTAGACCCAAACCCAATCGGCTAGACCCAAACCCACTCGGCTAGGCCCAAACCCACTTCGCTAGTCCCAAACCCACTCCGCTAGGCGTATACCCACTCGGCTAGACCAAAACCCACTCGGCTAGACCAAAACCCACTCGGCTAGACCTAAACCCACTCGGCTGGACCCAAACCCACTCGGCTACGACCAAACCCACTCCGCTAGAACCAAACCCACTCGGCTAGACCCAAACCCACTCGGCTAGACCCAAACCCACTCGGCTAGACCCAAACCCACTCGGCTAGACCCAAACCCACTCGGCTAGACCCAAACCCACTCGGCTAGACCCAAACCCACTCCGCCAGACACAAACCCACTCGGCTAGACCCAAACCCATTCCGCTAGACCCAAAACCACTCCGCTAGACCCAATCCCACTCCGCTAGACCCAAACCCACTCGGCTAGACCCAAACCCACTGGGCTAGACTCAAACCCACTCGGCTACACCCAAACCCACTTGGCTAGACCCAAACCTACTCGGCTAGACACAAACCCACTCCGCTAGACCCATACCCACTCCGCTAGACCCAAACCCATTCGGCTAGACCCAAACCCACTCCGCTAGACCCAAACCCACTTAGCTAGACCCAAACCCATTCCGCTAGACCCAAACCCACTCGGCTAGACCAAAACCCACTCGGCTAGACCAAAACCCACTCGGCTAGACCCAAACCCACACGGCGAGACCCAAACCCACTCGGCTAGACCCAAACCCACACGGCTAGACCCAAACCCAATCGGCTAGACCCAAAACCACTCGGCTAGGCCCAAACCCACTTCGCTAGTCCCAAACCCACTCCGCTAGGCGTAAACCCACTCGGCTAGACCAAAACCCACTCGGCTAGACCAAAACCCACTCGGCTAGGCCTAAACCCACTCGGCTGGACCCAAACCCACTCGGCTACGACCAAACCCACTCAGCTAGACCCAAACCCACTCGTCTAGACCCAAACCCACTTGGCTAGACCCCAACCCACTCCGCTAGACCCAAACCCACTCGGCTAGACCCAAACCCACTCGGCTAGACCCAAATCCACTCCGATAGAACCAAACCCACTCGGCTAGACCCAAACCCACTCGGCTAGACCCAAACCCACTCGGCTAGACCCAAACCCACTCGGCTAGACCCAAACCCACTCGGCTAGACCCAAACCCACTCGGCTAGACCCAAACCCACTCCGCCAGACACAAACCCACTCGGCTAGACCCAAACCCATTCCGCTAGACCCAAAACCACTCCGCTAGACCCAATCCCACTCCGCTAGACCCAAACCCACTCGGCTAGACCCAAACCCACTGGGCTAGACTCAAACCCACTCGGCTATACCCAAACCCACTTGGCTAGACCCAAACCTACTCGGCTAGAAACAAACCCACTCCACTAGACCCAAACCCACTCCGCAAGACCAAAACCCACTCGGCTAGACCAAAACCCACTCGGCTAGACCCAAACGCACTCGGCTAGACCGAAACCCACTCCGCTAGACCCAAACCCACTCAGCCAGACCCAAACCCACTCGGCTAGACGCAATCCCACTCGGCTAGACCCATACCCACTCCGCTAGACCCAAACCCATTCGGCTAGACCCAAACCCACTCCACCAGACCCAAACCCACTTAGCTAGACCCAAACCCACTCCGCTAGACCCAAACCCACTCGGCTGGACCAAAACCCACTCGGCTAGACCAAAACCCACTCGGCTGGATCCAAACGCACTCGGCTGGACCCAAACTCACTCGGCTAGACCCAAACCCACTCGGCTAGACCCAAACCCACTCGGCTAGACCCAAATCCACTCCGCTAGAACCAAACCCACTCGGCTAGACCCAAACCCACTCGGCTAGACCCAAACACACTCGGCTAGACCCTAACCCACTCGGCTAGACCCAAACCCACTCGGCTAGACTCAAACCCACTTGGTTAGACCCAAACCCACTCAGCTAGACCCAAACCCACTCCGCTAGACACAAACCCACTGCGCTAGACAAAAACCCACTCGGCTAGACCCAAACCCACTCCGCTAGACCCAAACCCACTCCGCTAGACCCAAACCCACACCGCTAGACCCAAACCCACTAGGCTAGACCCAAACCCACTCGGCTAGACCCAAACCCACTCGGCTAGACCCAAACCCACTCGGCTAGACCCAAACCCACACGGCTAGACTCAAACCCACTCGGCTAGACCCAAACCCACTCGGCTAGACCCAAACCCACTCCGCTAGACCCAAACCCACTCCGCTAGACCCAAACCCACTCCGCTAGACCCAAACCCACTCGGCTAGACCCAAACCCACTCGGCTAGACCCAAACCCACTCGGCTAGACCCAAACCCACTCCGCTAGACCCAAACCCACTCCGCCAGACCCAAACCCACTCGGCTGGACCCAATCCCAATCGGCTCGACCCAATCCCAATCGGCTAGACCCATAACCACTCCGCTAGGCCCAAAACCACTCGGCTAGACCCAAACCCACTCGGCTAGGCCCAAACCCACTTCGCTAGACCCAAACCCACTCCACTAGACCCAAGCCCACTCGGCAAGACCAAAACCCACTCGGCTAGACCAAAACCCACTCGGCTAGGCCCAAACCCACTCGGCTGGACCCAAAACCCACTCGGCTGGGCCCAAACCCACTCGGCTGGGCCCAAACCCACTCGGCTAGACCCAAACCCATTCGGCTAGACCCAAACCCACTCCGCTAGACCCAAACCCACTCTGCTACATCCAAACCCACTCGGCTAGACCCAAACCCACTCCGCCAGACCCAAACCCACTCGGCTTGACCCAAACCCATTCCGCTAGACCCAAACCCACTCCGCTAGACCCAAACACACTCCGCTAGACCCAAACCCACTCGGCTAGACCCAAACCCACTGGGCTAGACTCAAACCCACTCGGCTATACCCCTACCCACTCGGCTAGACCCAAACCCACTCGGCTAGACCCAAACCCACTCCTCTAGACCCAAACCCATTCCGCTAGACCCAAACCCACACCGCTAGATCCAAACCCACTCGGCTAGACCCCAACCCACTCCGCTAGAACCAAACCCACTCGGCCAGACCCAAACCCACTCGGCTAGACCCAAACCAACTCCGCTAGACCCAAACCCACTCCGCTAGAACCAAACCCACTCCGCTAGACCCAGACCCACTCGGCTAGACCCAAACCCACTCGGCTAGACCCAAACCCACTCGGCTAGACGCAAACCCACTCCACTAGACCCATAACCACTCCGCTGGACCCAAAACCACTCGGCTAGACCCAAACCCTCTCGGTTCGGCCCAAACCCACTTCGCTGGACCCAAACCCACTCCGCTAGACCCAAACCCACTCGGCTAGACCAAAACCCACTCGGCTAGACCAAAACCCACTCGGCTGGACCCAAACCCACTCGGCTACGCCGAAACCCACTCGGCTAGACCCAAACCCACTCGCCTAGACCCATGCCCACTCGGCTAGACCCCAACCCACTCCGCTAGAACCAAACCCACTCGGCCAGACCCAAACCCACTCGGCTAGACCCAAACCCACTCGGCTAGACCCAAACCCACTCGGCTAGACCCAAACCCACTCGGCTAGACCCAAACCCACTCCGCCAGACCCAAACCCACTCGGCTAGACCCAAACCCATTCCGCTAGACCCAAACCCAACCGCTAGACCCAAACCCACTCGGCTAGACCCAAACCCACTGGGCTAGACTCAAACCCACTCGGTTATACCCAAACCCACTTGGCTAGACCCAAACCCACACGGCTAGACCCAAACCCACTCGGCTAGACCCAAACCCACTCCGCTAGACCCAAACCCACTCGGCTAGACCGAAACCCACTCCGCTAGACCCAAACCCACTCGGCTAGTCCCAAACCCACTCGGTTGACCCAAACCTATTTGGCTAGACCCAAACCCACTCGGCTATATCCAAACCCACTCGGCTAGACGCAAACCCACTCGGCTAGACCCAAACCCACTTGGCTAGACCCAATCCCACTCCGCTAGACCCATACCCACTCCGCTAGACCCATACCCACTCCGCTAGACCCAAACCCATTCGGCTAGACCCAAACCCACTCCGCTAGACCCAAACCCACTTAGCTAGACCCAAACCCATTCCGCTAGACCCAAACCCACTCGGCTAGGCCAAAACCCACTCGGCTAGACCAAAACCCACTCGGCTAGACCCAAACCCACACGGCTAGACCCAAACACACTCGGCTAGACCCAAACCCACACGGCTAGACCCAAACCCAATCGGCTAGACCCAAACCCACTCGGCTAGGCCCAAACCCACTTCGCTAGTCCCAAACCCACTCCGCTAGGCGTATACCCACTCGGCTAGACCAAAACCCACTCGGCTAGACCAAAACCCACTCGGCTAGACCTAAACCCACTCGGCTGGACCCAAACCCACTCGGCTACGACCAAACCCACTCCGCTAGAACCAAACCCACTCGGCTAGACCCAAACCCACTCGGCTAGACCCAAACCCACTCGGCTAGACCCAAACCCACTCGGCTAGACCCAAACCCACTCGGCTAGACCCAAACCCACTCGGCTAGACCCAAACCCACTCCGCCAGACACAAACCCACTCGGCTAGACCCAAACCCATTCCGCTAGACCCAAAACCACTCCGCTAGACCCAATCCCACTCCGCTAGACCCAAACCCACTCGGCTAGACCCAAACCCACTGGGCTAGACTCAAACCCACTCGGCTACACCCAAACCCACTTGGCTAGACCCAAACCTACTCGGCTAGACACAAACCCACTCCGCTAGACCCATACCCACTCCGCTAGACCCAAACCCATTCGGCTAGACCCAAACCCACTCCGCTAGACCCAAACCCACTTAGCTAGACCCAAACCCATTCCGCTAGACCCAAACCCACTCGGCTAGACCAAAACCCACTCGGCTAGACCAAAACCCACTCGGCTAGACCCAAACCCACACGGCGAGACCCAAACCCACTCGGCTAGACCCAAACCCACACGGCTAGACCCAAACCCAATCGGCTAGACCCAAAACCACTCGGCTAGGCCCAAACCCACTTCGCTAGTCCCAAACCCACTCCGCTAGGCGTAAACCCACTCGGCTAGACCAAAACCCACTCGGCTAGACCAAAACCCACTCGGCTAGGCCTAAACCCACTCGGCTGGACCCAAACCCACTCGGCTACGACCAAACCCACTCAGCTAGACCCAAACCCACTCGTCTAGACCCAAACCCACTTGGCTAGACCCCAACCCACTCCGCTAGACCCAAACCCACTCGGCTAGACCCAAACCCACTCGGCTAGACCCAAATCCACTCCGATAGAACCAAACCCACTCGGCTAGACCCAAACCCACTCGGCTAGACCCAAACCCACTCGGCTAGACCCAAACCCACTCGGCTAGACCCAAACCCACTCGGCTAGACCCAAACCCACTCGGCTAGACCCAAACCCACTCCGCCAGACACAAACCCACTCGGCTAGACCCAAACCCATTCCGCTAGACCCAAAACCACTCCGCTAGACCCAATCCCACTCCGCTAGACCCAAACCCACTCGGCTAGACCCAAACCCACTGGGCTAGACTCAAACCCACTCGGCTATACCCAAACCCACTTGGCTAGACCCAAACCTACTCGGCTAGAAACAAACCCACTCCGCTAGACCCAAACCCACTCCGCAAGACCAAAACCCACTCGGCTAGACCAAAACCCACTCGGCTAGACCCAAACGCACTCGGCTAGACCGAAACCCACTCCGCTAGACCCAAACCCACTCAGCCAGACCCAAACCCACTCGGCTAGACGCAATCCCACTCGGCTAGACCCATACCCACTCCGCTAGACCCAAACCCATTCGGCTAGACCCAAACCCACTCCACCAGACCCAAACCCACTTAGCTAGACCCAAACCCACTCCGCTAGACCCAAACCCACTCGGCTGGACCAAAACCCACTCGGCTAGACCAAAACCCACTCGGCTGGATCCAAACGCACTCGGCTGGACCCAAACTCACTCGGCTAGACCCAAACCCACTCGGCTAGACCCAAACCCACTCGGCTAGACCCAAATCCACTCCGCTAGAACCAAACCCACTCGGCTAGACCCAAACCCACTCGGCTAGACCCAAACACACTCGGCTAGACCCTAACCCACTCGGCTAGACCCAAACCCACTCGGCTAGACTCAAACCCACTTGGTTAGACCCAAACCCACTCAGCTAGACCCAAACCCACTCCGCTAGACACAAACCCACTGCGCTAGACAAAAACCCACTCGGCTAGACCCAAACCCACTCCGCTAGACCCAAACCCACTCCGCTAGACCCAAACCCACACCGCTAGACCCAAACCCACTAGGCTAGACCCAAACCCACTCGGCTAGACCCAAACCCACTCGGCTAGACCCAAACCCACTCGGCTAGACCCAAACCCACACGGCTAGACTCAAACCCACTCGGCTAGACCCAAACCCACTCGGCTAGACCCAAACCCACTCCGCTAGACCCAAACCCACTCCGCTAGACCCAAACCCACTCCGCTAGACCCAAACCCACTCGGCTAGACCCAAACCCACTCGGCTAGACCCAAACCCACTCCTCTAGACCCAAACCCAATCCGCTAGACCCAAACCCACTCGGCTACCCCCAAACCCACTCCGCTAGACCCAAACCCACTCCGCTAGACCAAAACCCACTCCGCTAGAACCAAACCCACTCAGCTGGACCCAAACCCACTCGGCTAGACCCAAACCCACTCGGCTGGACCCAAACCCACGCGGCTAGTCCCAAACCCACTCGGCTAGACCCAAACCCACTCCGCTAGACCCAAACCCACTCGGCTAGACCCAAACCCACTTGGCTAGACCCAATCCCACTCCGCTAGACCCAAACCCTCTCCGCTAGACCCAAACCCACTCCGCTAGACCCAAACCCACACCGCTAGACCCAAACCCACTCCGCTAGACCCAAACCCACTCCGCTAGAACCAAACCCATTCCGCTAGACCCAAACTCACTCCGCTAGACCCAAACCCACTCGGCTAGACCCAAACCCACTCAGCTAGACCCAAACCCATTCGGCTAGACCCAAACCCACTCGGCTAGACCCAAACCCACTCCGCTAGACCCAAACCCACTCCGCTAGAACCAAACCCATTCCGCTCGACACAAACCCACTCCGCTAGACCAAAACCCACTCCGCTAAACCCAAACCCACTCGGCTAGACCCAAACCCACTCGGCTAGACCAAAACCCACTCGGCTAGACCCAAACACACTCCGCTAGACCCAAACCCACTTTGGTAGAACCAAACCCACTCCGCTAGACCCAAACCCACTCCGCTAGACCCAAACCCACTCCGCTAGACCCAAACCCACACCGCTAGACCCAAACCCACACCGCTAGACCCAAACCCACTCGGCTAGACCCAAACCCACTCGGCTAGACCCAAACCCACTCGGCTAGACGCAAACCCACTCGGCTAGACCCAAACCCACTGGGCTAGACCCAAACCCACTCGGCTAGACCCAAACCCACTCCGCTAGACCCAACCCCACTCCTCTAGAACCAAACCCACTCGGCTAGACCCAAACCCACTCGGCTAGACCCAAACCCACTCCACTAGACCCATAACCACTCCGCTAGGCCCAAAACCACTAGGCTAGACCCAAACCCACTCGGCTAGGCCCAAACCCACTTCGCTAGACCCAAACCCACTCCACTAGACCCAAACCCACTCGGCTAGACCAAAACCCACTCGGCTAGACCAAAACCCACTCGGCTAGACCCAAACCCACTCGGCTGGACCCAAACCCACTCGGCTGGGCCCAAACCCACTCGGCTGGGCCCAAACCCACTCGGCTAGACCCAAACCCACTCGGCTAGACCCAAACCCACTCTGCTACACCCAAACCCACTCGGCTAGACCCAAACCCACTCCGCCAGACCCAAACCCACTCGGCTTGACCCAAACCCATTCCGCTAGACCCAAACCCAATCTGCTAGACCCAAACACACTCCGCTAGACCCAAACCCACTGGGCTAGACCCAAACCCACTGGGCTAGACTCAAACCCACTCGGCTATACCCAAACCCACTCGGCTAGACCCAAACCCACTCGGCTAGACCCAAACCCACTCCTCTAGACCCAAACCCACTCCGCTAGACCCAAACCCACTCGGCTACCCCCAAACCCACTCCGCTAGACTCAAACCCACTCCGCTAGACCCAAACCCACTCCGCTAGAACCAAACCCACTCAGCTAGACCCAAACCCACTCGGCTAGACCCAAACCCACTCGGCTAGAACCAAACCCACGCGGCTAGTCCCAAACCCACTCGGCTAGACCCAAACCCACTCCGCTAGACCCAAACCCACTCGGCTAGACCCAAACCCACTCCGCTAGACCCAAACCCACTCGGCTAGACCCAAACCCACTCGGCTAGACCCAATCCCACTCCGCTAGACCCAAACCCTCTCCGCTAGACCCAAACCCACTCCGCTAGACCCAAACCCACACCGCTAGACCCAAACCCGCTCCGCTAGACCCAAACCCACTCCGCTAGAACCAAACCCATTCCGCTAGACCCAAACTCACTCCGCTAGACCCAAACCCACTCGGCTAGACCCAAACCCACTCAGCTAGACCCAAACCCATTCGGCTAGACCCAAGCCCACTCGGCTAGACCCAAACCCACTCCGCTAGACCCAAACCCACTCCGCTAGAACCAAACCCATTCCGCTAGACACAAACCCACTCCGCTAGACCAAAACCCACTCCGCTAAACCCAAACCCACTCGGCTAGACCCAAACCCACTCGGCTAGACCAAAACCCACTCGGCTAGACCCAAACACACTCCGCTAGACCCAAACCCACTTTGGTAGAACCAAACCCACTGGGCTAGACCCAAACCCACTCCGCTAGACCCAAACCCACTCCGCCAGACCCAAACCCACTCGGCTAGACCCAAACCCACTCCGCTAGACCCAAACCCACTCCGCTAGAACCAAACCCACTCGGCTAGACCCAAACCCACTTGGCTAGACCCAAACGCACTCCGCTAGACCCAAACCCACACGGCTAGACCCAAACCCACTCGGCTAGACCCAATCCCACTCGGCTAGACCCATACCCACTCCGCTAGACCCAAACACATTCGGCTAGACCCAAACCCACTCCACTAGACCCAAACCCACTTGGCTAGACCCAAACCCTCTCGGCTAGACCCAAACCCACTCCGCTAGACCCAAACCCACTCCGCTAGACCCAAACCCACACCGCTAGACCCAAACCCACACCGCTAGACCCAAACCCACTCGGCTAGACCCAAACCCACTCGGCTAGACCCAAACCCAATCGGCTAGACCCAAACCCACTCCGCCGGACCCAAACCCACTCGGCTAGACCCAAACCCACTCCGCTAGACCCAAACCCACTCCGCTAGACCCAAACCCACTCGGCTAGACCCAAACCCACTTGGCTAGACCCAAACCCACTCCGCTAGACCCAAACACACTCGGCTAGACCCAAACCCACTCGGCTAGACCCAATCCCACTCGGCTAGACCCATACCCACTCCGCTAGACCCAAACCCATTCGGCTAGACCCAAACCCACTCCACTAGACCCAAACCCACTTGGCTAGACCCAAACCCTCTCGGCTAGACCCAAACCCACTCCGCTAGACCCAAACCCACTCCGCTAGACCCAAACCCACACCGCTAGACCCAAACCCACACCGCTAGACCCAAACCCACTCGGCTAGACCCAAACCCACTCGGCTAGACCCAAACCCACTCGGCTAGACCCAAACCCACTCGGCTAGACCCAAACCCACTCGGCTAGACCCAAACCCACTCGGCTAGACCCAAACCCACTCCGCTAGACCCAACCCCACTCCGCTGGAACCAAACCCACTCGGCTAGACCCAAACCCACTCGGCTAGGCCCAAACCCACTCCACTAGACCCATAACCACTCCGCTAGGCCCAAAACCACTAGGCTAGACCCAAACCCACTCGGCTAGGCCCAAACCCACTTTGCTAGACCCAAACCCACTCCACTAGACCCAAACCCACTCGGCTAGACCAAAACCCACTCGGCTAGACCAAAACCCACTCGGCTAGACCCAAACCCACTCGGCTGGACCCAAACCCACTCGGCTTGGCCCAAACCCACTCGGCTGGGCCCAAACCCACTCGGCTAGACTCAAACCCACTCGGCTAGACCCAAACCCACTCCGCTAGACCCAAACCCACTCTGCTACACCCAAACCCACTCGGCTAGACCCAAACCCACTCCGCCAGACCCAAACCCACTCGGCTTGACCCAAACCCATTCCGCTAGACCCACACCCACTCCGCTAGACCCAAACACACTCCGCTAGACCCAAACCCACTCGGCTAGACCCAAACCCACTGGGCTAGACTCAAACCCACTCGGCTATACCCAAACCCACTCGGCTAGACCCAAACCCACTCGGCTAGACCCAAACCCACTCCTCTAGACCCAAACCCACTCCGCTAGACCCAAACCCACTCGGCTACCCCCAAACCCACTCCGCTAGACCCAAACCCACTCCGCTAGACCCAAACCCACTCTGCTAGAACCAAACCCACTCAGCTAGACCCAAACCCACTTGGCTAGACCCAAACCCACTCGGCTAGACCCAAACCCACGCGGCTAGTCCCAAACCCACTCGGCTAGACCCAAACCCACTCCGCTAGACCCAAACCCACTCGGCTAGACCCAAACCCACTCCGCTAGACCCAAACCCACTCGGCTAGACCCAAACCCACTCGGCTAGACCCAATCCCACTCCGCTAACCCAAACCCTCTCCGCTAGACCCAAACCCACTCCGCTAGACCCAAACCCACACCGCTAGACCCAAACCCACTCCGCTAGACCCAAACCCACTCCGCTAGAACCAAACCCATTCCGCTAGACCCAAACTCACTCCGCTAGACCCAAACCCACTCGGCTAGACCCAAACCCACTCAGCTAGACCCAAACCCATTCGGCTAGACCCAAACCCACTCGGCTAGACCCAAACCCACTCCGCTAGACCCAAACCCACTCCGCTAGAACCAAACCCATTCCGCTAGACACAAACCCACTCCGCTAGACCAAAACCCACTCCGCTAAACCCAAACCCACTCGGCTAGACCCAAACCCACTCGGCTAGACCAAAACCCACTCGGCTAGACCCAAACACACTCCGCTAGACCCAAACCCACTTTGGTAGAACCAAACCCACTCCGCTAGACCCAAACCCACTCCGCTAGACCCAAACCCACTCCGCCAGACCCAAACCCACTCGGCTAGACCCAAACCCACTCCGCTAGACCCAAACCCACTCCGCTAGAACCAAACCCACTCGGCTAGACCCAAACCCACTTGGCTAGACCCAAACCCACTCGGCTAGACCCAAACCCACTCGGCTAGACCCAAACCCACTCGGCTAGACCCAAACCCACTCGGATAGACCCAAACCCACTCGGCTAGACCCAAACCCACTCCGCTAGACCCAACCCCACTCCGCTAGAACCAAACCCACTCGGCTAGACCCAAACCCACTCGGCTAGACCCAAACCCACTCCACTAGACCCATAACCACTCCGCTAGGCCCAAAACCACTAGGCTAGACCCAAACCCACTCGGCTAGTCCCAAACCCACTTCGCTAGACCCAAACCCACTCCACTAGACCCAAACCCACTCGGCTAGACCAAAACCCACTCGGCTAGACCAAAACCCACTCGGCTAGACCCAAACCCACTCGGCTGGACCCAAACCCACTCGGCTGGGCCCAAACCCACTCGGCTGGGCCCAAACCCACTCGGCTAGACTCAAACCCACTCGGCTAGACCCAAACCCACTCCGCTACACCCAAACCCACTCTGCTACACCCAAGCCCACTCGGCTAGACCCAAACCCACTCCGCCAGACCCAAACCCACTCGGCTTGACCCAAACCCATTCCGCTAGACCCAAACCCACTCCGCTAGACCCAAACACACTCCGCTAGACCCAAACCCACTCGGCTAGACCCAAACCCACTGGGCTAGACTCAAACCCACTCGGCTATACCCAAACCCACTCGGCTAGACCCAAACCCACTCGGCTAGACCCAAACCCACTCCTCTAGACCCAAACCCACTCCGCTAGACCCAAACCCACTCGGCTACCCCCAAACCCACTCCGCTAGACCCAAACCCACTCCGCTAGACCCAAACCCACTCCGCTAGAACCAAACCCACTCAGCTAGACCCAAACCCACTTGGCTAGACCCAAACCCACTCGGCTAGACCCAAACCCACGCAGCTAGTCCCAAACCCACTCGGCTAGACCCAAACCCACTCCGCTAGACCCAAACCCACTCGGCTAGACCCAAACCCACTCCGCTAGACCCAAACCCACTCGGCTAGACCCAAACCCACTCGGCTAGACCCAATCCCACTCCGCTAGACCCAAACCCTCTCCGCTAGACCCAAACCCACTCCGTTAGACCCAAACCCACACCGCTAGACCCAAACCCACTCCGCTAGACCCAAACCCACTCCGCTAGAACCAAACCCATTCCGCTAGACCCAAACTCACTCCGCTAGACCCAAACCCACTCGGCTAGACCCAAACCCACTCAGCTAGACCCAAACCCATTCGGCTAGACCCAAACCCACTCGGCTAGACCCAAACCCACTCCGCTAGACCCAAACCCACTCCGCTAGAACCAAACCCATTCCGCTAGACACAAACCCACTCCGCTAGACCAAAACCCACTCCGCTAAACCCAAACCCACTCGGCTAGACCCAAACCCACTCGGCTAGACCAAAACCCACTCGGCTAGACCCAAACACACTCCGCTAGACCCAAACCCACTTTGGTAGAACCAAACCCACACCGCTAGACCCAAACCCACTCCGCTAGACCCAAACCCACTCCGCTAGACCCAAACCCACTCGGCTAGACCCAAACCCACTCCGCTAGACCCAAACCCACTCCGCTAGAACCAAACCCACTCGGCTAGACCCAAACCCACTTGGCTAGACCCAAACCCACTCCGCTAGACCCAAACCCACTCGGCTAGACCCAAACCCACTCGGCTAGACCCAATCCCACTCGGCTAGACCCATACCCACTCCGCTAGACCCAAACCCATTCGGCTAGACCCAAACCCACTCCACTAGACCCAAACCCACTTGGCTAGACCCAAACCCTCTCGGCTAGACCCAAACCCACTCCGCTAGACCCAAACCCACTCCGCTAGACCCAAACCCACACCGCTAGACCCAAACCCACACCGCTAGACCCAAACCCACTCGGCTAGACCCAAACCCACTCGGCTAGACCCAAACCCAATCGGCTAGACCCAAACCCACTCCGCTAGACCCAAACCCACTCGGCTAGACCCAAACCCACTCGGCTAGACCCAATCCCACTCGGCTAGACCCATACCCACTCCGATAGACCCAAACCCATTCGGCTAGACCCAAACCCACTCCACTAGACCCAAACCCACTTAGCTAGACCCAAACCCACTCGGCTAGACCCAAACCCACAACGCTAGACCCAAACCCACTCCGCTAGACCCAAACCCACACCGCTAGACCCAAACCCACTAGGCTAGACCCAAACCCACTCGGCTAGACCCAAACCCACTCGGCTAGACCCAAACCCATTCGGCTAGACCCAAACCCACTCGGCTAGACCCAAACCCACTCGGCTAGACCCAAACCCACTCCGCTAGACCCAAACCCACTCCGCTAGAGCCAAACCCACTCGGCTAGACCCAAACCCACTCCGCTAGACCCAAACCCACTCGGCTAGACCCAAACCCACTCGGCTAGACCCAAACCCAGTCCGCCAGACCCAAACGCACTCGTCTAGTCCCAAACCCACTCGGCTAGACCCAAACCTATTTGGCTAGACCCAAACCCACTCGGCTATATCCAAACCCACTCGGCTAGACCCAAACCCACACCGCTAGACCCAAACCCATTCGGCTAGACCCAAACCCACTGGGCTAGACCCAAACCCACTCGGCTATACCCAATCCCACTCGGCTAGACCCAAACGCACTCGGCTAGACCCAAACCCACTCCGCTAGACCCAAACCCACTCCGCTAGACCCAAACCCACTCGGCTAGACCCAAACCCACTCGGCTAGACCCAAACCCACTCCGCTAGACCCAAACCCACTCGGCTAGACCCAAACCCACTCGGCTAGACCCAAACCCACTCCGCTAGACGCAAACCCACTCGGCTAGACCCAAACCCACTTGGCTAGACCCAATCCCACTCCGCTAGACCCATACCCACTCCGCTAGACCCATCTAGACCAACGAGAGAGCAGGCTATTCTAGACTGGGTATTGAGTAATGAGGAAGGGTTAGTTAGCAGTCTTGTTGTGCGTGGCCCCTTGGGCAAGAGTGACCATAATATGGTTGAGTTCTTCATTAGGATGGAGAGTGACAAAATTAAGTCAGAAACAAGGGTTCTGAACTTGAACAAAGGTAACTTTGAAGGTATGAGATGTGAATTGGCCAAGATAGACTGGCAGGTGATTCTTAAAGGGTTGACAGTGGATGTGCAATGGAAGGTATTTAAAGACTGCATGGATGAAGTACAAAAGTTGTTCATACCAGTTTGGCAAAAGAATAAATCGGGGAAGGTGGTGCATCCATGGATAACAAGGGAAATCAGGGATAGTATAAAAACAAAAGATGAGGCATACAAATTTGCCAGAAAAAGCAGCCTACCGGAGGACTGGGAGAAATTCAGAATCCAGCAGAGGAGGACAAAGGGCTTAATTAGGAAAGGGAAAATAGATTATGAAAGGAAACTGGCAGGGAACATAAAAACTGACTGCAAAAGTTTTTATAGATATGTAAAGAGAAAGAGACTAGTTAAAACAAATGCTGGTCCCTTGCAGTCAGAAACAGGTGAATTGATCATGGGGAACAAGGACATGGCAGACCAATTGAATAACTACTTTGGTTCTGTCTTCACTAAGGAAGACATAAATAATCTGCCGGAAATAGCAGTGGAACGGGGGTCAAATAAGATGGAGGAACTGAGTGAAATCCAGGTTAGCCGGGAGGTGGTGTTGGGTAAATTGAATGGATTGAAGGCCGATAAATCCCCAGGGCCAGATAGTCTGCATCCCAGAGTACTCAAGGAGGTAGCCACAGAAATAGTGGATGCATTAGTGATAATTTTTCAAAATTCCTTAGATTCTGGAGTAGTTCCTGAGGATTGGAGGGTAGCTAATGTAACCCCACTTTTTAAAAAAGGAGGGAGAGAGAAAGCGGGGAATTACAGACCAGTTAGTCTAAAATCGGTAGTGGCGAAACTGCTAGAGTCAGTTATTAAAGATGGGATAGCAGCGCATTTGGAAAGTGGTGAAATCATTGGACAAAGTCAGCATGGATTTACGAAAGGTAAATCATGTCTGACAAATCTGATAGAATTTTTCGAGGATGTAACTAGTAGAGTGGATAAGGGAGAACCAGTGGATGTGTTATATCTAGACTTTCAGAAGGCATTCGACAAGGTCCCGCATAAGAGATTAGCATACAAACTTAAAGCACACGGTATTGGGGGTTCAGTATTGATGTGGATAGAGAACTGGCTAGCAGACAGGAGGCAAAGGGTAGGAGTAAACGGGTCCTTTTCAGAATGGCAGGCAGTGACTAGTGGGGTGCCGCAAGGCTCAGTGCTGGGACCCCAGCTATTTACAATATATATTAATGATTTGGACGAGGGAATTCAATGCAACATCTCCAAATTTGCAGATGATACCAAGCTGGGGGGTATAGTTAGGTGTGAGGAGGATGCTTGGAGGCTGCAGGGTGATTTGGATAGGCTGAGTGAATGGGCAGATGCATGGCAGATGCAGTACAATGTGGATAAATGTGAGGTTATCCACTTTGGTGGCAAAAACATGAGGGTAGACTATTATCTGAATGGTGGCAGATTAGGTAAGGGGGAGATGCAACGAGACCTGGGTGTCATGGTACACCAGTCATTGAAAGTAGGCATGCAGGTGCAGCAGGCAGTGAAGAAAGCAAATGGTATGTTAGCATTCATAGCGAAAGGATTTGAGTATAGGAACAGGGAGGTTCTACTGCAGTTGTACAGGGTTTTGGTGAGGCCACACCTGGAGTACTGCGTACAGTTTTGGTCTCCAAATCTGAGGAAAGACATCCTTGCCACAGAGGGGGTACAGAGAAGATTCACCAGACTGATTCCTGGGATGTCAGGACTTTCATATGAGGAAAGATTGGATAGACTCGGTTTGTACTCGATGGAATTTAGAAGATTGAGGGGGGATCTTATAGAAACCTACAAAATTCTTAAGGGGTTGGACAAGCTAGATGCTGGAAGATTGTTCCCGATGTTGGGGGAGTCCAGAACAAGGGGTCACATTCTAAGGATAAGGGGGAATTCCTTTAGGACCGAAATGAGGAAAACATTCTTTACACAGAGAGTGGTGAGTCTCTGGAATTCTCTGCCACAGAAGGTAGTTGAGGCCAGTTCATTGGCTATATTTAAGAGGGCGTTAGATGTGGCACTTGTGGCTAAAGGGATCAGGGGGTATGGAGAGAAGGCAGGTACGGGATACTGAGTTGGATGATCAGCCATGATCACATTGAATGGCGGTGCAGGCTCGAAGGGCCGAATGGCCTACTCCTGCACCTATTTTCTATGTTTCTATGTTTCTATACCCACTCCGCTGACCCAAACCCATTCGGCTAGACCCAAACCCACACCGCTAGACACAAACCCACTTAGCTAGACCCAAACCCATTCCGCTAGACCCAAACCCACTCGGCTAGACCAAAACCCACTCGGCTAGACCAAAACCCACTCGGCTAGACCCAAACCCACTCGGCTAGACCCAAACGCACTCGGCTAGACCCAAATCCACTCCGCTAGAACGAAACCCACTCGGCTAGACCCAAACCCACTCGTCTAGACCCAAACACACTCGGCTAGACCCTAACCCACTCGGCTAGACCCAAACCCACTCGGCTAGACTCAAACCCACTCGGCTAGACCCAAACCCACTCGGCTAGACCCAAACCCACTCCGCTAGACACAAACCCACTGCGCTAGACCAAAACCCACTCGGCTAGACCCAAACCCACTCCGCTAGACCCAAACTCACTCCGCTAGACCAAAACCCACTCGGCTAGACCAAAACCCACTCGGCTAGACCCAAACGCACTCGGCTAGACCGAAACCCACTCCGCTAGACCCAAACCCACTCCGCCAGACACAAACCCACTCGGCTAGACCCAAACCCATTCCGCTAGACCCAAAACCACTCCGCTAGACCCAATCCCACTCCGCTAGACCCAAACCCACTCGGCTAGACCCAAACCCACTGGGCTAGACTCAAACCCACGCGGCTATACCCAAACCCACTTGGCTAGACCCAAACCTACTCGGCTAGACAAAAAACCCACTCCGCTAGACCCAAACCCACTCCGCTAGACCAAAACCCACTCGGCTAGACCAAAACCCACTCGGCTAGACCCAAACGCACTGGGCTAGACCGAAACCCACTACGCTAGACCCAAACCCACTCAGCTAGACCCAAACCCACTCGGCTAGACGCAATCCCACTCGGCTAGACCCATACCCACTCCGCTAGACCCAAACCCATTCGGCTAGACCCAAACCCACTCCACTAGACCCAAACCCACTTAGCTAGACCCAAACCCACTCCGCTAGACCCAAACCCACTCGGCTAGACCCAAACCCACTCGGCTAGACCCAAACCCACTCGGCTAGACCCAAATCCACTCCGCTAGAACCAAACCCACTCGGCTAGACCCAAACCCACTCGGCTAGACCCAAACACACTCGGCTAGACCCTAACCCACTCGGCTAGACCCACACCCACTCGGCTAGACTCAAACCCACTCGGCTAGACCCAAACCCACTCGGCTAGACCCAAACCCACTCCGCTAGACACAAACCCACTGCGCTAGACCAAAACCCACTCGGCTAGACCCAAACTTACTCCGCTAGACCCAAACACACTCCGCTAGACCCAAACCCACACCGCTAGACCGAAACCCACTAGGCTTGACCCAAACCCACTCGGCTAGACCCAAACCCACTCGGCTAGACCCAAACCCACTCGGCTAGACCCAAACCCACTCGGCTAGACTCAAACCCACTCGGCTAGACCCAAACCCACTCGACTAGACCCAAACCCACTCCGCTAGACCCAAACCCACTCGGCTAGACCCTAACCCACTCGGCTAGACCCAAACCCACTCGGCTAGACTCAAACCCACTCGGCTAGACCCAAACCCACTCGGCTAGACCCAAACCCACTCCGCTAGACACAAACCCACTGCGCTAGACCAAAACCCACTCGGCTAGACCCAAACCCACTCCGCTAGACCCAAACTCACTCCGCTAGACCAAAACCCACTCGGCTAGACCAAAACCCACTCGGCTAGACCCAAACGCACTCCACTAGACCCAAACCCTCTCCGCTAAACCCAAACCCACTCCGCTAGAACCAAACCCACTCCGCTGGACCCAACCCCACTCCGCTAGAACCAAACCCACTCGGCAAGACCCAAACCCACTCGGCTAGACCCAAACCCACTCCGCTAGACCCAAACCCACTCCGCTAGACCCAAACCCACTCGGCTAGACCCAAACCCACTCCGCTAGACCCAAACCCACACGGCTAGACCCAAACCCACTCGGCTAGACCCAATCCGCTAGACCCAAACCCTCTCCGCTAGACCCAAACCCACTCGGCTAGACCCAAACCCACTCCGCTAGACCCAAACCCACTCCGATAGACCCAAACCCATTCCGCTAGACCCAAACCCACTCCGCTAGACCCAAACCCACACCGCTAGACCCAAACCCACTCGGCTAGACGCAAACCCACTCGGCTAGACCCAAACCCAGTCGGCTAGTCCCAAACCCACTCGGCTAGACCCAAACCCACTCCGCTAGACCCAAACCCACTCCGCTAGAACCAAACCCATTCCGCTAGACCCAAACCCACACTGGTAGATCCAAACCCACTCGGCTAGACCCAAACCCACTCGGCTAGACCCAAACCCACTCAGCTAGTCCCAAACCCACTCGGCTAGACCCAAACGCACTCGGCTACACCCAAACTCACTCCGCTAGGCCCAAACCCACTCGGCTAGACCCAAACCCACTCAGCTAGACCCAAACCCATTCGACTAGACCCAAACCCACTCGGCTAGACCCACACCCACTCAGCTAGACCCAAACCCACTCCGCCAGACGCAAACCCACTTGGCTAGACCCAAACCCACTCCGCTAGACCCAAACCCACTCGGCTAGACCCAAACCCACTCGGCTAGACCCAATCCCACTCGGCTAGACCCATACCCACTCCGCTAGACCCAAACCCATTCGGCTAGACCCAAACCCACTCCACTAGGCCCAAACCCACTTAGCTAGACCCAAACCCACTCGGCTAGACCCAAACCCACTCCGCTAGACCCATCCCACTCCGCTAGACCCAAACCCAGACCGCTAGACCCAAACCCACTCCGCTAGACCAAAACCTACTCCGCTAGACCCAAACCCACTTGGCTAGACCCAAACCCACTCGGCTAGACCAAAACCCACTCGGCTAGACCAAAACACACTCCGCTAGACCCAAACCCACTTCGCTAGAACCAAACCCACTCCGCTAGACGCAAACCCACTCCGCTAGACCCAAACCCACTCCGCCAGACCGAAACCCACTCGTCTAGACCCAAACCCACTCCGCTAGACCCAAAACCACTCCGCTAGCCCCAAACCCACTCGGCTAGACCCAAACCCACTTGGCTAGACCCAAACCCACTCCGCTAGACCCAAACCCTCTCGGCTAGACCCAAACCCACTCGGCTAGACCCAATCCCACTCGGCTAGACCCATACCCACTCCGCTAGACCCAAACCAATTCGGCTAGACCCAAACCCAATCCACTAGACCCAAACACAATTAGCTGGACCCAAACCCACTCGACTGGACCCAAACCCACTCCGCTAGACCCAAACCCACTCCGCTAGACCCAAACCCACACCGTTAGACCCAAACCCACTAGGCTAGACCCAAACCCACTCGGCTAGACCCAAACCCACTCGGCTAGACCCAAACCCACTCGGCTAGACCCAAACCCACTCGGCTAGACCCAATACCACTCCGCTAGACCCAAACCCACTCCGCTAGACCCAAACCCACTCGGCTAGACCCAAACCCACTCCGCTAGACCCAAACCCACCCCGCTAGACCCAAACCCACTCCACTAGAACCAAACCCACTCCGCTAGACCCAAACTCACTCCGCTAGACCCAAACCCACTCGGCTAGACACAAACCCACTCCGCTAGAACCAAACCCACTCGGCTAGACCCAAACCCACTCGGCTAGACCCAATCCCACTCGGCTAGACCCATACCCACTCCGCTAGACCCAAACACATTCGGCTAGACCCAAACCCACTCCACTAGGCCCAAACCCACTTAGCTAGACCCAAACCCACTCGGCTAGACCCAAACCCACTCCGCTAGACCCAAACCCACACCGCTAGACCCAAACCCACTAGGCTAGACCCAAACCCACTCGGCTACACCCAAACCCACTCCGCTAGACCCAAACCCACTCCGCTAGACCCAAACCCACTCCGCTAGACCCAAACCCACTCCGCCAGACCCGAACCCACTCGGCTAGACCCAATTCCACTCCGCTAGACCCAAACCCACTCCGCTAGATCCAAACCCACTCGGTTAGACCCAAACCCACTCCGCTAGACCCAAACCCACCCAGCTAGACTCAAACCCACTCCACTAGAACCAAACCCACTCTGCTAGACCCAAACCCACACCGCTAGACCCAAACCCACTCGGCTCGACCCAAACCCACTCAGCTAGACATAAACCCACTCGGCTATTCCCAAACCCACTCGGCTGGACCCAAACCCACTCGGCTAGACCCAAACTCACTCCGCTAGACCCAAACCCAGACCGCTAGACCCAAACCCACTCCGCTACACCAAAACCTACTCCGCTAGACCCAAACCCACTTGGCTAGACCCAAACCCACTCGGCTAGACCAAAACCCACTCAGCTAGACCCAAACACACTCCGCTAGACCCAAACCCACTCCGCTAGAACCAAACCCACTCCGCTAGATCCAAACCCACTCCGCTAGACCCAAACCCACTCCGCCAGACCCAAACCCACTCGGCTAGACCCAAACCCACTCCGCTAGACCCAAACCCACCCTGCTAGACTCAAACCCACTCCACTAGAACCAAACCCACTCCGCTAGACCCAAACCCACACCGCTAGACCCAAACCCACTCGGCTCGACCCAAACCCACTCAGCTAGACACAAACCCACTCGGCTATTCCCAAACCCACTCGGCTAGACCCAAACCCACTCGGCTAGACCCAAACTCACTCCGCTAGACCCAAACCCAGACCGCTAGACCCAAACCCACTCGGCTAGACCCAAACACACTCCGCTAGACCCAAACCCACTTCGCTAGAACCAAACCCACTCCGCTAGACCCAAACCCACTCCGCTAGACCCAAACCCACTCCGCCAGACCCAAACCCACTCGGCTAGACCCAAACCCACTCCGCCAGACCCAAAACCACTCCGCTAGCCCCAAACCCACTCGGCTAGACCCAAACCCACTTGGCTAGACCCAAAACCACTCCGCTAGACCCAAACCCTCTCGGCTAGACCCAAACCCACTCGGCTAGACCCAATCCCACTCGGCTAGACCCATACCCACTCCGCTAGACCCAAACCCATTCGGCTAGACCCAAACCCACTCCACTAGACCCAAACACACTTAGCTAGACCCAAACCCACTCGGCTAGACCCAAACCCACTCCGCTAGACCCAAACCCACTCCGCTAGACCCAAACCCACACCGCTAGACCCAAACCCACTAGGCTAGACCCAAACCCACTCGGCTAGACCCAAACCCACTCGGCTAGACCCAAACCCACTCCGCTAGACCCAAACCCACTCGGCTAGACCCAATCCCACTCCGCTAGACCCAAACCCACTCCGCTAGACCCAAACACACTCGGCTAGACCCAAACCCACTCCGTTAGACCCAAACCCACCCCGCTAGACCCAAACCCACTCCACTAGAACCAAACCCACTCCGCTAGACCCAAACCCACACCGCTAGACCCAAACCCACTCGGCTAGACCCAAACCCACACGGCTAGACCCAAACCCACTCGGCTATTCCCAAACCCACTCGGCTAGACCCAAACCCACTCTGCTAGACCCAAACTCACTCCGCTAGACCCAAACCCACTCGGCTAGACACAAACCCACTCCGCTAGACCCAAACCTACTCGGCTAGACCCAAACCCACTTGGCTAGACCCAAACCCACTCCGCTAGACCCAAACCCACTCGGCTAGACCCAAACCCACTCGGCTAGACCCAATCCCACTCGGCTAGACCCATACCCACTCCGCTAGACCCAAACCCATTCGGCTAGACCCAAACCCACTCCACTAGGCCCAAACCCACTTAGCTAGACCCAAACCCACTCGGCTAGACCCAAACCCACTCCGCTACACCCAAACCCACTCCGCTAGACCCAAACCCACACCGCTAGACCCAAACCCACTCTGCTAGACCCAAACCCACACCGCCAGACCCAGACCCACTCGGCTCGACCCAAACCCACTCAGCTGGACACAAACCCACTCGGCTATTCCCAAACCCACTCGGCTAGACCCAAACCCACTCGGCTAGACCCAAACTCACTCCGCTAGACCCAAACCCAGACCGCTAGACCCAAACCCACTCCGCTAGACCAAAACCTACTCCGCTAGACCCAAACCCACTTGGCTAGACCCAAACCCACTCGGCTAGACCAAAACCCACTCGGCTAGACCCAAACACACTCCGCTAGACCCAAACCCACTCCGCTAGAACCAAACCCACTCCGCTAGACCCAAACCCACTCCGCTAGACCCAAACCCACTCCGCCAGACCCAAACCCACTCGGCTAGACCCAAACCCACTCCGCTAGACCCAAAACCACTCCGCTAGCCCCAAACCCACTCGGCTAGACCCAAACCCACTTGGCTAGACCCAAACCCACTCCGCTAGACCCAAACCCACTCGGCTAGACCCAAACCCACTCGGCTAGACCCAATCCCACTCGGCTAGACCCATACCCACTCCGCTAGACCCAAACCCATTCGGCTAGACCCAAACCCACTCCGCTAGACCCAAACCCACTCCGCTAGACCCAAACCCACACCGCTAGACCCAAACCCACTAGGCTAGACCCAAACCCACTCGGCTAGACCCAAACCCACTCGGCTAGACCCAAACCCACTCGGCTAGACCCAAACCCACTCGGCTAGACCCAAACGCATTCGGCTAGACCCAAACCCACTCGGCTAGACCCAAACCCACTCGCCTAGACCCAAACCCACTCCGCTAGACCCAAACCCACTCCGCTAGACCTAAACCCACTCGGCTAGACCCAAACCCACTCCGCTAGACACAAACCCACTCGGCTAGACCCAAACCCACTCGGCTAGACCCAAACCCAGTCCGCCAGACCCAAACCCACTAGGCTTGACCCAAACCCATTCCGCTAGACCCAAACCCACTCCGCTAGAACCAAACACACTCCGCTAGACCCAAACCCACTCGGCTAGACCCAAACCCAGTGGGCTAGACTCAAACTCACTCGGCTAGACCCAAACCCACTCCGCTAGAACTAAACCCACTCAGCTAGACCCAAACCCACTCGGCTAGACCCAAACCCACTCGGCTAGACCCAAACCCACGCGGCTAGTCCGAAACCCACTCGGCTAGACCCAAACCCACTCCGCTAGACCCAAACCCACTCCGCTAGACCCAAACCCACTCGGCTAGACCCAAACCCACTCCGCTAGACCCAAACCCACTCGGCTAGACCCAAACCCACTCGGCTAGACCCAATCCGCTAGACCCAAACCCTCTCCGCTAGACCCAAACCCACTCGGCTAGACCCAAACCCACTCCGCTAGACCCAAACCCACTCCGCTAGACCCAAACCCACTCCGCTAGACCCAAACCCACTCCGCTAGACCCAAACCCACACCGCTAAACCCAAACCCACTCGGCTAGACGCAAACCCACTCGGCTAGACCCAAAACCACTCGGCTAGTCCGAAACCCACTCGGCTAGACCCAAACCCACTCCGCTAGACCCAAACCCACTCCGCTAGAACCAAACCCATTCCGCTAGACCCAAACCCACACCGCTAGATCCAAACCCACTCGGCTAGACCCAAACCCACTCGGCTAGACCCAAACCCACTCAGCTAGTCCCAAACCCACTCGGCTAGACCCAAACCCACTCGGCTACACCCAAACTCACTCCGCTAGTCCCAAACACACTCGGCTAGACCCAAACCCACTCAGCTAGACCCAAACCCATTCGACTAGACCCAAACCCACGCGGCTAGACCCAAACCCACTCCGCTAGACCCAAACCCACTCCGCTAGACCCAAACCCACTCGGCTAGGCCCAAACCCACTTCGCTAGTCCCAAACGCACTCCGCTAGGCGTATACGCACTCGGCTAGACCAAAACCCACTCGGCTAGACCAAAACCCACTCGGCTAGACCTAAACCCACTCGGCTGGACCCAAACCCACTCGGCTACGACCAAACCCACTCAGCTAGACCCAAACCCACTCGTCTAGACCCAAACCCACTTGGCTAGACCCCAACCCACTCCGCTAGACCCAAACCCACTCGGCTAGACCCAAACCCACTCGGCTAGACCCAAATCCACTCCGCTAGAACCAAACCCACTCGGCTAGACCCAAACCCACTCGGCTAGACCCAAACCCACTCGGCTAGACCCAAACCCACTCGGCAAGACCCAAACCCACTCGGCTGGACCCAAACCCACTGGGCTAGACCCAAACCCACTCGGCTAGACCCAAACCCACTGGGTTAGACCCAAACCCACTCGGCTATACCCAAACCCACTCGGCTAGACCCAAACCCACTCCGCTAGACCCAAACCCACGTGGCTAGACCCAAACCCAGTCCGCTAGACCGAAACCCTCTCCGCTACACCCAAACCCACTCCGCTAGACCCAAACCCACTCCGCTAGACCCAAACCCACTCCGCTAGACCCAAACCCACTCCGCTAGACCCAAACCCACTCGGCTAGACCCAATCCCACTCCGCTAGACCCAAACCCACTCCGCTAGACCCAAACCCACTCGGTTAGACCCAAACCCACTCCGCTAGACCCAAACCCACCCAGCTGGACTCAAACCCATTCCACTAGAACCAAACCCACTCTGCTAGACCCAAACCCACACCGCTAGACCCAAACCCACTCGGCTCGAGCCAAACCCACTCAGCTAGACACAAACCCACTCGGCTATTCCCAAACCCACTCGGCTAGACCCAAACCCACTCGGCTAGACCCAAACTCACTCCGCTAGACCCAAACCCAGACCGCTAGACCCAAACCCACTCCGCTAGATCAAAACCTACTCCGCTAGACCCAAACCCACTTGGCTAGACCCAAACCCACTCGGCTAGACCAAAACCCACTCGGCTAGACCCAAACACACTCCGCTAGACCCAAACCCACTCCGCTAGAACCAAACCCACTCCGCTAGACCCAAACCCACTCCGCTAGACCCAAACCCACTCCGCCAGACCCAAACCCACTCGGCTAGACCCAAACCCACTCCGCTAGACCCAAAACCACTCCGCTAGCCCCAAACCCACTCGGCTAGACCCAATCCCACTCGGCTAGACCCATACCCACTCCGCTAGACCCAAACCCATTCGGCTACACCCAAACCCACTCCACTAGACCCAAACCCACTTAGCTAGACCCAAACCCACACCGCTAGACCCAAACCCACTCCGCTAGACCCAAACCCACTCCGCTAGACCCAAACCCACACCGCTTGACCCAAACCCACTAGGCTAGACCCAAACCCACTCGGCCAGACCCAAACCCACTCGGCTAGACCCAAACCCACTCGGCTAGACCCAAACCCACTCGGCTAGACCCAAACGCATTCGGCTAGACCCAAACCCACTCGGCTAGACCCAAACCCACTCGGCTAGACCCAAACCCACTCCGCTAGACCCAAACCCACTCCGCTAGACCCAAACCCACTCGGCTAGACGCAAACCCACTCGCCTAGACCCAAACCCACTCGGCTAGTCCCAAACCCACTCGGCTAGACCCAAACCCACTCCACTAGACCCAAACCCACTCCGCTAGAACCAAACCCATTCCGCTAGACCCAAACCCACACCGCTAGATCCAAACCCACTCGGCTAGACCCAAACCCACTCGGCTAGACCCAAACCCACTCAGCTAGTCCCAAACCCACTCGGCTAGACCCAAACCCACTCGGCTACACCCAAACTCACTCCGCTAGTCCCAAACACACTCGGCTAGACCCAAACCCACTCAGCTAGACCCAAACCCATTCGACTAGACCCAAACCCACTCGGCTAGACCCAAACCCACTCAGCTTGACCCAAACCCACTCCGCCAGACCCAAACCCACTCGGCTAGTCCCAAACCCACTCGGCTAGACCCAAACCTATTTGGCTAGACCCAAACCCACTCGGCTATATCCAAACCCACTCGGCTAGACCCAAACCCACACCGCTAGACCCAAACCCACGCGGCTAGACCCAAACCCACTCCGCTAGACCCAAACCCACTCCGCTAGACCCAAACCCACTCGGCTAGTCCCAAACCCACTCGGCTAGACCCAAACCCACTCCGCTAGACCCAAACCCAGTCGGCTAGACCCAAACCCACTGGGCTAGACCCAAACCCACTCGGCTATACCCAATCCCACTCGGCTGGACCCAAACGCACTCGGCTAGACCCAAACCCACTCCGCTAGACCCAAACCCACTCCGCTAGACCCAAACCCGCTCGGCTAGACCCAAACCCACTCGGCTAGACCCAAACCCACTCCGCTAGACCCAAACCCACTCGGCTAGACCCAAGCCCACTCGGCTAGACCCAAAACCACTCCGCTAGACGCAAACCCACTCGGCTAGACCCAAACCCACTTGGCTAGACCCAATCCCACTCCGCTAGACCCATACCCACTCCGCTAGACCTATACCCACTCAGCTAGACCCAAACCCATTCGGCTAGACCCAAACCCACTCCGCTAGACCCAAACCCACTCGGCTAGACCAAAACACACTCGGCTAGACCAAAAACCACTCGGCTAGACCCAAACCCACACGGCTAGACCCAAACCCACTCGGCTAGACCCAAACCCACACGGCTAGACCCAAACCCAATCGGCTAGACCCAAACCCACTCGGCTAGGCCCAAACCCACTTCGCTAGTCCCAAACCCACTCCGCTAGGCGTATACCCACTCGGCTAGACCAAAACCCACTCGGCTAGACCAAAACCCACTCGGCTAGACCTAAACCCACTCGGCTGGACCCAAACCCACTCGGCTACGACCAAACCAACTCCGCTAGACCCAAACCCACTCCGCTAGAACCAAACCCACTCCGCTAGACCCAGACCCACTCGGCTAGACCCAAACCCACTCGGCTAGACCCAAACCCACTCGGCTAGACGCAAACCCACTCCACTAGACCCATAACCACTCCGCTGGACCCAAAACCACTCGGCTAGACCCAAACCCTCTCGGTTCGGCCCAAACCCACTTCGCTGGACCCAAACCCACTCCGCTAGACCCAAACCCACTCGGCTAGACCAAAACCCACTCGGCTAGGCCAAAACCCACTCGGCTGGACCCAAACCCACTCGGCTACGCCGAAACCCACTCGGCTAGACCCAAACCCACTCGCCTAGACCCATGCCCACTCGGCTAGACCCCAACCCACTCCGCTAGACCCAAACCCACTCGGCTAGACCCAAACCCACACCGCTAGACCCAAACCCACGCGGCTAGACCCAAACACACTCCGCTAGACCCAAACCCACTCCGCTAGACCCAAACCCACTCGGCTAGTCCCAAACCCACTCGGCTAGACCCAAACCCACTCGGCTAGACCCAAACCCACTCGGCTAGACCCAAACCCAGTCCGGCAGACCCAAACCCACTCGGCTAGACCCAAACCCACTCCGCTAGACCCAAACCCACTCGGCTAGACCCAAACCCACTCGGCTAGACCCAAACCCACTCCGCTAGACGCAAACTCACTCGGCTAGACCCAAACCCACTTGGCTGAGCCCAATCCCACTCCGCTAGACCCATACCCACTCCGCTAGACCCATACCCACTCCGCTAGACCCAAACCCATTCGGCTAGTCCCAAACCCACTCCGCTAGACCCAAACCCACTTAGCTAGACCCAAACCCATTCCGCTAGACCCAAACCCACTCGGCTAAACCAAAACCCACTCGGCTAGACCAAAACCCACTCGGCTAGACCCAAACCCACACGGCTAGACCCAAACCCACTCGGCTAGACCCAAACCCACACGGCTAGACCCAAACCCAATCGGCTACACCCAAACCCACTCGGCTAGGCCCAAACCCACTTCGCTAGTCCCAAACCCACTCCGCTAGGCGTATACCCACTCGGCTAGACCAAAACCCACTCGGCTAGACCAAAACCCACTCGGCTAGACCTAAACCCACTCGGCTGGACCCAAACCCACTCGGCTACGACCAAACCAACTCCGCTAGACCCAAACCCACTCCGCTAGAACCAAACCCACTCCGCTAGACCCAGACCCACTCGGCTAGACCCAAACCCACTCGGCTAGACCCAAACCCACTCGGCTAGACGCAAACCCACTCCACTAGACCCATAACCACTCCGCTGGACCCAAAACCACTCGGCTAGACCCAAACCCTCTCGGTTCGGCCCAAACCCACTTCTCTGGACCCAAACCCACTCCGCTAGACCCAAACCCACTCGGCTAGACCAAAACCCACTCGGCTAGACCAAAACCCACTCGGCTGGACCCAAACCCACTCGGCTACGCCGAAACCCACTCGGCTAGACCCAAACCCACTCGCCTAGACCCATGCCCACTCGGCTAGACCCCAACCCACTCCGCTAGACCCAAACCCACTCGGCTAGACCCAAACCCACACCGCTAGACCCAAACCCACGCGGCTAGACCCAAACACACTCCGCTAGACCCAAACCCACTCCGCTAGACCCAAACCCACTCGGCTAGTCCCAAACCCACTCGGCTAGACCCAAACCCACTCGGCTAGACCCAAACCCACTCGGCTAGACCCAAACCCAGTCCGGCAGACCCAAACCCACTCGGCTAGACCCAAACCCACTCCGCTAGACCCAAACCCACTCGGCTAGACCCAAACCCACTCGGCTAGACCCAAACCCACTCCGCTAGACGCAAACTCACTCGGCTAGACCCAAACCCACTTGGCTGAGCCCAATCCCACTCCGCTAGACCCATACCCACTCCGCTAGACCCATACCCACTCCGCTAGACCCAAACCCATTCGGCTAGTCCCAAACCCACTCCGCTAGACCCAAACCCACTTAGCTAGACCCAAACCCATTCCGCTAGACCCAAACCCACTCGGCTAGACCAAAACCCACTCGGCTAGACCAAAACCCACTCGGCTAGACCCAAACCCACACGGCTAGACCCAAACCCACTCGGCTAGACCCAAACCCACACGGCTAGACCCAAACCCAATCGGCTACACCCAAACCCACTCGGCTAGGCCCAAACCCACTTCGCTAGTCCCAAACCCACTCCGCTAGGCGTATACCCACTCGGCTAGACCAAAACCCACTCGGCTAGACCAAAACCCACTCGGCTAGACCTAAACCCACTCGGCTGGACCCAAACCCACTCGGCTACGACCAAACCCACTCCGCTAGAACCAAACCCACTCGGCTAGACCCAAACCCACTCGGCTAGACACAAACCCACTCGGCTAGACCCAAACCCACTCCGCCAGACACAAACCCACTCGGCTAGACCCAAACCCATTCCGCTAGACCCAAACCCACTCGGCTAGACCCAAACCCATTCCGCTAGACCCAAAACCACTCCGCTGGACCCAATCCCACTCCGCTAGACCCAAACCCACTCGGCTAGACCCAAACCCACTGGGCTAGACTCAAACCCACTCGGCTATACCCAAACCCACTTGGCTAGACCCAAACCTACTCGGCTAGACACAAACCCACTCCGCTAGACCCATACCCACTCCGCTAGACCCAAACCCATTCGGCTAGACCCAAACCCACTCCGCTAGACCCAAACCCACTTAGCTAGACCCAAACCCATTCCGCTAGACCCAAACCCACTCGGCTAGACCAAAACCCACTCGGCTAGACCAAAACCCACTCGGCTAGACCCAAACCAACACGGCTAGACCCAAACCCACTCGGCTAGACCCAAACCCACACGGCTAGACCCAAACCCAATCTGCTAGACCCAAACCCACTCGGCTAGGCCCAAACCAACTTCGCTAGTCCCAAACCCACACCGCTAGGCGTAAACCCACTCGGCTAGACCAAAACCCATTCGGCTTGATCAAAACCCACTCGGCTAGACCTAAACCCACTCGGCTGGACCAAAACCCACTCGGCTACGACCAAACCCACTCAGCTAGACCCAAACCCACTCGTCTAGACCCAAACCCACTTGGCTAGACCCCAACCCACTCCGCTAGACCCAAACCCACTCGGCTAGACCCAAACCCACTCGGCTAGACCCAAATCCCCTCCGCTAGAACCAAACCCACTCGGCTAGACCCAAACCCACTCGGCTAGGCCCAAACCCACTCGGCTAGACCCAAACCCACTCGGCTAGACCCAAACCCACTCGGCTAGACCCAAACCCACTCGGCTAGACCCAAACCCACTCGGCTAGACCCAAACCCACTCCGCCAGACACAAACCCACTCGGCTAGACCCAAACCCATTCCGCTAGACCCAAAACCACTCCGCTAGACCCAATCCCACTCCGCTAGACCCAAACCCACTCGGCTAGACCCAAACCCACTGGGCTAGACTCAAACCCACTCGGCTATACCCAAACCCACTTGGCTAGACCCAAACCTACTCGGCTAGACACAAACCCACTCCGCTAGACCCAAACCCACTCCGCTAGACCAAAACCCACTCGGCTAGACCAAAACCCACTCGGCTAGACCCAAACGCACTCGGCTAGACCGAAACCCACTCCGCTAGACCCAAACCCACTCAGCTAGACCCAAACCCACTCGGCTAGACGCAATCCCACTCGGCTAGACCCATACCCACTCCGCTAGACCCAAACCCATTCGGCTAGACACAAACCCACTCCACTAGACCCAAACCCACTTAGCTAGACCCAAACCCACTCCGCTAGACCCAAACCCACTCGGCTAGACCAAAACCCACTCGGCTAGACCAAAACCCACTCGGCTGGATCCAAACCCACTCGGCTGGATCCAAACCCACTCGGCTGGATCCAAACCCACTCGGCTAGACCCAAATCCACTCCGCTAGAACCAAACCCACTCGGCTAGACCCAAACCCACTCGGCTAGACCCAAACACACTCGGCTAGACCCTAACCCACTCGGCTAGACCCAAACCCACTCGGCTAGACTCAAACCCACTCGGTTAGACCCAAACCCACTCGGTTAGACCCAAACCCACTCCGCTAGACACAAACCCACTGCGCTAGACCAAAACCCACTCGGCTAGACCCAAACCCACTCCGCTAGACCCAAACCCACTCCGCTAGACCCAAACCCACACCGCTAGACCCAAACCCACTAGGCTAGACCCAAACCCACTCGGCTAGACCCAAACCCACTCGGCTAGACCCAAACCCACTCGGCTAGACCCAAACCCACACGGCTAGACTCAAACCCACTCGGCTAGACCCAAACCCACTTGGCTAGACCCAAACCCACTCCGCTGGACCCAAACCCACTCCGCTAGACCCAAACCCACTCCGCTAGACCCAAACCCACTCCGCTAGACCCAAACCCACTCGGCTAGACCCAAACCCACTCGGCTAGACCCAAACCCACTCCGCTAGACCCAAACCCACTCCGCCAGACCCAAACCCACTCGGCTAGACGCAATCCCAATCGGCTAGACCCAATCCCAATCGGCTAGACCCATACCCACTCCGCTAGACCCAAACCCATTCGGCTAGACCCAAACCCACTCCATTAGACCCAAACCCACTCCGCTAGACCCAAACCCACTCCGCTAGAACCAAACCCACTCCGCTAGACCCAACCCCACTCCTCTAGAACCAAACCCACTCGGCTAGACCCAAACCCACTCGGCTAGACCCAAACCCACTCCACTAGACCCATAACCACTCCGCTAGGCCCAAAACCACTCGGCTAGACCCAAACCCACTCGGCTAGGCCCAAACCCACTTCGCTAGACCCAAACCCACTCCACTAGACCCAAACCCACTCGGCTAGACCAAAACCCAATCGGCTAGACCAAAACCCACTCGGCTGGATCCAAACCCACTCGGCTGGACCTAAACTCACTCGGCTAGACCCAAACCCACTCGGCTAGACCCAAACCTACTCGGCTAGACACAAACCCACTCCGCTAGACCCAAACCCACTCCGCTAGACCAAAACCCACTCGGCTAGACCAAAACCCACTCGGCTAGACCCAAACGCACTCGGCTAGACCGAAACCCACTCCGCTAGACCCAAACCCACTCAGCTAGACCCAAACCCACTCGGCTAGACGCAATCCCACTCGGCTAGACCCATACCCACTCCGCTAGACCCAAACCCATTCGGCTAGACCCAAACCCACTCCACTAGACCCAAACCCACTTAGCTAGACCCAAACCCACTCCGCTAGACCCAAACCCACTCGGCTAGACCAAAACCCACTCGGCTAGACCAAAACCCACTCGGCTGGATCCAAACCCACTCGGCTGGATCCAAACCCACTCGGCTGGATCCAAACCCACTCGGCTAGACCCAAATCCACTCCGCTGGAACCAAACCCACTCGGCTAGACCCAAACCCACTCGGCTAGACCCAAACACACTCGGCTAGACCCTAACCCACTCGGCTCGACCCAAACCCACTCGGCTAGACTCAAACCCACTCGGCAAGACCCAAACCCACTCGGCTAGACCCAAACCCACTCGGCTGGGCCCAAACCCACTTGGCTAGACCCAAACCCACTCGGCTAGACCCAAACCCACTCCGCTAGACCCAAACCCACTCTGCTACACCCAAACCCACTCGGCTAGACCCAAACCCACTCCGCCAGACCCAAACCCACTCGGCTTGACCCAAACCCATTCCGCTAGACCCAAACCCACTCCGCTAGACCCAAACACACTCCGCGAGACCTAAACCCACTCGGCTAGACCCAAACCCACTGGGCTAGACTCAAACCCACTCGGCTATACCCCTACCCACTCGGCTAGACCCAAACCCACTCGGCTACACCCAAACCCACTCCTCTAGACCCAAACCCACTCCGCTAGACCCAAACCCACTCGGCTACCCCCAAACCCACTCCGCTAGACCCAAACCCACTCCGCTAGACCCAAACCCACTCCGCTAGAACCAAACCCACTCAGCTAGATCCAAACCCACTCGGCTAGACCCAAACCCACTCGGCTAGACCCAAACCCACGCGGCTAGTCCCAAACCCACTCGGCTAGACCCAAACCCACTCCGCTAGACCCAAACCCACTCGGCTAGACCCAAACCCACTCCGCTAGACCCAAACCCACTCGGGTAGACCCAAACCCATTTGGCTAGACCCAATCCCACTCCGCTAGACCCAAACCCTCTCCGCTAGACCCAAACCCACTCCGCTAGACCCAAACCCACACCGCTAGACCCAAACCCACTCCGCTGGACCCAAACCCACTCCGCTAGAACCAAACCCACTCCGCTAGAACCAAACCCATTCCGCTAGACACAAACCCACTCCGCTAGACCAAAACCCACTCCGCTAAACCCAAACCCACTCGGCTAGACCCAAACCCACTCGGCTAGACCAAAACCCACTCGGCTAGACCCAAACACACTCCGCTAGACCCAAACCCACTTTGGTAGAACCAAACCCACTCCGCTAGACCCAAACCCACTCCGCTAGACCCAAACCCACTCCGCCGGACCCAAACCCACTCGGCTAGACCCAAACCCACTCCGCTAGACCCAAACCCACTCCGCTAGACCCAAACCCACTCGGCTAGACCCAAACCCACTTGGCTAGACCCAAACCCACTCCGCTAGACCCAAACCCACTCGGCTAGACCCAAACCCACTCGGCTAGACCCAATCCCACTCGGCTAGACCCATACCCACTCCGCTAGACCCAAACCCATTCGGCTAGACCCAAACCCACTCCACTAGACCCAAACCCACTTGGCTAGACCCAAACCCTCTCGGCTAGACCCAAACCCACTCCGCTAGACCCAAACCCACTCCGCTAGACCGAAACCCACACCGCTAGACCCAAACCCACACCGCTAGACCCAAACCCACTCGGCTAGACCCAAACCCACTCGGCTAGACCCAAACCCAATCGGCTAGACCCAAACCCACTCGGCTAGACCCAAACCCACTCGGCTAGACCCAAACCCACTCGGCTAGACCCAAACCCACTCGGCTAGACCCAAACCCACTCGGCTAGACCCAAACCCACTCGGCTAGACCTAAACCCACTCCGCTAGACCCAACTCCACTCCGCTAGAACCAAACCCACTCGGCTAGACCCAAACCCACTCGGCTAGACCCAAACCCACTCCACTAGACCCATAACCACTCCGCTAGGCCCAAAACCACTAGGCTAGACCCAAACCCACTCCGCCAGACCCAAACCCACTCGGCTTGACCCAAACCCATTCCGCTAGACCCAAACCCACTCCGCTAGACCCAAACACACTCCGCTAGACCCAAACACACTCCGCTAGACCCAAACCCACTCCGCTAGACCCAAACCCACTCCGCTAAACCCAAACCCACTCGGCTAGACCCAAACCCACTCGGCTAGACCAAAACCCACTCGGCTAGACCCAAACACACTCCGCTAGACCCAAACCCACTTTGGTAGAACCAAACCCACTCCGCTAGACCCAAACCCACTCCGCTAGACCCAAACCCACTCCGCTAGACCCAAACCCACTCCGCCGGACCCAAACCCACTCGGCTGGACACAAACCCACTCCGCTAGACCCAAACCCACTCCGCTAGACCCAAACCCACTCGGCTAGACCCAAACCCACTTGGCTAGACCCAAACCCACTCCGCTAGACCCAAACCCACTCGGCTAGACCCAAACCCACTCGGCTAGACCCAATCCCACTCGGCTAGACCCATACCCACTCCGCTAGACCCAAACCCATTCGGCTAGACCCAAACCCACTCCACTAGACCCAAACCCACTCGGCTAGACCCAAACCCTCTCGGCTAGACCCAAACCCACTCCGCTAGACCCAAACCCACTCCGCTAGACCCAAACCCACACCGCTAGACCCAAACCCACACCGCTAGACCCAAACCCACTCGGCTAGACCCAAACCCAGTCGGCTAGACCCAAACCCAATCGGCTAGACCCAAACCCACTCGGCTAGACCCAAACCCACTCGGCTAGACCCAAACCCACTCGGCTAGACCCAAACCCACTCGGCTAGACCCAAACCCACTCGGCTAGACCCAAACCCACTCGGCTAGACCCAAACCCACTCCGCTAGACCCAACTCCACTCCGCTAGAACCAAACCCACTCGGCTAGACCCAAACCCACTCGGCTGGACCCAAACCCACTCCACTAGACCCATAACCACTCCGCTAGGCCCAAACCACTAGGCTAGACCCAAACCCACTCCGCCAGACCCAAACCCACTCGGCTTGACCCAAACCCATTCCGCTAGACCCGAACCCACTCCGCTAGACCCAAACACACTCCGCTAGACCCAAACCCACTCGGCTAGACCCAAACCCACTGGGCTAGACTCAAACCCACTCGGCTATACCCAAACCCACTCGGCTAGACCCAAACCCACTCGGCTAGACCCAAACCCACTCCTCTAGACCCAAACCCACTCCGCTAGACCCAAACCCACTCGGCTACCCCCAAACCCACTCCGCTAGACCCAAACCCACTCCGCCAGACCCAAACCCACTCCGCTAGAACCAAACCCACTCAGCTAGATCCAAACCCACTCGGCTAGACCCAAACCCACTCGGCTAGACCCAAACCCACGCGGCTAGTCCCAAACCCACTCGGCTAGACCCAAACCCACTCCGCTAGACCCAAACCCACTCGGCTAGACCCAAACCCACTCCGCTAGACCCAAACCCACTCGGCTAGACCCAAACCCACTCGGCTAGACCCAATCCCACTCCGCTAGACCCAAACCCTCTCCGCTAGACCCAAACCCACACCGCTAGACGCAAACCCACTCCGCTAGACCCAAACCCACTCCGCTAGAACCAAACCCATTCCGCTAGACCCAAACTCACTCCGCTAGACCCAAACCCACTCGGCTAGACCCAAGCCCACTCAGCTAGACCCAAACCCATTCGGCTAGACCCAAACCCACTCGGCTAGACCCAAACCCACTCCGCTAGACCCAAACCCACTCCGCTAGAACCAAACCCATTCCGCTAGACACAAACCCACTCCGCTAGACCAAAACCCACTCCGCTAAACCCAAACCCACTCGGCTAGACCCAAACCCACTCGGCTAGACCAAAACCCACTCGGCTAGACCCAAACACACTCCGCTAGACCCAAACCCACTTTGGTAGAACCAAACCCACTCCGCTAGACCCAAACCCACTCCGCTAGACCCAAACCCACTCCGCCAGACCCAAACCCACTCGGCTAGACCCAAACCCACTCCGCTAGACCCAAACCCACTCCGCTAGACCCAAACCCACTCGGCTAGACCCAAACCCACTTGGCTAGACCCAAACCCACTCCGCTAGACCCAAACCCACTCGGCTAGACCCAAACCCACTCGGCTAGACCCAATCCCACTCGGCTAGACCCATACCCACTCCGCTAGACCCAAACCCATTCGGCTAGACCCAAACCCACTCCACTAGACCCAAACCCACTTGGCTAGACCCAAACCCTCTCGGCTAGACCCAAACCCACTCCGCTAGACCCAAACCCACTCGGTTAGACCCAAACCCACTCCGCTAGACCCAAACCCACTTGCCTAGACCCAAACCCACTCCGCTAGACCCAAACCCACTCGGCTAGACCCAAACCCACTCGGCTAGACCCAATCCCACTCGGCTAGACCCATACCCACTCCGCTAGACCCAAACCCATTCGGCTAGACCCAAACCCACTCCACTAGACCCAAACCCACTTAGCTAGACCCAAACCCACTCGGCTAGACCCAAACCCACAACGCTAGACCCAAACCCACTCCGCTAGACCCAAACCCACACCGCTAGACCCAAACCCACTCCGCTAGACCCAAACCCACTCGGCTAGACCCAAACCCACTCGGCTAGACCCAAACCCACTCCGCTAGACCCAAACCCACTCCGCTAGACCCAAACCCACTCGGCTAGACCCAAACCCACTTGGCTAGACCCAAACCCACTCGGCTATATCCAAACCCACTCGGCTAGACCCAAACCCACACCGCTAGACCCAAACCCAGTCGGCTAGACCCAAACCCACTGGGCTAGACCCAAACCCACTCGGCTATACCCAATCCCACTCGGCTAGATCCAAACCCACTCGGCTAGACCCAAACCCACTCGGCTAGACCCAAACCCACTCAGCTAGTCCCAAACCCACTCGGCTAGACCCAAAACCCACTCGGCTACACGCAAACTCACTCCGCTAGGCCCAAACCCACTCGGCTAGACCCAAACCCACTCAGCTAGACCCAAACCCATTCGACTAGACCCAAACCCACTCGGCTAGACCCAAACCCACTCAGCTAGACCCAAACCCACTCCGCCAGACCCAAACCCACTCCGCTAAACCCAAACCCACTCCGCTAGACACAAACCCACTCGGCCAGACCAAAACCCGCTCGGCTAGACCCAAACACACTCCGCTAGACCCAAACCCACTTTGGTAGAACCAAACCCACTCCGCTAGACCCAAACCCACTCCGCTAGACCCAAACCCACTCCGCCAGACCCAAACCCACTCGGCTAGACCCAAACCCACTCCGCTAGACCCAAACCCACTCCGCTAGACCCAAACCCACTCGGCTAGACCCAAACCCACTTGGCTAGACCCAAACCCACTCCGCTAGACCCAAACCCACTCGGCTAGACCCAAACCCACTCGGCTAGACCCAATCCCACTCGGCTAGACCCATACCCACTCCGCTAGACCCAAACCCATTCGGCTAGACCCAAACCCACTCCACTAGACCCAAACCCACTTGGCTAGACCCAAACCCACTCGGCTAGACCCAAACCCACTCCGCTAGACCCAAACCCACTCGGTTAGACCCAAACCCACTCCGCTAGACCCAAACCCACCCTGCTAGACTCAAACCCACTCCACTAGAACCAAACCCACTCCGCTAGACCCAAAACCACTCCGCTAGCCCCAAACCCACTCGGCTAGACCCAAACCCACTTGGCTAGACCCAAACCCACTCCGCTAGACCCAAACCCACTCGGCTAGACCCAAACCCACTCGGCTAGACCCAATCCCACTCGGCTAGACCCATACCCACTCCGCTAGACCCAAACCCATTCGGCTAGACCCAAACCCACTCCACTAGACCCAAACCCACTTAGCTAGACCCAAACCCACTCGGCTAGACCCAAACCCACAACGCTAGACCCAAACCCACTCCGCTAGACCCAAACCCACACCGCTAGACCCAAACCCACTAGGCTAGACCCAAACCCACTCGGCTAGACCCAAACCCACTCGGCTAGACCCAAACCCATTCGGCTAGACCCAAACCCACTCGGCTAGACCCAAACCCACTCGGCTAGACCCAAACCCACTCCGCTAGACCCAAACCCACTCCGCTAGAGCCAAACCCACTCGGCTAGACCCAAACCCACTCCTCTAGACCCAAACCCACTCGGCTAGACCCAAACCCACTCGGCTAGACCCAAACCCAGTCCGCCAGACCCAAACGCACTCGGCTAGTCCCAAACCCACTCGGCTAGACCCAAACCTATTTGGCTAGACCCAAACCCACTCGGCTATATCCAAACCCACTCGGCTAGACCCAATCACACCGCTAGACCCAAACCCAGTCGGCTAGACCCAAACCCACTGGGCTAGACCCAAACCCACTCGGCTATACCCAATCCCACTCGGCTAGATCCAAACCCACTCGGCTAGACCCAAACCCACTCGGCTAGACCCAAACCCACTCAGCTAGTCCCAAACCCACTCGGCTAGACCCAAACCCACTCGGCTACACGCAAACTCACTCCGCTAGGCCCAAACCCACTCGGCTAGACCCAAACGCACTCAGCTAGACCCAAACCCATTCGACTAGACCCAAACCCACTCGGCTAGACCCAAACCCACTCAGCTAGACCCAAACCCACTCCGCCAGACCCAAACCCACTCCGCTAGACCCAAACCCACTCCGCTAGACACAAACCCACTCCGCTACACCCAAACCCACTCCGCTAGACCCAAACCCACTCGGCTAGACCCAAACCCACTCGGCTAGACCCAAACCCACTCGGCTAGACCCAAACCCACTCCGCTAGACCCAAACCCACTCCGCTGGACCCAAACCCACTCGGCTACACCCAAACCCACTCCGCTAGACACAAACCCACTCCGCTAGACCCAAACCCACTCCACTAGAACCAAACCCACTCAGCTAGACCCAAACCCATTCGGCTAGTCCCAAACCCACTCGGCTAGACCCAAACCCACTCTGCTAGACCCAAACTCACTCCGCTAGACCCAAACCCACTCGGCTAGACCCAAACCCACTCCGCTAGACCCAAACCTACTCGGCTAGACCCAAACCCACTTGGCTACACCCAAACCCACTCCGCTGGACCCAAACCCACTCGGCTAGACCCAAACCCACTCGGCTAGACCCAATCCCACTCGGCTAGACCCATACCCACTCCGCTAGACCCAAACCCATTCGGCTAGACGCAAACCCACTCCACAAGCCCCAAACCCACTTAGCTAGACCCAAACCCACTCGGCTAGACCCAAACCCACTCCGCTAGACCCAAACACACTCCGCTAGACCCAAACCCACTCGGCTAGACCCAAACCCACTCCGCTAGACCCAAACCCACTCCGCTAGACCCAAACCCACTCCGCTAGACCCAAACCCACTCCGCTAGACCCTAACCCACTCCGCTAGACCCAAACCCACTCGGCTAGACCCAAACCCAGTCCGCCAGACCCAAACCCACTCGGCTTGACCCAAACCCATTCCGCTAGACCCAAACCCACTCCGCTAGACCCAAACACACTCCGCTAGACCCAAACCCACTCGGCTAGACCCAAACCCACTGGGCTAGACTCAAACCCACTCGGCTATACCCAAACCCACTCGGCTAGACCGAAACCCACTCGGCTAGACCCAAACCCACTCCTCTAGACCGTAACCCACTCCGCTAGACCCAAACCCACTCGGCTACACCCAAACCCACTCCGCTAGACACAAACCCAATCCGCTAGACCCAAACCCACTCCGCTAGAACCAAACCCACTCAGCTAGACCCAAACCCACTCGGCTAAACCCAAACCCACTCGGCTAGACCCAAACCCACGCGGCTAGTCCCAAACCCACTCGGCTAGACCCAAACCCACTCCGCTTGACCCAAACCCACACCGCTAGACCCAAACCCACTCGGCTAGACCCAAACCCACTCCGCTAGACCCAAACCCTCTCGGCTAGACCCAAACCCACTCGGCTAGACCCAATCCGCTAGACCCAAACCCTCTCCGCTAGACCCAAACCCACTCGGCTAGACCCAAACCCACTCCACTAGACCCAAACCCACTCCGCTAGACCCAAACCCACTCCGCTAGACCCAAACCCACTCCGCTAGACCCAAACCACACCGCTAGACCCAAACCCACTCGGCTAGACGTAAACCCACTCGGCTAGACCCAAACCCACTCGGCTAGTCCCAAACCCACTCGGCTAGACCCAAACCCACTCCGCTACACCCAAACCCACTCCGCTAGAACCAAACCCATTCCGCTAGACCCAAACCCACACCGCTAGATCCAAACCCACTCGGCTACACCCAAACCCACTCGGCTAGACCCAAACCCACTCAGCTGGTCCCAAACCCACTCGGCTAGACCCAAACCCACTCGGCTACACGCAAACTCACTCCGCTAGGCCCAAACCCACTCGGCTAGACCCAAACCCACTCAGCGAGACCCAAACCCATTCGACCAGACCCAAACCCACTCGGCAAGACCCAAACCCACTCAGCTAGACCCAAACCCACTCCGCCAGACCCAAACCCACTCCGCTAGACCCAAACCCACTCCGCTAGACCCAAACCCACTCCGCTACACCCAAACCCACTCCGCTACACCCAAACCCACTCGGCTAGACCCAAACCCACTCGGCTAGACCCAAACCCAGTCCGCCAGACCCAAACCCACTCGGCTTGACCCAAACCCATTCCGCTAGACCCAAACCCACTCCGCTAGACCCAAACACACTCCGCTAGACCCAAACCCACTCGGCTAGACCCAAACCCACTGGGCTAGACTCAAACCCACTCGGCTATACCCAAACCCACTCGGCTAGACCCAAACCCACTCGGCTAGACCCAAACCCACTCCGCTAGACCCAAACCCACTCCGCTAGACCTAAACCCACTCGGCTACACCCATACCCACTCCGCTAGACCCAAACCCACTCCGCTAGACCCAAACCCACTCCGCTAGAACCAAACCCACTCCGCTAGACCCAAACCCACTCGGCTAGACCCAAACCCACTCGGCTAGACCCAAACCCACGCGGCTAGTCCCAAACCCACTCGGCTAGACCCAAACACACTCCGCTAGACCCAAACCCACACCGCTAGACCCAAACCCACTCGGCTAGACCCAAACCCACTCCGCTAGACCCAAACCCTCTCGCTAGACCCAAACCCACGCGGCTAGACCCAATCCGCTAGACCCAAACCCTCTCCGCTAGACCCAAACCCACTCGGCTAGACCCAAACCCACTCCGCTAGACCCAAACCCACTCTGCTAGACCCAAACCCACTCCGCTAGACCCAAACCTACTCCGCTAGACCCAAACCCACACCGCTAGACCCAAACCCACTCGGCTAGACGCAAACCCACTCGGCTAGACCCAAACCCACTCGGCTAGACCCAAACCCACTCCGCTAGACCCAAACCCACTCCGCTAGAACCAAACCCATTCCGCTAGACCCAAACCCACACCGCTAGATCCAAACCCACTCAGCTAGACCCAAACCCACTCGGCTAGACCCAAACCCACTCAGCTAGTCCCAAACCCACTCGGCTAGACCCAAACCCACTCCGCCAGACCCAAACCCACTCCGCTAGACCCAAACCCACTCCGCTAGACACAAACCCACTCCGCTACACCCAAACCCACTCCGCTAGACCCAAACCCACTCGGCTAGACCCAAACCCACTCGGCTAGACCCAAACCCACTCGGCTAGACCCAAACCCACTCCGCTAGACCCAAACCCACTCCGCTGGACCCAAACCCACTCGGCTACACCCAAACCCACTCCGCTAGACACAAACCCACTCCGCTAGACCCAAACCCACTCCACTAGAACCAAACCCACTCAGCTAGACCCAAACCCATTCGGCTAGTCCCAAACCCACTCGGCTAGACCCAAACCCACTCTGCTAGACCCAAACTCACTCCGCTAGACCCAAACCCACTCGGCTAGACCCAAACCCACTCCGCTAGACCCAAACCTACTCGGCTAGACCCAAACCCACTTGGCTACACCCAAACCCACTCCGCTGGACCCAAACCCACTCGGCTAGACCCAAACCCACTCGGCTAGACCCAATCCCACTCGGCTAGACCCATACCCACTCCGCTAGACCCAAACCCATTCGGCTAGACGCAAACCCACTCCACAAGCCCCAAACCCACTTAGCTAGACCCAAACCCACTCGGCTAGACCCAAACCCACTCCGCTAGACCCAAACACACTCCGCTAGACCCAAACCCACTCGGCTAGACCCAAACCCACTCCGCTAGACCCAAACCCACTCCGCTAGACCCAAACCCACTCCGCTAGACCCAAACCCACTCCGCTAGACCCTAACCCACTCCGCTAGACCCAAACCCACTCGGCTAGACCCAAACCCAGTCCGCCAGACCCAAACCCACTCGGCTTGACCCAAACCCATTCCGCTAGACCCAAACCCACTCCGCTAGACCCAAACACACTCCGCTAGACCCAAACCCACTCGGCTAGACCCAAACCCACTGGGCTAGACTCAAACCCACTCGGCTATACCCAAACCCACTCGGCTAGACCGAAACCCACTCGGCTAGACCCAAACCCACTCCTCTAGACCGTAACCCACTCCGCTAGACCCAAACCCACTCGGCTACACCCAAACCCACTCCGCTAGACACAAACCCAATCCGCTAGACCCAAACCCACTCCGCTAGAACCAAACCCACTCAGCTAGACCCAAACCCACTCGGCTAAACCCAAACCCACTCGGCTAGACCCAAACCCACGCGGCTAGTCCCAAACCCACTCGGCTAGACCCAAACCCACTCCGCTAGACCCAAACCCACACCGCTAGACCCAAACCCACTCGGCTAGACCCAAACCCACTCCGCTAGACCCAAACCCTCTCGGCTAGACCCAAACCCACTCGGCTAGACCCAATCCGCTAGACCCAAACCCTCTCCGCTAGACCCAAACCCACTCGGCTAGACCCAAACCCACTCCACTAGACCCAAACCCACTCCGCTAGACCCAAACCCACTCCGCTAGACCCAAACCCACTCCGCTAGACCCAAACCACACCGCTAGACCCAAACCCACTCGGCTAGACGTAAACCCACTCGGCTAGACCCAAACCCACTCGGCTAGTCCCAAACCCACTCGGCTAGACCCAAACCCACTCCGCTACACCCAAACCCACTCCGCTAGAACCAAACCCATTCCGCTAGACCCAAACCCACACCGCTAGATCCAAACCCACTCGGCTACACCCAAACCCACTCGGCTAGACCCAAACCCACTCAGCTGGTCCCAAACCCACTCGGCTAGACCCAAACCCACTCGGCTACACGCAAACTCACTCCGCTAGGCCCAAACCCACTCGGCTAGACCCAAACCCACTCAGCGAGACCCAAACCCATTCGACCAGACCCAAACCCACTCGGCAAGACCCAAACCCACTCAGCTAGACCCAAACCCACTCCGCCAGACCCAAACCCACTCCGCTAGACCCAAACCCACTCCGCTAGACCCAAACCCACTCCGCTACACCCAAACCCACTCCGCTACACCAAAACCCACTCGGCTAGACCCAAACCCACTCGGCTAGACCCAAACCCAGTCCGCCAGACCCAAACCCACTCGGCTAGACCCAAACCCACGCGGCTAGTCCCAAACCCACTCGGCTAGACCCAAACACACTCCGCTAGACCCAAACCCACACCGCTAGACCCAAACCCACTCGGCTAGACCCAAACCCACTCCGCTAGACCCAAACCCTCTCGCTAGACCCAAACCCACGCGGCTAGACCCAATCCGCTAGACCCAAACCCTCTCCGCTAGACCCAAACCCACTCGGCTAGACCCAAACCCACTCCGCTAGACCCAAACCCACTCTGCTAGACCCAAACCCACTCCGCTAGACCCAAACCTACTCCGCTAGACCCAAACCCACACCGCTAGACCCAAACCCACTCGGCTAGACGCAAACCCACTCGGCTAGACCCAAACCCACTCGGCTAGACCCAAACCCACTCCGCTAGACCCAAACCCACTCCGCTAGAACCAAACCCATTCCGCTAGACCCAAACCCACACCGCTAGATCCAAACCCACTCAGCTAGACCCAAACCCACTCGGCTAGACCCAAACCCACTCAGCTTGTCCCAAACCCACTCGGCTAGACCCAAACCCACTCGGCTGCACCCAAACTCACTCCGCTAGGACCAAACCCACTCGGCTAGACCCAAACCCACTCAGCTAGACCCAAACCCATTCGACTAGACCCAAACCCACTCGGCTAGACCCAAACCCACTCAGCTAGACCCAAACCCACTCCGCCAGACCCAAACCCACTCCGCTAGACCCAAACCCACTCCGCTAGACCCAAACCCACTCCGCTACACCCAAACCCACTCCGCTAGACCCAAACCCACTCGGCTAGACCCAAACCCACTCGGCTAGACCCAATCCCACTCCGCTAGACCCAAACCCACTCCGCTAGACCCAAGCCCACTCGGCTAGACCCAAACCCACTCCGCTAGACCCAAACCCACCCCGCTAGACCCAAACCCACTCCACTAGAACCAAACCCACTCCGCTAGACCCAAACCAACACCGCTAGACCCAAACCCACTCGGCTAGACACAAACCCACACGGCTAGACCCAAACCCACTCGGCTATTCCCAAACCCACTCGGCTAGACCCAAACCCACTCTGCTAGACCCAAACTCACTCCGCTAGACCCAAACCCACTCGGCTAGACCCAAACCCACTCCGCTAGACCCAAACCTACTCGGCTAGACCCAAACCCACTTGGCTAGACCCAAACCCACTCCGCTAGACCCAAACCCACTCGGCTAGACCCAAACCCACTCGGCTAGACCCAATCCCACTCGGCCAGACCCATACCCACTCCGCTAGACCCAAACCTATTCGGCTAGACCCAAACCCACTCCACTAGGCCCAAACCCACTTAGCTAGACCCAAACCCACTCGGCTACACCCAAACCCACTCCGCTAGACCCAAACGCACTCCGCTAGACCCAAACCCACACCGCTAGACCCAAACCCACTAGGCTAGACCCAAACCCAGTCCGCCAGACCCAAACCCACTCGGCTTGACCCAAACCCATTCCGCTAGACCCAAACCCACTCCGCTAGACCCAAACACACTCCGCTAGACCCAAACCCACTCGGCTAGACCCAAACCCACTGGGCTAGACTCAAACCCACTCGGCTATACCCAAACCCACTCGGCTAGACCCAAACCCACTCGGCTAGACCCAAACCCACTCCTCTAGACCGAAACCCACTCCGCTAGACCCAAACCCACTCGGCTGCACCCAAACCCACTCCGCTAGACACAAACCCACTCCGCTAGACCCAAACCCACTCCGCTAGAACCAAACCCACTCAGCTAGACCCAAACCCACTCGGCTAGACCCAAACCCACTCGGCTAGGCCCAAACCTACGCGGCTAGTCCCAAACCCACTCGGCTAGACCCAAACCCACTCCGCTAGACCCAAACCCACTCCGCTAGACCCAAACCCACTCGGCTAGACCCAAACCCACTCCGCTAGACCCAAACCCAATCGGCTAGACCAAAACCCACTCGGCTAGATCCAATCCCACTCCGCTAGACCCAAACCCACTCCGCTAGACCCAAACCCACTCGGCTAGACCCAAACCCACTCGGCTAGACCCAAACCCACTCCGCTGGACCCAAACCTACTCGGCTAGACCCAAACCCACTTGGCTAGACCCAAACCCACTCCGCTGGACCCAAACCCACTCGGCTAGACCCAAACCCACTCGGCTAGACCCAATCCCACTCGGCTAGACCCATACCCACTCCGCTAGACCCAAACCCATTCGGCTAGACCCAAACCCACTCCACTAGGCCCAAACCCACTTAGCTAGACCCAAACCCACTCGGCTAGACCCAAACCCACTCCGCTAGACCCAAACCCACTCCGCTAGACCCAAACCCACACCGCTAGACCCAAACCCACTAGGCTAGACCCAAACCCATTCGGCTAGACCCAAACCCACTCGGCTAGACCCAAACCCACTCGGCTAGACCCAAACCCACTCGGCTAGACCCAAACCCATTCGGCTAGACCCAAACCCACTCGGCTAGACCCAAACCCACTCGGCTAGACCCAAACCCACTCCGCTAGACCCAAACCCCACTCCGCTAGACCCAAACCCACTCCGCTAGACCCAAACCCACTCCGCTAGACCCAAACCCACTCCGCTAGACCGAAACCCACTCGGCTAGACCCAAACCCACTCGGCTAGACCCAAACCCTCTCCGCTAGACCCAAACCTACTCGGCTAGACCCAAACCCACTTGGCTAGACCCAAACCCACTCCGCTAGACCCAAACCCACTCGGCTAGACCCAAACCCACTCGGCTAGACCCAATCCCACTCGGCTAGACCCATACCCACTCCGCTAGACCCAAACCCATTCGGCTAGACCCAAACCCACTCCACTAGGCCCAAACCCACTTAGCTGGACCCAAACCCACTCGGCTAGACCCAAACCCACTCCGCTAGACCCAAACCCACTCCGCTAGACCCAAACCCACACCGCTAGACCCAAACCCACTAGGCTAGACCCAAACCCACTCGGCTAGACCCAAACCCACTCGGCTAGACCCAAACCCACTCGGCTAGACCCAAACCCACTCGGCTAGACCCAAACCCACTCGGCTAGACCCAAACCCATTCGGCTAGACCCAAACCCACTCGGCTAGACCCAAACCCACTCGGCTAGACTCAAACCCACTCCGCTAGACCCAAACCCACTCCGCTAGACCCAAACCCACTCCGCTAGACCCAAACTCACTCCGCTAGACCCAAACCCACTCCGCTAGACCCAAACCCACTCGGCTAGACCCAAACCCAGTCCGCCAGACCCAAACCCACTCGGCTTGACCCAAACCCATTCCGCTAGACCCAAACCCACTCCGCTAGACCCAAACACACTCCGCTAGACCCAAACCCACTCGGCTAGACCCAAACCCACTCGGCTAGACCCAAACCCACTGGGCTAGACTCAAACCCACTCGGCTATACCCAAACCCACTCGGCTAGACCCAAACCCACTCGGCTAGACCCAAACCCACTCCTCTAGACCGAAACCCACTCCGCTAGACCCAAACCCACTCGGCTACACCCAAACCCACTCCGCTAGACACAAACCCACTCCGCTAGACCCAAACCCACTCCGCTAGAACCAAACCCACTCAGCTAGACCCAAACCCACTCGGCTAGACCCAAACCCACTCGGCTAGGCCCAAACCCACGCGGCTAGTCCCAAACCCACTCGGCTAGACCCAAACCCACTCCGCTAGACCCAAACCCACTCCGCTAGACCCAAACCCACTCGGCTAGACCCAAACCCACTCCGCTAGACCCAAACCCACTCGGCTAGACCCAAACCCACTCCGCTAGACCCAAACCCACTCGGCTAGACCCAAACCCACTCGGCTAGGCCCAATCCCACTCCGCTAGACCCAAACCCACTCCGCTAGACCCAAACCCACTCGGCTAGACCCAAACCCACTCGGCTAGACCCAAACCCACTCCGCTAGACCCAAACCCACCCCGCTAGACCCAAACCCACTCCACTAGAACCAAACCCACTCCGCTAGACCCAAACCCACACCGCTAAACCCAAACCCACTCAGCTAGACCCAAACCCACACGGCTAGACCCAAACCCACTCGGCTATTCCCAAACGCACTCGGCTATTCCCAAACCCACTCGGCTAGACCCAAACCCACTCGGCTAGACCCAAACCCACTCGGCTAGACCCAAACCCACTCGGCTGCACCCAAACTCACTCCGCTAGGACCAAACCCACTCGGCTAGACCCAAACCCACTCAGCTAGACCCAAACCCATTCGACTAGACCCAAACCCACTCGGCTAGACCCAAACCCACTCAGCTAGACCCAAACCCACTCCGCCAGACCCAAACCCACTCCGCTAGACCCAAACCCACTCCGCTAGACCCAAACCCACTCCGCTACACCCAAACCCACTCCGCTAGACCCAAACCCACTCGGCTAGACCCAAACCCACTCGGCTAGACCCAATCCCACTCCGCTAGACCCAAACCCACTCCGCTAGACCCAAACCCACTCGGCTAGACCCAAACCCACTCCGCTAGACCCAAACCCACCCCGCTAGACCCAAACCCACTCCACTAGAACCAAACCCACTCCGCTAGACCCAAACCAACACCGCTAGACCCAAACCCACTCGGCTAGACCCAAACCCACACGGCTAGACCCAAACCCACTCGGCTATTCCCAAACCCACTCGGCTAGACCCAAACCCACTCTGCTAGACCCAAACTCACTCCGCTAGACCAAAACCCACTCGGCTAGACCCAAACCCACTCCGCTAGACCCAAACCTACTCGGCTAGACCCAAACCCACTTGGCTAGACCCAAACCCACTCCGCTAGACCCAAACCCACTCGGCTAGACCCAAACCCACTCGGCTAGACCCAATCCCACTCGGCCAGACCCAATCCCACTCGGCTAGACCCATACCCACTCCGCTAGACCCAAACCCATTCGGCTAGACCCAAACCCACTCCACTAGGCCCAAACCCACTTAGCTGGACCCAAACCCACTCGGCTAGACCCAAACCCACTCCGCTAGACCCAAACCCACTCCGCTAGACCCAAACCCACACCGCTAGACCCAAACCCACTAGGCTAGACCCAAACCCACTCGGCTAGACCCAAACCCACTCGGCTAGACCCAAACCCACTCGGCTAGACCCAAACCCACTCGGCTAGACCCAAACCCACTCGGCTAGACCCAAACCCATTCGGCTAGACCCAAACCCACTCGGCTAGACCCAAACCCACTCGGCTAGACTCAAACCCACTCCGCTAGACCCAAACCCACTCCGCTAGACCCAAACCCACTCCGCTAGACCCAAACTCACTCCGCTAGACCCAAACCCACTCCGCTAGACCCAAACCCACTCGGCTAGACCCAAACCCAGTCCACCAGACCCAAACCCACTCGGCTTGACCCAAACCCATTCCGCTAGACCCAAACCCACTCCGCTAGACCCAAACACACTCCGCTAGACCCAAACCCACTCGGCTAGACCCAAACCCACTCGGCTAGACCCAAACCCACTGGGCTAGACTCAAACCCACTCGGCTATACCCAAACGCACTCGGCTATTCCCAAACCCACTCGGCTAGACCCAAACCCACTCGGCTAGACCCAAACCCACTCGGCTAGACCCAAACCCACTCGGCTGCACCCAAACTCACTCCGCTAGGACCAAACCCACTCGGATAGACCCAAACCCACTCAGCTAGACCCAAACCCATTCGACTAGACCCAAACCCACTCGGCTAGACCCAAACCCACTCAGCTAGACCCAAACCCACTCCGCCAGACCCAAACCCACTCCGCTAGACCCAAACCCACTCCGCTAGACCCAAACCCACTCCGCTACACCCAAACCCACTCCGCTAGACCCAAACCCACTCGGCTAGACCCAAACCCACTCGGCTAGACCCAATCCCACTCCGCTAGACCCAAACCCACTCCGCTAGACCCAAACCCACTCGGCTAGACCCAAACCCACTCCGCTAGACCCAAACCCACCCCGCTAGACCCAAACCCACTCCACTAGAACCAAACCCACTCCGCTAGACCCAAACCAACACCGCTAGACCCAAACCCACTCGGCTAGACCCAAACCCACACGGCTAGACCCAAACCCACTCGGCTATTCCCAAACCCACTCGGCTAGACCCAAACCCACTCTGCTAGACCCAAACTCACTCCGCTAGACCCAAACCCACTCGGCTAGACCCAAACCCACTCCGCTAGACCCAAACCTACTCGGCTAGACCCAAACCCACTTGGCTAGACCCAAACCCACTCCGCTAGACCCAAACCCACTCGGCTAGACCCAAACCCACTCGGCTAGACCCAATCCCACTCGGCCAGACCCATACCCACTCCGCTAGACCCAAACCTATTCGGCTAGACCCAAACCCACTCCACTAGGCCCAAACCCACTTAGCTAGACCCAAACCCACTCGGCTACACCCAAACCCACTCCGCTAGACCCAAACCCACTCCGCTAGACCCAAACCCATACCGCTAGACCCAAACCCACTAGGCTAGACCCAAACCCAGTCCGCCAGACCCAAACCCACTCGGCTTGACCCAAACCCATTCCGCTAGACCCAAACCCACTCCGCTAGACCCAAACACACTCCGCTAGACCCAAACCCACTCGGCTAGACCCAAACCCACTGGGCTAGACTCAAACCCACTCGGCTATACCCAAACCCACTCGGCTAGACCCAAACCCACTCGGCTAGACCCAAACCCACTCCTCTAGACCGAAACCCACTCCGCTAGACCCAAACCCACTCGGCTGCACCCAAACCCACTCCGCTAGACACAAACCCACTCCGCTAGACCCAAACCCACTCCGCTAGAACCAAACCCACTCAGCTAGACCCAAACCCACTCGGCTAGACCCAAACCCACTCGGCTAGGCCCAAACCTACGCGGCTAGTCCCAAACCCACTCGGCTAGACCCAAACCCACTCCGCTAGACCCAAACCCACTCCGCTAGACCCAAACCCACTCGGCTAGACCCAAACCCACTCCGCTAGACCCAAACCCAATCGGCTAGACCAAAACCCACTCGGCTAGATCCAATCCCACTCCGCTAGACCCAAACCCACTCCGCTAGACCCAAACCCACTCGGCTAGACCCAAACCCACTCGGCTAGACCCAAACCCACTCCGCTGGACCCAAACCTACTCGGCTAGACCCAAACCCACTTGGCTAGACCCAAACCCACTCCGCTGGACCCAAACCCACTCGGCTAGACCCAAACCCACTCGGCTAGACCCAATCCCACTCGGCTAGACCCATACCCACTCCGCTAGACCCAAACCCATTTGGCTAGACCCAAACCCACTCCACTAGGCCCAAACCCACTTAGCTAGACCCAAACCCACTCGGCTAGACCCAAACCCACTCCGCTAGACCCAAACCCACTCCGCTAGACCCAAACCCACACCGCTAGACCCAAACCCACTAGGCTAGACCCAAACCCATTCGGCTAGACCCAAACCCACTCGGCTAGACCCAAACCCACTCGGCTAGACCCAAACCCACTCGGCTAGACCCAAACCCATTCGGCTAGACCCAAACCCACTCGGCTAGACCCAAACCCACTCGGCTAGACCCAAACCCACTCCGCTAGACCCAAACCCCACTCCGCTAGACCCAAACCCACTCCGCTAGACCCAAACCCACTCCGCTAGACCCAAACCCACTCCGCTAGACCGAAACCCACTCGGCTAGACCCAAACCCACTCGGCTAGACCCAAACCCTCTCCGCTAGACCCAAACCTACTCGGCTAGACCCAAACCCACTTGGCTAGACCCAAACCCACTCCGCTAGACCCAAACCCACTCGGCTAGACCCAAACCCACTCGGCTAGACCCAATCCCACTCGGCTAGACCCATACCCACTCCGCTAGACCCAAACCCATTCGGCTAGACCCAAACCCACTCCACTAGGCCCAAACCCACTTAGCTGGACCCAAACCCACTCGGCTAGACCCAAACCCACTCCGCTAGACCCAAACCCACTCCGCTAGACCCAAACCCACACCGCTAGACCCAAACCCACTAGGCTAGACCCAAACCCACTCGGCTAGACCCAAACCCACTCGGCTAGACCCAAACCCACTCGGCTAGACCCAAACCCACTCGGCTAGACCCAAACCCACTCGGCTAGACCCAAACCCATTCGGCTAGACCCAAACCCACTCGGCTAGACCCAAACCCACTCGGCTAGACTCAAACCCACTCCGCTAGACCCAAACCCACTCCGCTAGACCCAAACCCACTCCGCTAGACCCAAACTCACTCCGCTAGACCCAAACCCACTCCGCTAGACCCAAACCCACTCGGCTAGACCCAAACCCAGTCCGCCAGACCCAAACCCACTCGGCTTGACCCAAACCCATTCCGCTAGACCCAAACCCACTCCGCTAGACCCAAACACACTCCGCTAGACCCAAACCCACTCGGCTAGACCCAAACCCACTCGGCTAGACCCAAACCCACTGGGCTAGACTCAAACCCACTCGGCTATACCCAAACCCACTCGGCTAGACCCAAACCCACTCGGCTAGACCCAAACCCACTCCTCTAGACCGAAACCCACTCCGCTAGACCCAAACCCACTCGGCTACACCCAAACCCACTCCGCTAGACACAAACCCACTCCGCTAGACCCAAACCCACTCCGCTAGAACCAAACCCACTCAGCTAGACCCAAACCCACTCGGCTAGACCCAAACCACTCGGCTAGGCCCAAACCCACGCGGCTAGTCCCAAACCCACTCGGCTAGACCCAAACCCACTCCGCTAGACCCAAACCCACTCCGCTAGACCCAAACCCACTCGGCTAGACCCAAACCCACTCCGCTAGACCCAAACCCACTCGGCTAGACCCAAACCCACTCCGCTAGACCCAAACCCACTCGGCTAGACCCAAACCCACTCGGCTAGGCCCAATCCCACTCCGCTAGACCCAAACCCACTCCGCTAGACCCAAACCCACTCGGCTAGACCCAAACCCACTCGGCTAGACCCAAACCCACTCCGCTAGACCCAAACCCACCCCGCTAGACCCAAACCCACTCCACTAGAACCAAACCCACTCCGCTAGACCCAAACCCACACCGCTAAACCCAAACCCACTCAGCTAGACCCAAACCCACACGGCTAGACCCAAACCCACTCGGCTATTCCCAAACGCACTCGGCTATTCCCAAACCCACTCGGCTAGACCCAAACCCACTCGGCTAGACCCAAACCCACACGGCTAGACCCAAACCCAGTCCGCCAGACCCAAACCCACTCGGCTTGACCCAAACCCATTCCGCTAGACCCAAACCCACTCCGCTAGACCCAAACACACTCCGCTAGACCCAAACCCACTCGGCTAGACCCAAACCCACTGGGCTAGACTCAAACCCACTAGGCTATACCCAAACCCACTCGGCTAGACCCAAACCCACTCGGCTAGACCCAAACCCACTCCTCTAGACCGAAACCCACTCCGCTAGACCCAAACCCACTCGGCTACACCCAAACCCACTCCGCTAGACACAAACCCACTCCGCTAGACCCAAACCCACTCAGCTAGACCCAAACCCACTCGGCTAGACCCAAACCCACTCGGCTAGACCCAATCCCACTCGGCTAGACCCATACCCACTCCGCTTCACCCAAACCCATTCGGCTAGACCCAAACCCACTCCACTAGGCCCAAACCCACTTAGCTGGACCCAAACCCACTCGGCTAGACCCAAACCCACTCCGCTAGACCCAAACCCACTCCGCTAGACCCAAACCCACACCGCTAGACCCAAACCCACTAGGCTAGACCCAAACCCACTCGGCTAGACCCAAACCCACTCGGCTAGACCCAAACCCACTCGGCTAGACCCAAACCCACTCGGCTAGACCCAAACCCACTCGGCTAGACCCAAACCCATTCGGCTAGACCCAAACCCACTCGGCTAGACCCAAACCCACTCGGCTAGACTCAAACCCACTCCGCTAGACCCAAACCCACTCCGCTAGACCCAAACCCACTCCGCTAGACCCAAACTCACTCCGCTAGACCCAAACCCACTCCGCTAGACCCAAACCCACTCGGCTAGACCCAAACCCAGTCCGCCAGACCCAAACCCACTCGGCTTGACCCAAACCCATTCCGCTAGACCCAAACCCACTCCGCTAGACCCAAACACACTCCGCTAGACCCAAACCCACTCGGCTAGACCCAAACCCACTCGGCTAGACCCAAACCCACTGGGCTAGACTCAAACCCACTCGGCTATACCCAAACCCAGTCGGCTAGACCCAAACCCACTCGGCTAGACCCAAACCCACTCCTCTAGACCGAAACCCACTCCGCTAGACCCAAACCCACTCGGCTACACCCAAACCCACTCCGCTAGACACAAACCCACTCCGCTAGACCCAAACCCACTCCGCTAGAACCAAACCCACTCAGCTAGACCCAAACCCACTCGGCTAGACCCAAACCCACTCGGCTAGGCCCAAACCCACGCGGCTAGTCCCAAACCCACTCGGCTAGACCCAAACCCACTCCGCTAGACCCAAACCCACTCCGCTAGACCCAAACCCACTCGGCTAGACCCAAACCCACTCCGCTAGACCCAAACCCACTCGGCTAGACCCAAACCCACTCCGCTAGACCCAAACCCACTCGGCTAGACCCAAACCCACTCGGCTAGGCCCAATCCCACTCCGCTAGACCCAAACCCACTCCGCTAGACCCAAACCCACTCGGCTAGACCCAAACCCACTCGGCTAGACCCAAACCCACTCCGCTAGACCCAAACCCACCCCGCTAGACCCAAACCCACTCCACTAGAACCAAACCCACTCCGCTAGACCCAAACCCACACCGCTAAACCCAAACCCACTCAGCTAGACCCAAACCCACACGGCTAGACCCAAACCCACTCGGCTATTCCCAAACGCACTCGGCTATTCCCAAACCCACTCGGCTAGACCCAAACCCACTCGGCTAGACCCAAACCCACACGGCTAGACCCAAACCCAGTCCGCCAGACCCAAACCCACTCGGCTTGACCCAAACCCATTCCGCTAGACCCAAACCCACTCCGCTAGACCCAAACACACTCCGCTAGACCCAAACCCACTCGGCTAGACCCAAACCCACTGGGCTAGACTCAAACCCACTAGGCTATACCCAAACCCACTCGGCTAGACCCAAACCCACTCGGCTAGACCCAAACCCACTCCTCTAGACCGAAACCCACTCCGCTAGACCCAAACCCACTCGGCTACACCCAAACCCACTCCGCTAGACACAAACCCACTCCGCTAGACCCAAACCCACTCCGCTAGAACCAAACCCACTCAGCTAGACCCAAACCAACTCGGCTAGACCCAAACCCACTCGGCTAGACCCAAACCCACGCGGCTAGTCCCAAACCCACTCGGCTAGACCCAAACCCACTCCGCTGGACCCAAACCCACACCGCTGCACCCAAACCCACTCGGCTAGACCCAAACCCACTCCGCTAGACCCAAACCCACTCGGCTAGACCCAAACCCACTCGGCTTGACCCAAACCCATTCCGCTAGACCCAAACCCACTCCGCTAGACCCAAACACAATCCGCTAGACCCAAACCCACTCGGCTAGACCCAAACCCACTCCGCTTGACCCAAACCCACTCCGCTACACCAAAACCCACTCCGCTAGACCCAAACCCACTTGGCTAGACCCAAACCCACTCGGCTAGACCCAAACCCACTCGGCTAGACCCAAACCCACTCGGCTAGGCCCAATCCCACTCCGCTAGACCCAAACCCACTCCGCTAGACCCAAACCCACTCGGCTAGACCCAAACCCACTCGGCTAGACCCAAACCCACTCCGCTAGACCCAAACCCACCCCGCTAGACCCAAACCCACTCCACTAGAACCAAACCCACTCCGCTAGACCCAAACCCACACCGCTAAACCCAAACCCACTCAGCTAGACCCAAACCCACACGGCTAGACCCAAACCCACTCGGCTATTCCCAAACGCACTCGGCTATTCCCAAACCCACTCGGCTAGACCCAAACCCACTCGGCTAGACCCAAACCCACACGGCTAGACCCAAACCCAGTCCGCCAGACCCAAACCCACTCGGCTTGACCCAAACCCATTCCGCTAGACCCAAACCCACTCCGCTAGACCCAAACACACTCCGCTAGACCCAAACCCACTCGGCTAGACCCAAACCCACTGGGCTAGACTCAAACCCACTAGGCTATACCCAAACCCACTCGGCTAGACCCAAACCCACTCGGCTAGACCCAAACCCACTCCTCTAGACCGAAACCCACTCCGCTAGACCCAAACCCACTCGGCTACACCCAAACCCACTCCGCTAGACACAAACCCACTCCGCTAGACCCAAACCCACTCAGCTAGACCCAAACCCACTCGGCTAGACCCAAACCCACTCGGCTAGACCCAATCCCACTCGGCTAGACCCATACCCACTCCGCTTGACCCAAACCCATTCGGCTAGACCCAAACCCACTCCACTAGGCCCAAACCCACTTAGCTGGACCCAAACCCACTCGGCTAGACCCAAACCCACTCCGCTAGACCCAAACCCACTCCGCTAGACCCAAACCCACACCGCTAGACCCAAACCCACTAGGCTAGACCCAAACCCACTCGGCTAGACCCAAACCCACTCGGCTAGACCCAAACCCACTCGGCTAGACCCAAACCCACTCGGCTAGACCCAAACCCACTCGGCTAGACCCAAACCCATTCGGCTAGACCCAAACCCACTCGGCTAGACCCAAACCCACTCGGCTAGACTCAAACCCACTCCGCTAGACCCAAACCCACTCCGCTAGACCCAAACCCACTCCGCTAGACCCAAACTCACTCCGCTAGACCCAAACCCACTCCGCTAGACCCAAACCCACTCGGCTAGACCCAAACCCAGTCCGCCAGACCCAAACCCACTCGGCTTGACCCAAACCCATTCCGCTAGACCCAAACCCACTCCGCTAGACCCAAACACACTCCGCTAGACCCAAACCCACTCGGCTAGACCCAAACCCACTCGGCTAGACCCAAACCCACTGGGCTAGACTCAAACCCACTCGGCTATACCCAAACCCAGTCGGCTAGACCCAAACCCACTCGGCTAGACCCAAACCCACTCCTCTAGACCGAAACCCACTCCGCTAGACCCAAACCCACTCGGCTACACCCAAACCCACTCCGCTAGACACAAACCCACTCCGCTAGACCCAAACCCACTCCGCTAGAACCAAACCCACTCAGCTAGACCCAAACCCACTCGGCTAGACCCAAACCCACTCGGCTAGGCCCAAACCCACGCGGCTAGTCCCAAACCCACTCGGCTAGACCCAAACCCACTCCGCTAGACCCAAACCCACTCCGCTAGACCCAAACCCACTCGGCTAGACCCAAACCCACTCCGCTAGACCCAAACCCACTCGGCTAGACCCAAACCCACTCCGCTAGACCCAAACCCACTCGGCTAGACCCAAACCCACTCGGCTAGGCCCAATCCCACTCCGCTAGACCCAAACCCACTCCGCTAGACCCAAACCCACTCGGCTAGACCCAAACCCACTCGGCTAGACCCAAACCCACTCCGCTAGACCCAAACCCACCCCGCTAGACCCAAACCCACTCCACTAGAACCAAACCCACTCCGCTAGACCCAAACCCACACCGCTAAACCCAAACCCACTCAGCTAGACCCAAACCCACACGGCTAGACCCAAACCCACTCGGCTATTCCCAAACGCACTCGGCTATTCCCAAACCCACTCGGCTAGACCCAAACCCACTCGGCTAGACCCAAACCCACACGGCTAGACCCAAACCCAGTCCGCCAGACCCAAACCCACTCGGCTTGACCCAAACCCATTCCGCTAGACCCAAACCCACTCCGCTAGACCCAAACACACTCCGCTAGACCCAAACCCACTCGGCTAGACCCAAACCCACTGGGCTAGACTCAAACCCACTAGGCTATACCCAAACCCACTCGGCTAGACCCAAACCCACTCGGCTAGACCCAAACCCACTCCTCTAGACCGAAACCCACTCCGCTAGACCCAAACCCACTCGGCTACACCCAAACCCACTCCGCTAGACACAAACCCACTCCGCTAGACCCAAACCCACTCCGCTAGAACCAAACCCACTCAGCTAGACCCAAACCAACTCGGCTAGACCCAAACCCACTCGGCTAGACCCAAACCCACGCGGCTAGTCCCAAACCCACTCGGCTAGACCCAAACCCACTCCGCTGGACCCAAACCCACACCGCTGGACCCAAACCCACTCGGCTAGACCCAAACCCACTCCGCTAGACCCAAACCCACTCGGCTAGACCCAAACCCACTCGGCTTGACCCAAACCCATTCCGCTAGACCCAAACCCACTCCGCTAGACCCAAACACAATCCGCTAGACCCAAACCCACTCGGCTAGACCCAAACCCACTCCGCTTGACCCAAACCCACTCCGCTACACCAAAACCCACTCCGCTAGACCCAAACCCACTTGGCTAGACCCAAACCCACTCGGCTAGACCCAAACCCAGTCCGCCAGACCCAAACCCACTCGGCTTGACCCAAACCCATTCCGCTAGACCCAAACCCACTCCGCTAGACCCAAACACAATCCGCTAGACCCAAACCCACTCGGCTAGACCCAAACCCACTGGGCTAGACTCAAACCCACTCGGCTATACCCAAACCCACTCGGCTAGACCCAAACCCACTCGGCTAGACCCAAACCCACTCCTCTAGACCGAAACCCACTCCGCTAGACCCAAACCCACTCAGCTGCACCCAAACCCACTCCGCTAGACACAAACCCACTCCGCTAGACCCAAACCCATTCCGCTAGAACCAAACCCACTCAGCTAGACCCAAACCCACTCGGCTAGACCCAAACCCACTCGGCTAGACCCAAACCCACGCGGCTAGTACCAAACCAACTCGGCTAGACCCAAACCCACTCCGCTAGACCCAAACCCACACCGCAAACCCACTCGGCTAGACCCAAACCCACTCCGCTAGACACAAACCCACTCCGCTAGACCCAAACCCACTCCGCTAGAACCAAACCCACTCAGCTAGACCCAAACCCACTCGGCTAGACCCAAACCCACTCGGCTAGGCCCAAACCTACGCGGCTAGTCCCAAACCCACTCGGCTAGACCCAAACCCACTCCGCTAGACCCAAACCCACTCCGCTAGACGCAAACCCACTCCGCTAGACCCAAACCCACTCCGCTAGACCCAAACCCACTCGGCTAGACCCAAACCCACTCAGCTAGACCCAATCCCAATCTGCTAGACCCAAACCCTCTCCGCTAGACCCAAACCCACTCGGCTAGACCCAAACCCACTCGGCTAGACCCAAACCCACTCCGCTAGACCCAAACCCACTCGGCTAGACCCAAACCCACTCGGCTAGATCCAATCCCACTCCGCTAGACCCAAACCCACTCCGCTAGACCCAAACCCACTCGGCTAGACCCAAACCCACTCGGCTAGACCCAAACCCACTCCGCTGGACCCAAACCTACTCGGCTAGACCCAAACCCACTTGGCTAGACCCAAACCCACTCCGCTGGACCCAAACCCACTCGGCTAGACCCAAACCCACTCGGCTAGACCCAATCCCACTCGGCTAGACCCATACCCACTCCGCTAGACCCAAACCCATTCGGCTAGACCCAAACCCACTCCACTAGGCCCAAACCCACTTAGCTAGACCCAAACCCACTCGGCTAGACCCAAACCCACTCCGCTAGACCCAAACCCACTCCGCTAGACCCAAACCCACACCGCTAGACCCAAACCCACTAGGCTAGACCCAAACCCATTCGGCTAGACCCAAACCCACTCGGCTAGACCCAAACCCACTCGGCTAGACCCAAACCCACTCGGCTAGACCCAAACCCATTCGGCTAGACCCAAACCCACTCGGCTAGACCCAAACCCACTCGGCTAGACCCAAACCCACTCCGCTAGACCCAAACCCCACTCCGCTAGACCCAAACCCACTCCGCTAGACCCAAACCCACTCCGCTAGACCCAAACCCACTCCGCTAGACCGAAACCCACTCGGCTAGACCCAAACCCACTCGGCTAGACCCAAACCCTCTCCGCTAGACCCAAACCTACTCGGCTAGACCCAAACCCACTTGGCTAGACCCAAACCCACTCCGCTAGACCCAAACCCACTCGGCTAGACCCAAACCCACTCGGCTAGACCCAATCCCACTCGGCTAGACCCATACCCACTCCGCTAGACCCAAACCCATTCGGCTAGACCCAAACCCACTCCACTAGGCCCAAACCCACTTAGCTGGACCCAAACCCACTCGGCTAGACCCAAACCCACTCCGCTAGACCCAAACCCACTCCGCTAGACCCAAACCCACACCGCTAGACCCAAACCCACTAGGCTAGTCCCAAACCCACTCGGCTAGACCCAAACCCACTCGGCTAGACCCAAACCCACTCGGCTAGACCCAAACCCACTCGGCTAGACCCAAACCCATTCGGCTAGACCCAAACCCACTCGGCTAGACCCAAACCCACTCGGCTAGACTCAAACCCACTCCGCTAGACCCAAACCCACTCCGCTAGACCCAAACCCACTCCGCTAGACCCAAACTCACTCCGCTAGACCCAAACCCACTCCGCTAGACCCAAACCCACTCGGCTAGACCCAAACCCAGTCCGCCAGACCCAAACCCACTCGGCTTGACCCAAACCCATTCCGCTAGACCCAAACCCACTCCGCTAGACCCAAACACACTCCGCTAGACCCAAACCCACTCGGCTAGACCCAAACCCACTCGGCTAGACCCAAACCCACTGGGCTAGACTCAAACCCACTCGGCTATACCCAAACCCACTCGGCTAGACCCAAACCCACTCGGCTAGACCCAAACCCACTCCTCTAGACCGAAACCCACTCCGCTAGACCCAAACCCACTCGGCTACACCCAAACCCACTCCGCTAGACACAAACCCACTCCGCTAGACCCAAACCCACTCCGCTAGAACCAAACCCACTCAGCTAGACCCAAACCCACTCGGCTAGACCCAAACCCACTCGGCTAGGCCCAAACCCACGCGGCTAGTCCCAAACCCACTCGGCTAGACCCAAACCCACCCCGCTAGACCCAAACCCACTCCACTAGAACCAAACCCACTCCGCTAGACCCAAACCCACACCGCTAAACCCAAACCCACTCAGCTAGACCCAAACCCACACGGCTAGACCCAAACCCACTCGGCTATTCCCAAACGCACTCGGCTATTCCCAAACCCACTCGGCTAGACCCAAACCCACTCGGCTAGACCCAAACCCACACGGCTAGACCCAAACCCAGTCCGCCAGACCCAAACCCACTCGGCTTGACCCAAACCCATTCCGCTAGACCCAAACCCACTCCGCTAGACCCAAACACACTCCGCTAGACCCAAACCCACTCGGCTAGACCCAAACCCACTGGGCTAGACTCAAACCCACTAGGCTATACCCAAACCCACTCGGCTAGACCCAAACCCACTCGGCTAGACCCAAACCCACTCCTCTAGACCGAAACCCACTCCGCTAGACCCAAACCCACTCGGCTACACCCAAACCCACTCCGCTAGACACAAACCCACTCCGCTAGACCCAAACCCACTCCGCTAGAACCAAACCCACTCAGCTAGACCCAAACCAACTCGGCTAGACCCAAACCCACTCGGCTAGACCCAAACCCACGCGGCTAGTCCCAAACCCACTCGGCTAGACCCAAACCCACTCCGCTGGACCCAAACCCACACCGCTGGACCCAAACCCACTCGGCTAGACCCAAACCCACTCCGCTAGACCCAAACCCACTCGGCTAGACCCAAACCCACTCGGCTTGACCCAAACCCATTCCGCTAGACCCAAACCCACTCCGCTAGACCCAAACACAATCCGCTAGACCCAAACCCACTCGGCTAGACCCAAACCCACTCCGCTTGACCCAAACCCACTCCGCTACACCAAAACCCACTCCGCTAGACCCAAACCCACTTGGCTAGACCCAAACCCACTCGGCTAGACCCAAACCCAGTCCGCCAGACCCAAACCCACTCGGCTTGACCCAAACCCATTCCGCTAGACCCAAACCCACTCCGCTAGACCCAAACACAATCCGCTAGACCCAAACCCACTCGGCTAGACCCAAACCCACTGGGCTAGACTCAAACCCACTCGGCTATACCCAAACCCACTCGGCTAGACCCAAACCCACTCGGCTAGACCCAAACCCACTCCTCTAGACCGAAACCCACTCCGCTAGACCCAAACCCACTCAGCTGCACCCAAACCCACTCCGCTAGACACAAACCCACTCCGCTAGACCCAAACCCATTCCGCTAGAACCAAACCCACTCAGCTAGACCCAAACCCACTCGGCTAGACCCAAACCCACTCGGCTAGACCCAAACCCACGCGGCTAGTACCAAACCAACTCGGCTAGACCCAAACCCACTCCGCTAGACCCAAACCCACACCGCAAACCCACTCGGCTAGACCCAAACCCACTCCGCTAGACACAAACCCACTCCGCTAGACCCAAACCCACTCCGCTAGAACCAAACCCACTCAGCTAGACCCAAACCCACTCGGCTAGACCCAAACCCACTCGGCTAGGCCCAAACCTACGCGGCTAGTCCCAAACCCACTCGGCTAGACCCAAACCCACTCCGCTAGACCCAAACCCACTCCGCTAGACGCAAACCCACTCCGCTAGACCCAAACCCACTCCGCTAGACCCAAACCCACTCGGCTAGACCCAAACCCACTCAGCTAGACCCAATCCCAATCTGCTAGACCCAAACCCTCTCCGCTAGACCCAAACCCACTCGGCTAGACCCAAACCCACTCGGCTAGACCCAAACCCACTCCGCTAGACCCAAACCCACTCGGCTAGACCCAAACCCACTCGGCTAGATCCAATCCCACTCCGCTAGACCCAAACCCACTCCGCTAGACCCAAACCCACTCGGCTAGACCCAAACCCACTCGGCTAGACCCAAACCCACTCCGCTGGACCCAAACCTACTCGGCTAGACCCAAACCCACTTGGCTAGACCCAAACCCACTCCGCTGGACCCAAACCCACTCGGCTAGACCCAAACCCACTCGGCTAGACCCAATCCCACTCGGCTAGACCCATACCCACTCCGCTAGACCCAAACCCATTCGGCTAGACCCAAACCCACTCCACTAGGCCCAAACCCACTTAGCTAGACCCAAACCCACTCGGCTAGACCCAAACCCACTCCGCTAGACCCAAACCCACTCCGCTAGACCCAAACCCACACCGCTAGACCCAAACCCACTAGGCTAGACCCAAACCCATTCGGCTAGACCCAAACCCACTCGGCTAGACCCAAACCCACTCGGCTAGACCCAAACCCACTCGGCTAGACCCAAACCCATTCGGCTAGACCCAAACCCACTCGGCTAGACCCAAACCCACTCGGCTAGACCCAAACCCACTCCGCTAGACCCAAACCCCACTCCGCTAGACCCAAACCCACTCCGCTAGACCCAAACCCACTCCGCTAGACCCAAACCCACTCCGCTAGACCGAAACCCACTCGGCTAGACCCAAACCCACTCGGCTAGACCCAAACCCTCTCCGCTAGACCCAAACCTACTCGGCTAGACCCAAACCCACTTGGCTAGACCCAAACCCACTCCGCTAGACCCAAACCCACTCGGCTAGACCCAAACCCACTCGGCTAGACCCAATCCCACTCGGCTAGACCCATACCCACTCCGCTAGACCCAAACCCATTCGGCTAGACCCAAACCCACTCCACTAGGCCCAAACCCACTTAGCTGGACCCAAACCCACTCGGCTAGACCCAAACCCACTCCGCTAGACCCAAACCCACTCCGCTAGACCCAAACCCACACCGCTAGACCCAAACCCACTAGGCTAGTCCCAAACCCACTCGGCTAGACCCAAACCCACTCGGCTAGACCCAAACCCACTCGGCTAGACCCAAACCCACTCGGCTAGACCCAAACCCATTCGGCTAGACCCAAACCCACTCGGCTAGACCCAAACCCACTCGGCTAGACTCAAACCCACTCCGCTAGACCCAAACCCACTCCGCTAGACCCAAACCCACTCCGCTAGACCCAAACTCACTCCGCTAGACCCAAACCCACTCCGCTAGACCCAAACCCACTCGGCTAGACCCAAACCCAGTCCGCCAGACCCAAACCCACTCGGCTTGACCCAAACCCATTCCGCTAGACCCAAACCCACTCCGCTAGACCCAAACACACTCCGCTAGACCCAAACCCACTCGGCTAGACCCAAACCCACTCGGCTAGACCCAAACCCACTGGGATAGACTCAAACCCACTCGGCTATACCCAAACCCACTCGGCTAGACCCAAACCCACTCGGCTAGACCCAAACCCACTCCTCTAGACCGAAACCCACTCCGCTAGACCCAAACCCACTCGGCTACACCCAAACCCACTCCGCTAGACACAAACCCACTCCGCTAGACCCAAACCCACTCCGCTAGAACCAAACCCACTCAGCTAGACCCAAACCCACTCGGCTAGACCCAAACCCACTCGGCTAGGCCCAAACCCACGCGGCTAGTCCCAAACCCACTCGGCTAGACCCAAACCCACTCCGCTAGACGCAAACCCACTCCGCTAGACCCAAACCCACTCGGCTAGACCCAAACCCACTCCGCTAGACCCAAACCCACTCGGCTAGACCCAAACCCACTCCGCTAGACCCAAACCCACTCGGCTAGACCCAAACCCACTCGGCTAGGCCCAATCCCACTCCGCTAGACCCAAACCCACTCCGCTAGACCCAAACCCACTCGGCTAGACCCAAACCCACTCGGCTAGACCCAAACCCACTCCGCTAGACCCAAACCCACCCCGCTAGACCCAAACCCACTCCACTAGAACCAAACCCACTCCGCTAGACCCAAACCCACACCGCTAAACCCAAACCCACTCAGCTAGACCCAAACCCACACGGCTAGACCCAAACCCACTCGGCTATTCCCAAACGCACTCGGCTATTCCCAAACCCACTCGGCTAGACCCAAACCCACTCGGCTAGACCCAAACCCACACGGCTAGACCCAAACCCAGTCCGCCAGACCCAAACCCACTCGGCTTGACCCAAACCCATTCCGCTAGACCCAAACCCACTCCGCTAGACCCAAACACACTCCGCTAGACCCAAACCCACTCGGCTAGACCCAAACCCACTGGGCTAGACTCAAACCCACTAGGCTATACCCAAACCCACTCGGCTAGACCCAAACCCACTCGGCTAGACCCAAACCCACTCCTCTAGACCGAAACCCACTCCGCTAGACCCAAACCCACTCGGCTACACCCAAACCCACTCCGCTAGACACAAACCCACTCCGCTAGACCCAAACCCACTCCGCTAGAACCAAACCCACTCAGCTAGACCCAAACCAACTCGGCTAGACCCAAACCCACTCGGCTAGACCCAAACCCACGCGGCTAGTCCCAAACCCACTCGGCTAGACCCAAACCCACTCCGAATGAACCCAAACCCACACCGCTGGACCCAAACCCACTCGGCTAGACCCAAACCCACTCAGCTAGACCCAAACCCACTCGGCTAGACCCAAACCCACTCGGCTTGACCCAAACCCATTCCGCTAGACCCAAACCCACTCCGCTAGACCCAAACACAATCCGCTAGACCCAAACCCACTCGGCTAGACCCAAACCCACTCCGCTTGACCCAAACCCACTCCGCTACACCAAAACCCACTCCGCTAGACCCAAACCCACTTGGCTAGACCCAAACCCACTCGGCTAGACCCAAACCCAGTCCGCCAGACCCAAACCCACTCGGCTTGACCCAAACCCATTCCGCTAGACCCAAACCCACTCCGCTAGACCCAAACACAATCCGCTAGACCCAAACCCACTCGGCTAGACCCAAACCCACTGGGCTAGACTCAAACCCACTCGGCTATACCCAAACCCACTCGGCTAGACCCAAACCCACTCGGCTAGACCCAAACCCACTCCTCTAGACCGAAACCCACTCCGCTAGACCCAAACCCACTCAGCTGCACCCAAACCCACTCCGCTAGACACAAACCCACTCCGCTAGACCCAAACCCATTCCGCTAGAACCAAACCCACTCAGCTAGACCCAAACCCACTCGGCTAGACCCAAACCCACTCGGCTAGACCCAAACCCACGCGGCTAGTACCAAACCAACTCGGCTAGACCCAAACCCACTCCGCTAGACCCAAACCCACACCGCAAACCCACTCGGCTAGACCCAAACCCACTCCGCTAGACCCAAACCCTCTCGGCTAGACCCAAACCCACTCGGCTAGACCCAATCCGCTAGACCCAAACCCTCTCCGCTAGACCCAAAGCCACTCGGCTAGACCCAAACGCACTCAGCTAGACCCAAACTCACTCCGCTAGACCCAAACCCACTCCGCTAGACCCAAACCCACTCCGCTAGACCCAAACCCACACCGCTAGACCCAAACCCACTCGGCTAGACGCAAACCCACTCGGCTAGACCCAAACCCACTCGGCTAGTCCCAAACCCACTCGGCCAGACCCAAACCCACTCCGCTAGACCCAAACCCACTCCGCTGGAACAAAACCCATTCCGCTCGACCCAAACCCACACCGCTAGATCCAAACCCACTCGGCTACACCCAAACTCACTCCGCTAGGACCAAACCCACTCGGCTAGACCCAAACCCACTCGGCTAGACCCAAACCCACTCCTCTAGACCGAAACCCACTCCGCTAGACCCAAACCCACTCAGCTGCACCCAAACCCACTCCGCTAGACACAAACCCACTCCGCTAGACCCAAACCCATTCCGCTAGAACCAAACCCACTCAGCTAGACCCAAACCCACTCGGCTAGACCCAAACCCACTCGGCTAGACCCAAACCCACGCGGCTAGTACCAAACCAACTCGGCTAGACCCAAACCCACTCCGCTAGACCCAAACCCACACCGCAAACCCACTCGGCTAGACCCAAACCCACTCCGCTAGACCCAAACCCTCTCGGCTAGACCCAAACCCACTCGGCTAGACCCAATCCACTAGACCCAAACCCTCTCCGCTAGACCCAAAGCCACTCGGCTAGACCCAAACGCACTCAGCTAGACCCAAACTCACTCCGCTAGACCCAAACCCACTCCGCTAGACCCAAACCCACTCCGCTAGACCCAAACCCACACCGCTAGACCCAAACCCACTCGGCTAGACGCAAACCCACTCGGCTAGACCCAAACCCACTCGGCTAGTCCCAAACCCACTCGGCCAGACCCAAACCCACTCCGCTAGACCCAAACCCACTCCGCTGGAACAAAACTCATTCCGCTCGACCCAAACCCACACCGCTAGATCCAAACCCACTCGGCTACACCCAAACTCACTCCGCTAGGACCAAACCCACTCGGCTAGACCCAAACCCACTCAGCTAGACCCAAACCTAGTCGACTAGACCCAAACCCACTCGGCTAGACCCAAACCCACTCAGCTAGACACAAACCCACCCCGCCAGACCCAAACCCACTCCGCTAGACCCAAACCCACTCCGCTACACCCAAACCCACTCCGCTAGACCCAAACCCACTCGGCTAGACCCAAACCCACTCGGCTAGACCCAATCCCACTCCGCTAGACCCAAACCCACTCCGCTAGACCCAAACCCACTCGGCTAGACCCAAACCCACTCCGCTAGACCCAAACCCACCCCGCTAGACCCAAACCCACTCCACTAGAACCAAACCCACTCCGCTAGACCCAAACCCACACCGCTAGACCCAAACCCACTCGGCTAGACCCAAACCCACACGGCTAGACCCAAACCCACTCGGCTATTCCCAAACCCACTCGGCTAGACCCAAACCCACTCTGCTAGACCCAAACTCACTCCGCTAGACCCAAACCCACTCGGCTAGACCCAAACCCACTCCGCTAGACCCAAACCTACTCGGCTAGACCCAAACCCACTTGGCTAGACCCAAATCCACTCCGCTAGACCCAAACCACTCGGCTAGACCCAAACCCACTCCGCTAGAACCAAACCCATTCCGCTAGACCCAAACCCACACCGCTAGATCCAAACCCACTCGGCTAGACCCAAACCCACTCGGCTAGACCCAAACCCACTCAGCTAGTCCCAAACCCACTCGGCTAGACCCAAACCCACTCGGCTACACCCAAACTCACTCCGCTAGGACCAAACCCACTCGGCTAAACCCAAACCCACTCAGCTAGACCCAAACCCAGTCGACTAGACCCAAACCCACTCGGCTAGACCCAAACCCACTCAGCTAGACCCAAACCCACCCCGCCAGACCCAAACCCACTCCGCTAGACCCAAACCCACTCCGCTACACCCAAACCCACTCCGCTAGACCCAAACCCACTCGGCTAGACCCAAACCCACTCGGCTAGACCCAATCCCACTCCGCTAGACCCAAACCCACTCCGCTAGACCCAAACCCACTCGGCTAGACCCAAACCCACTCCGCTAGACCCAAACCCACCCCGCTAGACCCAAACCCACTCCACTAGAACCAAACCCACTCCGCTAGACCCAAACCCACACCGCTAGACCCAAACCCACTCGGCTTGACCCAAACCCACACGGCTAGACCCAAACCCACTCGGCTATTCCCAAACCCACTCGGCTAGACCCAAACCCACTCTGCTAGACCCAAACTCACTCCGCTAGACCCAAACCCATTCGGCTTGACCCAAACCCACTCCGCTAGACCCAAACCTACTCGGCTAGACCCAAACCCACATGGCTAGACCCAAACCCACTCCGCTAGACCCAAACCCACTCGGCTAGACCCAAACCCACTCGGCTAGACCCAATCCCACTCGGCTAGACCCATACCCACTCCGCTAGACCCAAACCCATTCGGCTAGACCCAAACCCACTCCACTAGGCCCAAACCCACTTAGCTAGACCCAAACCCACTCGGCTAGACCCAAACCCACTCCGCTAGACCCAAACCCACCCCGCTAGACCCAAACCCACACCGCTAGACCGAAACCCACTAGGCTAGACCCAAACCCACTCGGCTAGACCCAAACCCACTCGGCTAGACCCAAACCCACTCGGCTAAACCCAAACCCACTCGGCTAGACCCAAACCCACTCGGCTAGACCCAAACCCATTCGGCTAGACCCAAACCCACTCGGCTAGACCCAAACCCACTCGGCTAGACCCAAACCCACTCCGCTAGACCCAAACCCACTCCGCTAGACCCAAACCCACTCGGCTAGACCCAAACCCACTCCGCTAGACCCAAACCCACTCGGCTAGACCCAAACCCACTCGGCTAGACCCAAACCCAGTCCGGCAGACCCAAACCCACTCGGCTTGACCCAAACCCATTCCGCTAGACCCAAACCCACTCCGCTAGACCCAAACACACTCCGCTGGACCCAAACCCACTCGGCTAGACCCAAACCCACTGGGCTAGACTCAAACCCACTCGGCTATACCCAAACCCACTCGGCTAGACCCAAACACACTCGGCTAGACCCAAACCCACTCCTCTAGACCGAAACCCACTCCGCTAGACCCAAACCCACTCGGCTACACCCAAACCCACTCCGCTAGACACAAACCCACTCCGCTAGACCCAAACCCACTCCGCTAGAACCAAACCCACTCAGCTAGACCCAAACACACTCGGCTAGACCCAAACCCACTCGGCTAGACCCAAACCCACGCGGCTAGTCCCAAACCCACTCGGCTAGACAAAAACCCACTCCGCTAGACCCAAACCCACTCCGCTAGACCCAAACCCACTCAGCTAGACCCAAACCCACTCGGCTAGACCCAAAGCCACTCCGCTAAACCCAAACCCACTCCGCTAGACCCAAACCCACTCCGCTATACCCAAACCCACTCCGCTAGACCCAAACCCACACCGTTAGACCCAAACCCACTCGGCTAGACGCAAACCCACTCGGCTAGACCCAAACCCACTCGGCTAGTCCCAAACCCACTCTGCTAGACCCAAACTCACTCCGCTAGACCCAAACCCACTCGGCTAGACCCAAACCCACTCCGCTAGACCCAAACCTACTCGGCTAGACCCAAACCCACTGGGCTAGACCCAAACCCACTCCGCTAGACCCAAACCCACTCGGCTAGACCCAAACCCACTCGGCTAGACCCAATCCCACTCAGCTAGACCCATACCCACTCCGCTAGACCCAAACCCATTCGGCTAGACCCAAACCCACTCCACTAGGCCCAAACCCACTTAGCTAGACCCAAACCCACTCCGCTAGACCCAAACCCACTCCGCTAGACCCAAACCCACACCGCTAGACCCAAACCCACTAGGCTAGACCCAAACCCACTCCTCTAGACCGAAACCCACTCCGCTAGACCCAAACCCACTCGGCTGGACCGAAACCCACTCCGCTAGACCCAAACCCACTCGGCTAGACCCAAACCCACTCCGCTAGACCCAAACACACTCGGCTAGACCCAAACCCATTCGGCTAGACCCAAACCCACTCGGCTAGACCCAAACCCACTCGGCTGGAACCAAACCCACTGCGCTAGACCCAAACCCACTCCGCTAGACCCAAACCCACTCGGCCAGACCCAAACCCACTCCGCTAGACCCAAACCCACTCGGCTAGACCCAAACTCACTCCGCTAGACCCAAACCCACTCAGCTAGACCCAAACCCACACCGCTAGACCCAAACCCACTCGGCTAGACGCAAACCCACTCGGCTAGACCCAAACCCACTCGGCTAGTCCCAAACCCACTCGGCCAGACCCAAACCCACTCCGCTAGACCCAAACCCACTCCGCTGGAACAAAACCCATTCCGCTCGACCCAAACCCACACCGCTAGATCCAAACCCACTCGGCTACACCCAAACTCACTCCGCTAGGACCAAACCCACTCGGCTAGACCCAAACCCACTCGGCTAGACCCAAACCCACTCCTCTAGACCGAAACCCACTCCGCTAGACCCAAACCCACTCAGCTGCACCCAAACCCACTCCGCTAGACACAAACCCACTCCGCTAGACCCAAACCCATTCCGCTAGAACCAAACCCACTCAGCTAGACCCAAACCCACTCGGCTAGACCCAAACCCACTCGGCTAGACCCAAACCCACGCGGCTAGTACCAAACCAACTCGGCTAGACCCAAACCCACTCCGCTAGACCCAAACCCACACCGCAAACCCACTCGGCTAGACCCAAACCCACTCCGCTAGACCCAAACCCTCTCGGCTAGACCCAAACCCACTCGGCTAGACCCAATCCGCTAGACCCAAACCCTCTCCGCTAGACCCAAAGCCACTCGGCTAGACCCAAACGCACTCAGCTAGACCCAAACTCACTCCGCTAGACCCAAACCCACTCCGCTAGACCCAAACCCACTCCGCTAGACCCAAACCCACACCGCTAGACCCAAACCCACTCGGCTAGACGCAAACCCACTCGGCTAGACCCAAACCCACTCGGCTAGTCCCAAACCCACTCGGCCAGACCCAAACCCACTCCGCTAGACCCAAACCCACTCCGCTGGAACAAAACCCATTCCGCTCGACCCAAACCCACACCGCTAGATCCAAACCCACTCGGCTACACCCAAACTCACTCCGCTAGGACCAAACCCACTCGGCTAGACCCAAACCCACTCAGCTAGACCCAAACCTAGTCGACTAGACCCAAACCCACTCGGCTAGACCCAAACCCACTCAGCTAGACACAAACCCACCCCGCCAGACCCAAACCCACTCCGCTAGACCCAAACCCACTCCGCTACACCCAAACCCACTCCGCTAGACCCAAACCCACTCGGCTAGACCCAAACCCACTCGGCTAGACCCAATCCCACTCCGCTAGACCCAAACCCACTCCGCTAGACCCAAACCCACTCGGCTAGACCCAAACCCACTCCGCTAGACCCAAACCCACCCCGCTAGACCCAAACCCACTCCACTAGAACCAAACCCACTCCGCTAGACCCAAACCCACTCGGCTAGACCCAAACCCACACGGCTAGACCCAAACCCACTCGGCTATTCCCAAACCCACTCGGCTAGACCCAAACCCACTCTGCTAGACCCAAACTCACTCCGCTAGACCCAAACCCACTCGGCTAGACCCAAACCCACTCCGCTAGACCCAAACCTACTCGGCTAGACCCAAACCCACTTGGCTAGACCCAAATCCACTCCGCTAGACCCAAACCACTCGGCTAGACCCAAACCCACTCCGCTAGAACCAAACCCATTCCGCTAGACCCAAACCCACACCGCTAGATCCAAACCCACTCGGCTAGACCCAAACCCACTCGGCTAGACCCAAACCCACTCAGCTAGTCCCAAACCCACTCGGCTAGACCCAAACCCACTCGGCTACACCCAAACTCACTCCGCTAGGACCAAACCCACTCGGCTAAACCCAAACCCACTCAGCTAGACCCAAACCCAGTCGACTAGACCCAAACCCACTCGGCTAGACCCAAACCCACTCAGCTAGACCCAAACCCACCCCGCCAGACCCAAACCCACTCCGCTAGACCCAAACCCACTCCGCTACACCCAAACCCACTCCGCTAGACCCAAACCCACTCGGCTAGACCCAAACCCACTCGGCTAGACCCAATCCCACTCCGCTAGACCCAAACCCACTCCGCTAGACCCAAACCCACTCGGCTAGACCCAAACCCACTCCGCTAGACCCAAACCCACCCCGCTAGACCCAAACCCACTCCACTAGAACCAAACCCACTCCGCTAGACCCAAACCCACACCGCTAGACCCAAACCCACTCGGCTTGACCCAAACCCACACGGCTAGACCCAAACCCACTCGGCTATTCCCAAACCCACTCGGCTAGACCCAAACCCACTCTGCTAGACCCAAACTCACTCCGCTAGACCCAAACCCATTCGGCTTGACCCAAACCCACTCCGCTAGACCCAAACCTACTCGGCTAGACCCAAACCCACATGGCTAGACCCAAACCCACTCCGCTAGACCCAAACCCACTCGGCTAGACCCAAACCCACTCGGCTAGACCCAATCCCACTCGGCTAGACCCATACCCACTCCGCTAGACCCAAACCCATTCGGCTAGACCCAAACCCACTCCACTAGGCCCAAACCCACTTAGCTAGACCCAAACCCACTCGGCTAGACCCAAACCCACTCCGCTAGACCCAAACCCACCCCGCTAGAGCCAAACCCACACCGCTAGACCGAAACCCACTCAGCTAGACCCAAACCCACTCGGCTAGACCCAAACCCATTCGGCTAGACCCAAACCCACTCGGCTAGACCCAAACCCACTCGGCTAGACCCAAACCCACTCCGCTAGACCCAAACCCACTCCGCTAGACCCAAACCCACTCGGCTAGACCCAAACCCACTCCGCTAGACCCAAACCCACTCGGCTAGACCCAAACCCACTCGGCTAGACCCAAACCCAGTCCGGCAGACCCAAACCCACTCGGCTTGACCCAAACCCATTCCGCTAGACCCAAACCCACTCCGCTAGACCCAAACACACTCCGCTGGACCCAAACCCACTCGGCTAGACCCAAACCCACTGGGCTAGACTCAAACTCACTCGGCTATACCCAAACCCACTCGGCTAGACCCAAACACACTCGGCTAGACCCAAACCCACTCCTCTAGACCGAAACCCACTCCGCTACACCCAAACCCACTCGGCTACACCCAAACCCACTCCGCTAGACACAAACCCACTCCGCTAGACCCAAACCCACTCCGCTAGAACCAAACCCACTCAGCTAAACCCAAACACACTCGGCTAGACCCAAACCCACTCGGCTAGACCCAAACCCACGCGGCTAGTCCCAAACCCACTCGGCTAGACAAAAACCCACTCCGCTAGACCCAAACCCACTCCGCTAGACCCAAACCCACTCAGCTAGACCCAAACCCACTCGGCTAGACCCAAACCCACTCCGCTAAACCCAAACCCACTCCGCTAGACCCAAACCCACTCCGCTATACCCAAACCCACTCCGCTAGACCCAAACCCACACCGTTAGACCCAAACCCACTCGGCTAGACGCAAACCCACTCGGCTAGACCCAAACCCACTCGGCTAGTCCCAAACCCACTCTGCTAGACCCAAACTCACTCCGCTAGACCCAAACCCACTCGGCTAGACCCAAACCCACTCCGCTAGACCCAAACCTACTCGGCTAGACCCAAACCCACTGGGCTAGACCCAAACCCACTCCGCTAGACCCAAACCCACTCGGCTAGACCCAAACCCACTCGGCTAGACCCAATCCCACTCAGCTAGACCCATACCCACTCCGCTAGACCCAAACCCATTCGGCTAGACCCAAACCCACTCCACTAGGCCCAAACCCACTTAGCTAGACCCAAACCCACTCCGCTAGACCCAAACCCACTCCGCTAGACCCAAACCCACACCGCTAGACCCAAACCCACTAGGCTAGACCCAAACCCACTCCTCTAGACCGAAACCCACTCCGCTAGACCCAAACCCACTCGGCTGGACCGAAACCCACTCCGCTAGACCCAAACCCACTCGGCTAGACCCAAACCCACTCCGCTAGACCCAAACACACTCGGCTAGACCCAAACCCATTCGGCTAGACCCAAACCCACTCGGCTAGACCCAAACCCACTCGGCTATTCCCAAACCCACTCGGCTAGACCCAAACCCACTCTGCTAGACCCAAACTCACTCCGCTAGACCCAAACCCATTCGGCTTGACCCAAACCCACTCCGCTAGACCCAAACCTACTCGGCTAGACCCAAACCCACATGGCTAGACCCAAACCCACTCCGCTAGACCCAAACCCACTCGGCTAGACCCAAACCCACTCGGCTAGACCCAATCCCACTCGGCTAGACCCATACCCACTCCGCTAGACCCAAACCCATTCGGCTAGACCCAAACCCACTCCACTAGGCCCAAACCCACTTAGCTAGACCCAAACCCACTCGGCTAGACCCAAACCCACTCCGCTAGACCCAAACCCACCCCGCTAGACCCAAACCCACACCGCTAGACCGAAACCCACTAGGCTAGACCCAAACCCACTCGGCTAGACCCAAACCCACTCGGCTAGACCCAAACCCACTCGGCTAGACCCAAACCCACTCGGCTAGACCCAAACCCACTCGGCTAGACCCAAACCCATTCGGCTAGACCCAAACCCACTCGGCTAGACCCAAACCCACTCGGCTAGACCCAAACCCACTCCGCTAGACCCAAACCCACTCCGCTAGACCCAAACCCACTCGGCTAGACCCAAACCCACTCCGCTAGACCCAAACCCACTCGGCTAGACCCAAACCCACTCGGCTAGACCCAAACCCAGTCCGGCAGACCCAAACCCACTCGGCTTGACCCAAACCCATTCCGCTAGACGCAAACCCACTCCGCTAGACCCAAACACACTCCGCTGGACCCAAACCCACTCGGCTAGACCCAAACCCACTGGGCTAGACTCAAACCCACTCGGCTATACCCAAACCCACTCGGCTAGACCCAAACACACTCGGCTAGACCCAAACCCACTCCTCTAGACCGAAACCCACTCCGCTAGACCCAAACCCACTCGGCTACACCCAAACCCACTCCGCTAGACACAAACCCACTCCGCTAGACCCAAACCCACTCCGCTAGAACCAAACCCACTCAGCTAGACCCAAACACACTCGGCTAGACCCAAACCCACTCGGCTAGACCCAAACCCACGCGGCTAGTCCCAAACCCACTCGGCTAGACAAAAACCCACTCCGCTAGACCCAAACCCACTCCGCTAGACCCAAACCCACTCAGCTAGACCCAAACCCACTCGGCTAGACCCAAACCCACTCCGCTAAACCCAAACCCACTCCGCTAGACCCAAACCCACTCCGCTATACCCAAACCCACTCCGCTAGACCCAAACCCACACCGTTAGACCCAAACCCACTCGGCTAGACGCAAACCCACTCGGGTAGACCCAAACCCACTCGGCTAGTCCCAAACCCACTCTGCTAGACCCAAACTCACTCCGCTAGACCCAAACCCACTCGGCTAGACCCAAACCCACTCCGCTAGACCCAAACCTACTCGGCTAGACCCAAACCCACTGGGCTAGACCCAAACCCACTCCGCTAGACCCAAACCCACTCGGCTAGACCCAAACCCACTCGGCTAGACCCAATCCCACTCAGCTAGACCCATACCCACTCCGCTAGACCCAAACCCATTCGGCTAGACCCAAACCCACTCCACTAGGCCCAAACCCACTTAGCTAGACCCAAACCCACTCCGCTAGACCCAAACCCACTCCGCTAGACCCAAACCCACACCGCTAGACCCAAACCCACTAGGCTAGACCCAAACCCACTCCTCTAGACCGAAACCCACTCCGCTAGACCCAAACCCACTCGGCTGGACCGAAACCCACTCCGCTAGACCCAAACCCACTCGGCTAGACCCAAACCCACTCCGCTAGACCCAAACACACTCGGCTAGACCCAAACCCATTCGGCTAGACCCAAACCCACTCGGCTAGACCCAAACCCACTCGGCTGGAACCAAACCCACTGCGCTAGACCCAAACCCACTCCGCTAGACCCAAACCCACTCGGCTAGACCCAAACCCACTCCGCTAGACCCAAACCCACTCGGCTAGACCCAAACCCACTCGGCTAGACCCAATCCCAATCCGCTAGACCCAAACCCTCTCCGCTAGACCCAAACCCACTCAGCTAGACCCAAACCCACTCGGCTAGACCCAAACCCACTCCGCTAAACCCAAACCGACACCGCTAGACCCAAACCCACTCCGCTATACCCAAACCCACTCCGCTAGACCCAAACCCACACCGCTAGACCCAAACCCACTCGGCTAGATGCAAACCCACTCGGCTAGACCCAAACCCACTCCGCTAGACCCAAACCCACCCCACTAGACCCAAACCCACTCCACTAGAACCAAACCCACTCCGCTAGACCCAAACCCACACCGCTAGACCCAAACCCACTCGGCTAGACCCAAACCCACACGGCTAGACCCAAACCCACTCGGCTATTCCCAAACGCACTCGGCTATTCCCAAACCCACTCGGCTAGACCCAAACCCACTCGGCTAGACCCAAACCCACACGGCTAGACCCAAACCCAGTCCGCCAGACCCAAACCCACTCGGCTTGACCCAAACCCATTCCGCTAGACCCAAACCCACTCCGCTAGACCCAAACACACTCCGCTAGACCCAAACACACTCCGCTAGACCCAAACCCACTCGGCTAGACTCAAACCCACTAGGCTATACCCAAAACCACTCGGCTAGACCCAAACCCACTCGGCTAGACCCAAACCCACTCCTCTAGACCGAAACCCACTCCGCTAGACCCAAACCCACTCGGCTACACCCAAACCCACTCTGCTAGACACAAACCCACTCCGCTAGACCCAAACCCACTCCGCTAGAACCAAACCCACTCAGCTAGACCCAAACCCACTCGGCTAGACCCAAACCCACTCGGCTAGACCCAAACCCACGCGGCTAGTCCCAAACCCACTCGGCTAGACCCAAACCCACTCCGCTAGACCCAAACCCACTCGGCTAGACCCAAACCCACTCCGCTAGACCCAAACCTACTCGGCTAGACCCAAACCCACTTGGCTAGACCCAAACCCACTCCGCTAGACCCAAACCCACTCGGCTAGACCCAAACCCACTCGGCTAGACCCAATCCCACTCGGCTAGACCCATACCCACTCCGCTAGACCCAAACCCATTCGGCTAGACCCAAACCCACTCCACTAGGCCCAAACCCACTTAGCTAGACCCAAACCCACTCCGCTAGACCCAAACCCACTCCGCTAGACCCAAACCCACACCGCTAGACCCAAACCCACTAGGCTAGACCCAAACCCACTCCTCTAGACCGAAACCCACTCCGCTAGACCCAAACCCACTCGGCTGGACCGAAACCCACTCCGCTAGACCCAAACCCACTCGGCTAGACCCAAACCCACTCCGCTAGACCCAAACCCACTCGGCTAGACCCAAACCCATTCGGCTAGACCCAAACCCACTCGGCTAGACCCAAACCCACTCGGCTGGACCCAAACCCACTGCGCTAGACCCAAACCCACTCCGCTAGACCCAAACCCACTCCGCTAGACCCAAACCCACTCCGCTAGACCCAAACCCACTCGGCTAGACCCAAACCCACTCGGCTAGACCCAATCCCAATCCGCTAGACCCAAACCCTCTCCGCTAGACCCAAACCCACTTAGCTAGACCCAAACCCACTCGGCTATACCCAAACCCACTCCGCTAAACCCAAACCGACACCGCTAGACCCAAACCCACTCCGCTATACCCAAACCCACTCCGCTAGACCTAAACCCACACCGCTAGACCCAAACCCACTCGGCTAGACGCAAACCCACTCGGCTAGACCCAAACCCACTCCGCTAGACCCAAACCCACCCCGCTAGACCCAAACCCACTCCACTAGAACCAAACCCACTCCGCTAGACCCAAACCCACACCGCTAGACCCAAACCCACTCGGCTAGACCCAAACCCACACGGCTAGACCCAAACCCACTCGGCTATTCCCAAACGCACTCGGCTATTCCCAAACCCTCTCGGCTAGACCCAAACCCACTCGGCTAGACCCAAACCCACACGGCAAGACCCAAACACAGTCCGCCAGACCCAAACCCACTCGGCTTGACCCAAACCCATTCCGCTAGACCCAAACCCACTCCGCTAGACCCAAACACACTCCGCTAGACCCAAAACCACTCGGCTACACCCAAACCCACTGGGCTAGACTCAAACCCACTAGGCTATACCCAAACCCACTCGGCTAGACCCAAACCCACTCGGCTAGACGCAAACCCACTCCTCTAGACCGAAACCCACTCCGCTAGACCCAAACCCACTCGGCTACACCCAAACCCACTCCGCTAGACACAAACCCACTCCGCTAGACCCAAACCCACTCCGCTAGAACCAAACCCACTCAGCTAGACCCAAACCCACTCGGCTAGACCCAAACCCACTCAGCTAGACCCAAACCCACGCGGCTAGTCCCAAACCCACTCGGCTAGACCCAAACCCACTCCGCTAGACCCAAACCCACACCGCTAGACCCAAACCCACTCGGCTAGACCCAAACCCACTCAGCTAGACCCAAACCCACTCCGCCAGACCCAAACCCACTCGGCTAGACCCAAACCCACTCCGCTAGACCCAAACCCACTCCGCTGCACCCAAACCCACTCCGCTAGACCCAAACCCACTCGGCTAGACCCAAACCCACTCCACTAGGCCCAAACCCACTTAGCTAGACCCAAACCCACTCCGCTAGACCCAAACCCACTCCGCTAGACCCAAACCCACACCGCTAGACCCAAACCCACTAGGCTAGACCCAAACCCACTCCTCTAGACCGAAACCCACTCCGCTAGACCCAAACCCACTCGGCTGGACCGAAACCCACTCCGCTAGACCCAAACCCACTCGGCTAGACCCAAACCCACTCCGCTAGACCCAAACCCACTCGGCTAGACCCAAACCCATTCGGCTAGACCCAAACCCACTCGGCTAGACCCAAACCCACTCGGCTGGACCCAAACCCACTGCGCTAGACCCAAACCCACTCCGCTAGACCCAAACCCACTCCGCTAGACCCAAACCCACTCCGCCAGACCCAAACCCACTCGGCTAGACCCAAACCCACTCGGCTAGACCCAATCCCAATCCGCTAGACCCAAACCCTCTCCGCTAGACCCAAACCCACTTAGCTAGACCCAAACCCACTCGGCTATACCCAAACCCACTCCGCTAAACCCAAACCGACACCGCTAGACCCAAACCCACTCCGCTATACCCAAACCCACTCCGCTAGACCTAAACCCACACCGCTAGACCCAAACCCACTCGGCTAGACGCAAACCCACTCGGCTAGACCCAAACCCACTCCGCTAGACCCAAACCCACCCCGCTAGACCCAAACCCACTCCACTAGAACCAAACCCACTCCGCTAGACCCAAACCCACACCGCTAGACCCAAACCCACTCGGCTAGACCCAAACCCACACGGCTAGACCCAAACCCACTCGGCTATTCCCAAACGCACTCGGCTATTCCCAAACCCTCTCGGCTAGACCCAAACCCACTCGGCTAGACCCAAACCCACACGGCAAGACCCAAACACAGTCCGCCAGACCCAAACCCACTCGGCTTGACCCAAACCCATTCCGCTAGACCCAAACCCACTCCGCTAGACCCAAACACACTCCGCTAGACCCAAAACCACTCGGCTACACCCAAACCCACTGGGCTAGACTCAAACCCACTAGGCTATACCCAAACCCACTCGGCTAGACCCAAACCCACTCGGCTAGACGCAAACCCACTCCTCTAGACCGAAACCCACTCCGCTAGACCCAAACCCACTCGGCTACACCCAAACCCACTCCGCTAGACACAAACCCACTCCGCTAGACCCAAACCCACTCCGCTAGAACCAAACCCACTCAGCTAGACCCAAACCCACTCGGCTAGACCCAAACCCACTCAGCTAGACCCAAACCCACGCGGCTAGTCCCAAACCCACTCGGCTAGACCCAAACCCACTCCGCTAGACCCAAACCCACACCGCTAGACCCAAACCCACTCGGCTAGACCCAAACCCACTCAGCTAGACCCAAACCCACTCCGCCAGACCCAAACCCACTCGGCTAGACCCAAACCCACTCCGCTAGACCCAAACCCACTCCGCTGCACCCAAACCCACTCCGCTAGACCCAAACCCACTCGGCTAGACCCAAACCCACTCGGCTAGACCCAAACCCAGTCCGCCAGACCCAAACCCACTCGGCTTGACCCAAACCCATTCCGCTAGACCCAAACACACTCCGCTACACCCAAACACAATCCGCTAGACCCAAACCCACTCGGCTAGAACCAAACCCACTGGGCTGATCTCAAACCCACTCGGCTATACCCAAACCCACTCGGCTAGACCCAAACCCACTCGGCTAGACCCAAACCCACTCCTCTAGACCGAAACCCACTCCGCTAGACCCAAACCCACTCAGCTACACCCAAACCCACTCCGCTAGACACAAACCCACTCTGCTAGACCCAAACCCACTCCGCTAGAACCAAACCCACTCAGCTAGACCCAAACCCACTCGGCTAGACCCAAACCCACTCGGCCAGACCCAAACCCACGCGGCTAGTCCCAAACCAACTCGGCTAGACCCAAACCCACTCCGCTAGACCCAAACCCACACCGCAAACCCACTCGGCTACACCCAAACCCAATCCGCTAGACCCAAACCCTCTCGGCTAGACCCAAACCCACTCGGCTAGACCCAATCCGCTAGACCCAAACCCTCTCCGCTAGACCCAAAGCCACTCGGCTAGACCCAAACCCACTCAGCTAGACCCAAACCCACTCCGCTAGACCCAAACCCACTCCGCTAGACCCAAACCCACTCCGCTAGACCCAAACCCACACCGCTAGTCCCAAACCCACTCGGCTAGACGCAAACCCACTCGGCTAGACCCAAACCCACTCGGATAGTCCCAAACCCACTCGGCTAGACCCAAACCCACTCCGCTAGACCCAAACCCACTCCGCTAGAACCAAACCCATTCCGCTAGACCCAAACCCACACCGCTGGATCCAAACCCACTCGGCTAGACCCAAACCCACTCGGCTAGACCCAAACCCACTCAGCTGGTCCCAAACCCACTCGGCTAGACCCAAACCCACTCGGCTACACCCAAACTCACTCCGCTAGGACCAAACCCACTCGGCTAGACCCAAACCCACTCAGCTAGACCCAAACCCAGTCGACTAGACCCAAACCCACTCGGCTAGACCCAAACCCACTCAGCTAGACCCAAACCCACCCCGCCAGACCCAAACCCACTCCGCTAGACCCAAACCCACTCCGCTAGACCCAAACCCACTCGGCTAGACCCAAACCCACTCCGCTAGACCCAAACCCACACCGCTAGACCCAAACCCACTCGGCTTCACCCAACCCCACACGGCTAGACCCAAACCCACTCGGCTATTCCCAAACCCACTCGGCTAGACCCAAACCCACTCTGCTAGACCCAAACTCACTCCGCTAGACCCAAACCCACTCGGCTAGACCCAAACCCACTCCGCTAGACCCAAACCCACTCGGCTACACCCAAACTCACTCCGCTAGGACCAAACCCACTCGGCTAGACCCAAACCCACTCAGCTAGACCCAAACCCAGTCGACTAGACCCAAACCCACTCGGCTAGACCCAAACCCACTCAGCTAGACCCAAACCCACCCCGCCAGACCCAAACCCACTCCGCTAGACCCAAACCCACTCCGCTACACCCAAACCCACTCCGCTAGACCCAAACCCACTCGGCTAGACCCAAACCCACTCGGCTAGACCCAATCCCACTCCGCTAGACCCAAACCCACTCCGCTAGACCCAAACCCACTCGGCTAGACCCAAACCCACTCCGCTAGACCCAAACCCACCCCGCTAGACCCAAACCCACTCCACTAGAACCAAACCCACTCCGCTAGACCCAAACCCACACCGCTAGACCCAAACCCACTCGGCTTGACCCAACCCCACACGGCTAGACCCAAACCCACTCGGCTATTCCCAAACCCACTCGGCTAGACCCAAACCCACTCTGCTAGACCCAATCCCACTCGGCTAGACCCATACCCACTCCGCTAGACCCAAACCCACTCGGCTAGACCCAATCCCACTCGGCTAGACCCATACCCACTCCGCTAGACCCAAACCCATTCGGCTAGACCCAAACCCACTCCACTAGGCCCAAACCCACTTAGCTAGACCCAAACCCACTCGGCTAGACCCAAACCCACTCCGCTAGAACCAAACCCACTCAGCTAGACCCAAACCCACTCGGCTAGACCCAAACCCACTCGGCCAGACCCAAACCCACGCGGCTAGTCCCAAACCAACTCGGCTAGACCCAAACCCACTCCGCTAGACACAAACCCACACCGCAAACCCACTCGGCTAGACCCAAACCCAATCCGCTAGACACAAACCCTCTCGGCTAGACCCAAACCCACTCGGCTAGACCCAATCCGCTAGACCCAAACCCTCTCCGCTAGACCCAAAGCCACTCGGCTAGACCCAAACCCACTCAGCTAGACCCAAACCCACTCCGCTAGACCCAAACCCACTCCGCTAGACCCAAATCCACTCCGCTAGACCCAAACCCACACCGCTAGTCCCAAACCCACTCGGCTAGACGCAAACCCACTCGGCTAGACCCAAACCCACTCGGCTAGTCCCAAACCCACTCGGCTAGACCCAAACCCACTCCGCTAGACCCAAACCCACTCCGCTAGAACCAAACCCATTCCGCTAGACCCAAACCCACACCGCTAGATCCAAACCCACTCGGCTAGACCCAAACCCACTCGGCTAGACCCAAACCCACTCAGCTAGTCCCAAACCCACTCGGCTAGACCCAAACCCACTCGGCTACACCCAAACTCACTCCGCTAGGACCAAACCCACTCGGCTAGACCCAAACCCACTCAGCTAGACCCAAACCCAGTCGACTAGACCCAAACCCACTCGGCTAGACCCAAACCCACTCAGCTAGACCCAAACCCACCCCGCCAGACCCAAACCCACTCCGCTAGACCCAAACCCACTCCGCTACACCCAAACCCACTCCGCTACACCCAAACCCACTCGGCTAGACCCAAACCCACTCGGCCAGACCCAATCCCACTCCGCTAGACCCAAACCCACTCCGCTAGACCCAAACCCACTCGGCTAGACCCAAACCCACTCCGCTAGACCCAAACCCACCCCGCTAGACCCAAACCCACTCCACTAGAACCAAACCCACTCCGCTAGACCCAAACCCACACCGCTAGACCCAAACCCACTCGGCTTGACCCAAACCCACACGGCTAGACCCTAACCCACTCGGCTATTCCCAAACCCACTCGGCTAGACCCAAACCCACTCTGCTAGACCCAAACTCACTCCGCTAGACCCAAACCCACTCGGCTAGACCCAAACCCACTCCGCTAGACCCAAACCTACTCGGCTAGACCCAAACCCACTCCGCTAGACCCAAACCCACTCGGCTAGACCCAAACCCACTCGGCTAGACCCAATCCCACTCGGCTAGACCCATACCCACTCCGCTAGACCCAAACCCATTCGGCTAGACCAAAACCCACTCCACTAGGCCCAAACCCACTTAGCTAGACCCAAACCCACTCCGCTAGACCCAAACCCACTCCGCTAGACCCAAACCCACACCGCTAGACCCAAACCCACTAGGCTAGACCCAAACCCACTCCTCTAGACCGAAACCCACTCCGCTAGACCCAAACCCACTCGGCTAGACCGAAACCCACTCCGCTAGACCCAAACCCACTCGGCTAGACCCAAACCCACTCCGCTAGACCCAAACCCACTCGGCTAGACCCAAACCCATTCGGCTAGACCCAAACCCACTCGGCTGGACCCAAACCCACTGCACTAGACCCAAACCCACTCCGCTAGACCCAAACCCACTCGGCTAGACCCAAACCCACTCCGCTAGACCCAAACCCACTCGGCTAGACCCAAACCCACTCGGCTAGACCCAATCCCAATCCGCTAGACCCAAACCCTCTCCGCTAGACCCAAACCCACTCAGCTAGACCCAAACCCACTCGGCTAGACCCAAACCCACTCCGCTAAACCCAAACCCACACCGCTAGACCCAAACCCACTCCGCTATACCCAAACCCACTCCGCTAGACCCAAACCCACACCGCTAGACCCAAACCCACTCGGCTAGACGCAAACCCACTCGGCTAGACCCAAACCCACTCCGCTAGACCCAAACCCACCCCGCTAGACCCAAACCCACTCCACTAGAACCAAGCCCACTCCGCTAGACCCAAACCCACACAGCTAGACCCAAACCCACTCGGCTAGACCCAAACCCACACGGCTAGACCCAAACCCACTCGGCTATTCCCAAACGCACTCGGCTATTCCCAAACCCACTCGGCTAGACCCAAACCCACTCGGCTAGACCCAAACCCACACGGCTAGACCCAAACCCAGTCCGCCAGACCCAAACCCACTCGGCTTGACCCAAACCCACTCGGCTGGACCCAAACCCACTCCGCTAGACGCAAACCCACTCCGCTAGACCCAAACCCACTCGGCTCGACCCAAACCCACTCCGCTGGACCCAAACCCACTCGGCTAGACCCAAACCCACTCGGCTATACCCAATCCCAATCCGCTAGACCCAAACCCTCTCCGCTAGACCCAAACCCACTCAGCTAGACCCAAACCCACTCAGCTAGACCCAAACCCACTCCGCTAAACCCAAACCCACTCCGCTAGACCCAAACCCACTCCGCTAGACCCAAACCCACTACGCTAGACCCAAACCCACACCGCTAGACCCAAACCCACTCGGCTAGACGCAAACCCACTCGGCTAGACCCAAACCCACTCGGTCAGTCCCAAACCCACTCTGCTAGACCCAAACTCACTCCGCTAGACCCAAACCCACTCGGCTAGACCCAAACCCACTCCGCTAGACCCAAACCTACTCGGCTAGACCCAAACCCACTTGGCTAGACCCAAACCCACTCCGCTAGACCCAAACCCACTCGGCTGGACCCAAACCCACTCGGCTAGACCCAATCCCACTCGGCTAGACCCTTACCCACTCCGCTAGACCCAAACCCATTCGGCTAGACCCAAACCCACTCCACTAGGCCCAAACCCACTTAGCTAGACCCAAACCCACTCGGCTAGACCCAAACCCACTCCGCTAGACCCAAACCCACTCCGCTAGACCGAAACCCACACCGCTAGACCCAAACCCACTAGGCTAGACCCAAACCCACTCGGCTAGACCCAAACCCACTCGGCTAGACCCAAACCCACTCGGCTAGACCCAAACCCACTCGGCTAGACCCAAACCCACTCGGCTAGACCCAAACCCATTCGGCTAGACCCAAACCCACTCGGCTAGACCCAAACCCACTCGGCTGGACCCAAACCCACTCCGCAACACCCAAACCCACTCCGCTAGACCCAAACCCACTCGGCTAGACCCAAACCCACTCCGCTAGACCCAAACCCACTCGGCTAGACCCAAACCCACTCGGCTAGACCCAAACCCAGTCCGCCAGACCCAAACCCACTCGGCTTGACCCAAACCCATTCCGCTAGACCCAAACCCACTCCGCTAGACCCAAACACACTCCGCTAGACCCAAACCCACTCGGCTAGACCCAAACCCACTGGGCTGGACTCAAACCCACTCGGCTATACCCAAACCCACTCGGCTAGACCCAAACCCACTCGGCTAGACCCAAACCCACTCCTCTAGACCGAAACCCACTCCGCTAGACCCAAACCCACTCGGCTAGACCCAAACCCACTCCGCTAGACCCAAACCCACTCCGCTAGACCCAAACCCACACCGCTAGACCCAAACCCACTAGGCTAGACCCAAACCCACTCGGCTAGACCCAAACCCACCCGGCTAGACCCAAACCCACTCGGCTAGACCCAAACCCACTGGGCTAGACCCAAACCCACTCGGCTAGACCCAAACCCATTCGGCAAGACCCAAACCCACTCGGCTAGACCCAAACCCACTCGGTTGGACCCAAACCCACTCCGCTGGACCCAAACCCACTCCGCTAGACCCAAACCCACTCGGCTAGACCCAAACCCACTCCGCTAGACCCAAACCCACTCGGCTAGACCCAAACCCACTCGGCTAGACCCAAACCCAGTCCGCCAGACCCAAACCCACTCGGCTTGACCCAAACCCATTCCGCTAGACCCAAACCCACTCCGCTAGACCCAAACCCACTCGGCTAGACCCAAACCCACTCGGCTAGACCCAAACCCAGTCCGCCAGACCCAAACCCACTCGGCTTGACCCAAACCCATTCCGCTAGACCCAAACCCACTCCGCTAGACCCAAACACACTCCGCTAGACCCAAACCCACTCGGCTAGACCCAAACCCACTGGGCTGGACTCAAACCCACTCGGCTAGACCCAAACCCACTCGGCTAGACCCAAACCCACTCGGCTAGACCCAAACCCACTCCTCTAGACCGAAACCCACTCCGCTAGACCCAAACCCACTCGGCTACACCCAAACCCACTCCGCTAGACACAAACCCTATCCGCGAGACCCAAACCCACTCCGCTAGAACCAAACCCACTCAGCTAGACCCAAACCCACTCGGCTAGACCCAAACCCACTCGGCTAGACCCAAACCCACGCGGCTAGTCCCAAACCCACTCGGCTAGACCCACACCCACTCCGCTAGACCCAAACCCACTCCGCTAGACCCAAACCCACTCGGCTAGACCCAAACCCACTCCGCTAGACCCAAACCCACTCGGCTAGACCCAAACCCACTCCGCTAGACCCAAACCCATTCGGCTAGACCCAAACCCACTCCACTAGGCCCAAACCCACTTAGCTAGACCCAAACCCACTCGGCTAGACCCAAACCCACTCCGCTAGACCCAAACCCACTCCGCTAGACCCAAACCCACACCGCTAGACCCAAACCCACTAGGCTAGACCCAAACCCACTCGGCTAGACCCAAACCCACTCGGCTAGACCCAAACCCACTCGGCTAGACCCAAACCCACTCGGCTAGACCCAAACCCACTCGGCTAGACCCAAACCCATTCGGCAAGACCCAAACCCACTCGGCTAGACCCAAACCCACTCGGTTGGACCCAAACCCACTCCGCTGGACCCAAACCCACTCCGCTAGACCCAAACCCACTCGGCTAGACCCAAACCTACTCCGCTAGACCCAAACCCACTCGGCTAGACCCAAACCCACTCGGCTAGACCCAAACCCAGTCCGCCAGACCCAAACCCACTCGGCTTGACCCAAACCCATTCCGCTAGACCCAAACCCACTCCGCTAGACCCAAACACACTCCGCTAGACCCAAACCCACTCGGCTAGACCCAAACCCACTGGGCTAGACTCAAACCCACTCGGCTATACCCAAACCCACTCGGCTAGACCCAAACCCACTCGGCTAGACCCAAACACACTCCTCTAGACCGAAACCCACTCCGCTAGACCCAAACCCACTCGGCTACACCCAAACCCACTCCGCTAGACACAAACCCACTCGGCTAGACCCAAACCCATTCGACTAGACCCAAACCCACTCGGCTAGACCCAAACCCACTCAGCTAGACCCAAACCCACTCCGCCAGACCCAAACCCACTCCGCTAGACCCAAACCCACTCCGCTAGACCCAAACCCACTCCGCTACACCCAAACCCACTCCGCTAGACCCAAACCCACTCGGCTAGACCCAAACCCACTCGGCTAGACCCAATCCCACTCCGCTAGACCCAAACCCACTCCGCTAGACCCGAACCCACTCGGCTAGACCCAAACCCACTCAGCTAGACCCAAACCCACTCCGCTAGACCCAAACCCACCCCGCTAGACCCAAACCCACTCCACTAGAACCAAACCCACTCCGCTAGACCCAATCCCACACCGCTAGACCCAAACCCACTCGGCTAGACCCAAACCCACACGGCTAGACCCAAACCCACTCGGCTATTCCCAAACCCACTCGGCTAGACCCAAACCCACTCTGCTAGACCCAAACTCACTCCGCTAGACCCAAACCCACTCGGCTAGCCCCAAACCCACTCCGCTAGACCCAAACCTACTCGGCTAGACCCAAACCCACTCAGCTAGACCCAAACCCACTCGGCTAGACCCAAACCCACTCGGCTAGACCCAAACCCACGCGGCTAGTCCCAAACCCACTCGGCTAGAACCACACCCACTCCGCTAGACCCAAACCCACTCCGCTAGACCCAAACCCACTCGGCTAGACCCAAACCCACTCCGCTAGACCCAAACCCACCCCGCTAGACCCAAACCCACTCCACTAGAACCAAACCCACTCCGCTAGACCCAATCCCACACCGCTAGACCCAAACCCACTCGGCTAGACCCAAACCCACACGGCTAGACCCAAACCCACTCGGCTATTCCCAAACCCACTCGGCTAGACCCAAACCCACTCTGCTAGACCCAAACTCACTCCGCTAGACCCAAACCCACTCGGCTAGCCCCAAACCCACTCCGCTAGACCCAAACCTACTCGGCTAGACCCAAACCCACTCAGCTAGACCCAAACCCACTCGGCTAGACCCAAACCCACTCGGCTAGACCCAAACCCACGCGGCTAGTCCCAAACCCACTCGGCTAGAACCACACCCACTCCGCTAGACCCAAACCCACTCCGCTAGACCCAAACCCTCTCCGCTAGACCCAAACCCACTCGGCTAGACCCAAACCCAATCGGCTAGACCCAAACCCACTCCGCTAAACACAAACCCACTCCGCTAGACCCAAACCCACTCCGCTATACCCAAACCCACTCCGCTAGACCCAAACCCACACCGCTAGACCCAAACCCACTCGGCTAGACGCAAACCCACTCGGCTAGACCCAAACCCACTCTGCTAGTCCCAAACCCACTCGGCTAGACCCAAACCCACTCCGCTAGACCCAAACCCACTCCGCTAGAACCAAACCCATTCCGCTAGACCCAAACCCACACCGCTAGATCCAAACCCACTCGGCTAGACCCAAACCCACTCGGCTAGACCCAAACCCACTCAGCTAGTCCCAAACCCACTCGGCTAGACCCAAACCCACTCGGCTACACCCAAACCCACTCCGCTAGACCCAAACCCACTCCGCTACACCCAAACCCACTCCGCTAGACCCAAACCCACTCGGCTCGACCCAAACCCACTCGGCTAGACCCAATCCCACTCCACTAGACCCAAACCCACTCCGCTAGACCCGAACCCACTCGGCTAGACCCAAACCCACTCGGCTAGACCCAAACCCACTCCGCTAGACCCAAACCCACCCCGCTAGACCCAAACCCACTCCACTAGAACCAAACCCACTCCGCTAGACCCAATCCCACACCGCTAGACCCAATCCCACACCGCTAGACCCAAACCCACTCGGCTACACCCAAACCCACTCGGCTAGACCCACACCCACTCGGCTGGACCCAAACCCACTCTGCTAGACCCAAACCCACTCCGCTAGACCCAAACCCACTCCGCTAGACCCAAACCCACTCCGCTAAACCCAATCCCACTCAGCTAGACCCAAACCCACTCCGCCAGACCCAAACCCACTCCGCTAGACCCAAACCCACTCCGCTAGACCCAAACCCACTCCGCTACACCCAAACCCACTCCGCTAGACCCAAACCCACACCGCTAGACCCAAACCCACTCCGCTAGACCCAAACCCACTCCGCTAGAACCAAACCCATTCCGCTAGACCCAAACCCACACCGCTAGATCCAAACCCACTCGGCTAGACCCAAACCCACTCAGCTAGACCCAAACCCATTCGACTAGACCCAAACCCACTCGGCTAGACCCAAACCCACTCAGCTAGACCCAAACCCACTCCGCCAGACCCAAACCCACTCCGCTAGACCCAAACCCACTCCGCTAGACCCAAACCCACTCCGCTACACCCAAACCCACTCCGCTAGACCCAAACCCACTCGGCTCGACCCAAACCCACTCGGCTAGACCCAATCCCACTCCACTAGACCCAAACCCACTCCGCTAGACCCGAACCCACTCGGCTAGACCCAAACCCACTCGGCTAGACCCAAACCCACTCCGCTAGACCCAAACCCACCCCGCTAGACCCAAACCCACTCCACTAGAACCAAACCCACTCCGCTAGACCCAATCCCACACCGCTAGACCCAATCCCACACCGCTAGACCCAAACCCACTCGGCTAGACCCAAACCCACTCGGCTAGACCCACACCCACTCGGCTGGACCCAAACCCACTCTGCTAGACCCAAACCCACTCCGCTAGACCCAAACCCACTCCGCTAGACCCAAACCCACTCCGCTAAACCCAATCCCACTCAGCTAGACCCAAACCCACTCCGCCAGAACCAAACCCACTCCGCTAGACCCAAACCCACTCCGCTAGACCCAAACCCACTCCGCTACACCCAAACCCACTCCGCTAAACCCAAACCCACTCGGCTAGACCCAAACCCACTCGGCTAGACCCAATCCCACTCCGCTAGGCCCAAACCCACTCCGCTAGACCCGAACCCACTCGGCTAGACCCAAACCCACTCGGCTAGACCCAAACCCACTCCGCTAGACCCAAACCCACCCCGCTAGACCCAAACCCACTCCACTAGAACCAAACCCACTCCGCTAGACCCAATCCCACACCGCTAGACCCAAACCCACTCGGCTAGACCCAAACCCACACGGCTAGACCCAAACCCACTCAGCTAGCCCCAAACCCACTCCGCTGGACCCATACCTACTCGGCTAGACCCAAACCCACTCGGCTAGACCCACACCCACTCGGCTGGACCCAAACCCACTCTGCTAGACCCAAACCCACTCCGCTAGACCCAAACCCACTCCGCTAGACCCAAACCCACTCCGCTACACCCAAACCCACTCGGCTAGACCCAAACCCACTTGGCTAGTCCCGAACCCACTCGGCTAGACCCAAACCCACTCGGCTAGACCCAAACTCACTCCGCTAGACCCAAACCCACTCGGCTAGACCCAAACCCACTCCGCAAGACCCAAACCCACTCGGCTAGACCCAAACCCACTCGGCTAGACCGAAACCCACTCCGCTGGACCCAAACCCACTCGGCTGGTCCCAAATTCACTCCGCTAGACCCAAACCCACTCGGCTAGACCCAAACCCACTCCTCTAGACCGAAACCCACTCCGCTAGACCCAAACCCACTCGGCTACACCCAAACCCACTCCGCTAGACACAAACCCACACCGCTAGACCCAAACCCACTCCGCTAGAACCAAACCCACTCAGCTAGACCCAAACCCACTCGGCTAGACCCAAACCCACTCGGCTAGACCCAAACCCACGCGGCTAGTCCCAAACCAACTCGGCTAGACCCAAACCCACTCCGCTAGACCCAAACCCACACCGCAAAACCACTCGGCTAGACCCAAACCCACTCCGCTAGACCCAAACCGTCTCGGCTAGACCCAAACCCACTCGGCTAGACCCAATCCGCTAGACCCAAACCCTCTCCGCTAGACCCAAACCCACTCGGCTGGACCCAAACCCACTCCGCTAGACTCAAACCCACTCCGCTAGACCCAAACCCACTCCGCTAGACCCAAACCCACTCCGCTAGACCCAAACCCACACCGCTAGACCCAAACCCACTCGGCTAGACGCAAACCCACTCGGCTAGACCCAAACCCACTCGGCTAGTCCCAAACCCACTCGGCTAGACCCAAACCCACTCCGCTAGACCCAAACCCACTCCGCTAGAACCAAACCCATTCCGCTAGACCCAAACCCACACCGCTAGATCCAAACCCACTCGGCTAGACTCAAACCCACTCGGCTAGACCCAAACCCACTCAGCTAGTCCCAAACCCACTCGGCTAGACCCAAACCCACTCGGCTACACCCAAACTCACTCCGCTAGGACCAAACCCACTCGGCTAGACCCAAACCCACTCGGCTATTCCCAAACCCACTCCGCTAGACCCAAACCCACTCCGCTAGACCCAAACCCACTCCGCTAGAGACAAACCCCCTCGGCTAGACCCAAACCCACTGGGCTAGATTCAAACCCACTCGGCTATACCCAACCCCAGTCGGCTAGACCCAAACCCACTCCGCTAGACCCAAACCCAGTCGGCTAGACCCAAACCAACTCGGCTAGACCAAAACCCTCTCGGCTAGACACAAACCCACTCCGCTAGACCCAATCCCACTTCGCTAGACCCAAACCCACTCCGCTAGACCCAAACCCACTCCTCTAGACCCAAATCCACTCCGCTAGACCCAAACCCCCTCGGCTAGACCCAAATCCACTCCGCTAGACCCAAACCCACTCGGCTAGCCCCAAACCCACTCAGCTAGACCCAATCCCACTCCGCTCGACCCAAACCCAGTCCGCTAGACCCAAACCCGCTCGGCTAGACCCAAACCCACTCCGCGAGACCCAAACCCACTCGGCTAGACCCCAACCCACTCCGCTAGATCCAAACCCACTCGGCTATACCAAAACCCACTCGGCTAGACCCAAACCCACTCCGCCAGACCCAAACCCACTCGGCTTGACCCAAACCCATTCCGCTAGACCCAAACCCACTCCGCTAGACCCAAACACACTCCGCTAGACCCAAACCCACCCGGGTAGACCCAAACCCACTGGGCTAGACTCAAACCCACTCGGCTAGACCCAAACCCACTCGGCTAGACCCAAACCCACTCGGCTACACCCAAACACACTCGGCTAGACCCAAACCCACTCCGCTAGACCCAAACCCACTCGGCTAGACCCAAACCCACTCGGCTAGACCCAAACCCACTCGGCTAGACACAAACCCACTCCGCTAGACCCAAACCCACTTCGCTAGACCCAAACCCACTCCGCTAGACCCAAACCCACTTCGCTAGACCCAAACCCACTCCGCTAGACCCAAACCCACTCGGCTAGACCCAAACACACTCCGCTAGACCCAAACCCACTCGGCTAGACGCAAACCCACTCGGCTAGACCCAATCCCACTCCGCTAGACCGAAACCCACTCCGCTAGACCCAAACCCACTCGGCTAGCCCCAAACCCACTCCGCTAGACCCAAACCCACTTCGCTAGACCCAAACCCACTCCGCCAGACCCAAACCCACTCGGCTAGACCCAAACCCATTCCGCTAGACCCAAACCCACTCCGCTAGACCCAAACCCTCTCCGCTAGACGCAAACCCCCTCGGCTAGACCCAAACACACTGGGCTAGATTCAAACCCACTCGGCTATACCCAACCCCAGTCGGCTAGACCCAAACCCACTCGGCTAGACCCAAACCCACTCGGCTAGACCCAAACCCACTAGGCTAGACCCAAACCCACTCGGCTACACCAAAACCCACTCGGCTAGACCCAAACCCACTCGGGTAGACCAAAACCCACTCGGCTAGACACAAACCCACTACGCTAGACCCAATCCCACTTCGCTAGACCCAAACCCACTCCGCTAGACCCAAACCCACTCCTCTAGACCCAAATCCACTCCGCTAGACCCAAACCCACTCCTCTAGACCCAAATCCACTCCGCTAGCCCCAAACCCACTCAGCTGGACCCAATCCCACTCCGCTAGTCCCAAACCCACTCCGCTAGACCCAAACCCGCTCGGCTAGACCCAAACCCACTCCGCTAGTCCCAAACCCACTCCACTAGACCCAAACCCACTCCACTAGAACCAAACCCACTCCGCTAGACCCAATCCCACACCGCTAGACCCAAACCCACTCGGCTAGACCCAAACCCACACGGCTAGACCCAAACCCACTCGGCTATTCCCAAACCCACTCGGCTAGACCCAAACCCACTCTGCTAGACCCAAACTCACTCCGCTAGACCCAAACCCACACGGCTAGCCCCATACCCACTCCGCTAGACCCAAACCTACTCGGCTAGACCCAAACCCACTCAGCTAGACCCAAACCCACTCGGCTAGACCCAAACCCACTCGGCTAGACCCAAACCCACGCGGCTAGTCCCAAACCCACTCGGCTAGAACCACACCCACTCCGCTAGACCGAAACCCACTCCGCTAGACCCAAACCCACTCGGCTAGACCCAAACCCACTCCGCTAGACCCAAACCCACTCGGCTAGACCCAAACCCACTCGGCTAGACCCAATCCCAATCCGCTAGACCCAAACCCTCTCCGCTAGACCCAAACCCACTCGGCTAGACCCAAACCCACTCGGCTAGACCCAAACCCACTCCGCTAAACCCAAACCCACTCCGCTAGACCCAAACCCACTCCGCTATACCCAAACCCACTCCGCTTGACCCAAACCCACACCGCTAGACCCAAACCCACTCGGCTAGACGCAAACCCACTCGGCTAGACCCAAACCCACTCGGCTAGTCCCAAACCCACTCGGCTAGACCCAAACCCACTCCGCTAGACCCAAACCCTCTCCGCTAGAACCAAACCCATTCCGCTAGACCCAAACCCACACCGCTAGATCCAAACCCACTCGGCTAGACCCAAACCCACTCGGCTAGACCCAAACCCACTCAGCTAGTCCAAAACCCACTCGGCTAGACCCAAACCCACTCGGCTACACCCAAACTCACTCCGCTAGGCCTAAACCCACTCGGCTAGACCCAAACCCACTCAGCTAGACCCAAACCCATTCGACTAGACCCAAACCCACTCGGCTAGACCCAAACCCACTCAGCTAGACCCAAACCCACTCCGCCAGACCCAAACCCACTCCGCTAGACCCAAACCCACTCCGCTAGACCCAAACCCACTCCGCTACACCCAAACCCACTCCGCTAGACCCAAACCCACTCGGCTAGACCCAAACCCACTCAGCTAGACCCAATCCCACTCCGCTAGACCCAAACCCACTCCGCTAGACCCGAACCCACTCGGCTAGACCCAAACCCACTCGGCTAGACCCAAACCCACTCCGCTAGACCCAAACCCACCCCGCTAGACCCAAACCCACTCCACTAGAACCAAACCCACTCCGCTAGACCCAATCCAACACCGCTAGACCCAAACCCACTCGGCTAGACCCAAACCCACACGGCTAGACCCAAACCCACTCGGCTATTCCCAAACCCACTCGGCTAGACCCAAACCCACTCTGCTAGACCCAAACTCACTCCGCTAGACCCAAACCCACTCGGCTAGCCCCAAACCCACTCCGCTAGACCCAAACCTACTCGGCTAGACCCAAACCCACTCGGCTAGACCCACACCCACTCGGCTGGACCCAAACCCACTCTGCTAGACCCAAACCCACTCGGCTAGAACCAAACCCACTCGGCTAGACCCAAACCCACTCGGCTAGACCCAAACCCACGCGGCTAGTCCCAAACCCACTCGGCTAGAACCACACCCACTCCGCTAGACCGAAACCCACTCCGCTAGACCCAAACCCACTCGGCTAGACCCAAACCCACTCCGCTAGACCCAAACCCACTCGGCTAGACCCAAACCCACTCGGCTAGACCCAATCCCAATCCGCTAGACCCAAACCCTCTCCGCTAGACCCAAACCCACTCGGCTAGACCCAAACCCACTCGGCTAGACCCAAACCCACTCCGCTAAACCCAAACCCACTCCGCTAGACCCAAACCCACTCCGCTATACCCAAACCCACTCCGCTAGACCCAAACCCACACCGCTAGACCCAAACCCACTCGGCTAGACGCAAACCCACTCGGCTAGACCCAAACCCACTCGGCTAGTCCCAAACCCACTCGGCTAGACCCAAACCCACTCCGCTAGACCCAAACCCTCTCCGCTAGAACCAAACCCATTCCGCTAGACCCAAACCCACACCGCTAGATCCAAACCCACTCGGCTAGACCCAAACCCACTCGGCTAGACCCAAACCCACTCAGCTAGTCCCAAACCCACTCGGCTAGACCCAAACCCACTCGGCTACACCCAAACTCACTCCGCTAGGCCTAAACCCACTCGGCTAGACCCAAACCCACTCAGCTAGACCCAAACCCATTCGACTAGACCCAAACCCACTCGGCTAGACCCAAACCCACTCAGCTAGACCCAAACCCACTCCGCCAGACCCAAACCCACTCCGCTAGACCCAAACCCACTCCGCTAGACCCAAACCCACTCCGCTACACCCAAACCCACTCCGCTAGACCCAAACCCACTCGGCTAGACCCAAACCCACTCAGCTAGACCCAATCCCACTCCGCTAGACCCAAACCCACTCCGCTAGACCCGAACCCACTCGGCTAGACCCAAACCCACTCGGCTAGACCCAAACCCACTCCGCTAGACCCAAACCCACCCCGCTAGACCCAAACCCACTCCACTAGAACCAAACCCACTCCGCTAGACCCAATCCAACACCGCTAGACCCAAACCCACTCGGCTAGACCCAAACCCACACGGCTAGACCCAAACCCACTCGGCTATTCCCAAACCCACTCGGCTAGACCCAAACCCACTCTGCTAGACCCAAACTCACTCCGCTAGACCCAAACCCACTCGGCTAGCCCCAAACCCACTCCGCTAGACCCAAACCTACTCGGCTAGACCCAAACCCACTCGGCTAGACCCACACCCACTCGGCTGGACCCAAACCCACTCTGCTAGACCCAAACCCACTCGGCTAGAACCAAACCCACTCCGCTAGACCCAAACCCACTCCGCTAAACCCAAACCCACTCAGCTAGACCCAAACCCACTCCGCCAGACCCAAACCCACTCCGCTAGACCCAAACCCACTCCGCTAGACCCAAACCCACTCCGCTACACCCAAACCCACTCCGCTAGACCCAAACCCACTCGGCTAGACCCAATCCCACTCCGCTAGACCCAAACCCACTCCGCTAGACCCGAACCCACTCGGCTAGACCCAAACCCACACGGCTAGACCCAAACCCACTCGGCTATTCCCAAACCCACTCGGCTAGACCCAAACCCACTCTGCTAGACCCAAACTCACTCCGCTAGACCCAAACCCACTCGGCTAGCCCCAAACCCACTCCGCTAGACCCAAACCTACTCGGCAAGACCCAAACCCACTCGGCTAGACCCACACCCACTCGGCTGGACCCAAACCCACTCTGTTAGACCCAAACCCACTCCGCTAGACCCAAACCCACTCCGCTAGACCCAAACCCACTCCGCTAAACCCAAACCCACTCGGCTAGACCCAAACCCACTTGGCTAGTCCCGAACCCACACGGCTAGACCCAAACCCACTCGGCTAGACCCAAACTCACTCCGCTAGACCCAAACCCACTCGGCTAGACCCAAACCCACTCCGCAAGACCCAAACCCACTCAGCTAGACCCAAACCCACTCGGCTAGACCGAAACACACTCCGCTGGACCCAAACCCACTCGGCTGGTCCCAAACCCACTCGGCTAGACCCAAAACCCACACGGCTAGACCCAAACCCACTCGGCTATTCCCAAACCCACTCGGCTAGACCCAAACCCACTCTGCTAGACCCAAACTCACTCCGCTTGACCCAAACCCACTCGGCTAGACCCAAACCCACTCCGCTATACCCAAACCTACTCGGCTAGACCCAAACCCACTCGGCTAGACCGAAACCCCCTCGGCTAGTTCCAAACCCACTCGGCTAGTCCCAAACCCACTCGGCTAGACCTAAACCCACTCCGCTAGACCCAAACCTACTCGGCTAGACCCAAACCCACTCGGCTAGACCGAAACTCCCTCGGCTAGTTCCAAACCCACTCGGCTAGTCCCAAATTCACTCCGCTAGACCCAAACCCACTCGGCTAGACCAAAACCCACTCCTCTAGACCGAAACCCACTCCGCTAGACCCAAACCCACTCGGCTACACCCAAACCCACTCAGCTAGACCCAAACCCACTCCGCCAGACCCAAACCCACTCCGCTAGACCCAAACCCACTCCTCTAGACCCAAACCCACTCCGCTACACCCAAACCCACTCCGCTAGACCCAAACCCACTCGGCTAGACCCAAACCCACTCGGCTAGACCCAATCCCACTCCGCTAGACCCAAACCCACTCCGCTAGACCCGAACCCACTCGGCTAGACCCAAACCCATTCGGCTAGACCCAAACCCACTCCGCTAGACCCAAACCCACCCCGCTAGACCCAAACCCACTCCACTAGAACCAAACCCACTCCGCTAGACCCAATCCCACACCGCTAGACCCAAACCCACTCGGCTAGACCCAAACCCACACGGCTAGACCCAAACCCACTCGGCTATTCCCAAACCCACTCGGCTAGACCCAAACCCACTCTGCTAGACCCAAACTCACTCCGCTAGACCCAAACCCACTCGGCTAGCCCCAAACCCACTCCGCTAGACCCAAACCTACTCGGCTAGACCCAAACCCACTCGGCTAGACCCACACCCACTCGGCTGGACCCAAACCCACTCTGCTGGACCCAAACCCACTCCGCTGGACCCAAACCCACTCCGCTAGACCCAAACACACTCCGCTAGACCCAAACCCACCCGGGTAGACCCAAACCCACTGGGCTAGACTCAAACCCACTCGGCTAGACCCAAACCCACTCGGCTAGACCCAAACCCACTCGGCTACACCCAAACACACTCGGCTAGACCCAAACCCACTCCGCTAGACCCAAACCCACTCGGCTAGACCCAAACCCACTCGGCTAGACCCAAACCCACTCGGCTAGACACAAACCCACTCCGCTAGACCCAAACCCACTTCGCTAGACCCAAACCCACTCCGCTAGACCCAAACCCACTCCACTAGACCCAAACCCACTCCGCTAGACCCAAACCCACTCGGCTAGACCCAAACACACTCCGCTAGACCCAAACCCACTCGGCTAGACGCAAACCCACTCGGCTAGACCCAATCCCACTCCGCTAGACCCAAACCCACTCCGCTAGACCCAAACCCACTCGGCTGGACCCAAACCCACTCTGCTAGACCCAAACCCACTCCGCTAGACCCAAACCCACTCCGCCAGACCCAAACCCACTCGGCCAGACCCAAACCCATTCCGCTAGACCCAAACCCACTCCGCTAGACCCAAACCCACTGGGCTAGATTCAAACCCACTCGGGTATACCCAACCCCAGTCGGCTAGACCCAAACCCACTCGGCTAGACCCAAACCCACTCGGCTAGACCCAATCCCACTTCGCTAGACCCAAACCCACTCCGCTAGACCCAAACCCACTCCTCTAGACCCAAATCCACTCCGCTAGACCCAAACCCACTCCTCTAGACCCAAATCCACTCCGCTAGCCCCAAACCCACTCAGCTGGACCCAATCCCACTCCGCTAGTCCCAAACCCACTCCGCTAGACCCAAACCCGCTCGGCTAGACCCAAACCCACTCCGCTAGTCCCAAACCCACTCCACTAGAACCAAACCCACTCCGCTAGACCCGATCCCACACCGCTAGACCCAAACCCACTCGGCTAGACCCAAACCCACACGGCTAGACCCAAACCCACTCGGCTATTCCCAAACCCACTCGGGTAGACCCAAACCCACTCTGCTAGACCCAAACTCACTCCGCTAGACCCAAACCCACTCGGCTAGCCCCAAACCCACTCCGCTAGACCCAAACCTACTCGGCTAGACCCAAACCCACTCAGCTAGACCCAAACCCACTCGGCTAGACCCAAACCCACTCGGCTAGACCCAAACCCGCGCGGCTAGTCCCAAACCCACTCGGCTAGAACCACACCCACTCCGCTAGACCCAAACCCACTCCGCTAGACCGAAACCCACTCGGCTAGACCCAAACCCACTCCGCTAGACCCAAACCCACTCGGCTAGACCCAAACCCACTCGGCTAGACCCAATCCCAATCCGCTAGACCCAAACCCTCTCCGCTAGACCCAAACCCACTCGGCTAGACCCAAACCCACTCGGCTAGACCCAAACCCACTCCGCTAAACCCAAACCCACTCCGCTAGACCCAAACCCACTCCGCTATACCCAAACCCACTCCGCTAGACCCAAACCCACACCGCTAGACCCAAACCCACTCGGCTAGACGCAAACCCACTCGGCTAGACCCAAACCCACTCGGCTAGTCCCAAACCCACTCGGTTAGACCCAAACCCACTCCGCTAGACCCAAACCCAGTCCGCTAGACCCAAACCCGCTCGGCTAGACCCAAACCCACTCCGCTAGACCCAAACCCACTCGGCTAGACCCCAACCCACTCCGCTAGATCCAAACCCACTCGGCTATACCAAAACCCACTCGGCTAGACCCAAACCCACTCCGCCAGACCCAAACCCACTCGGCTTGACCCAAACCCATTCCGCTAGACCCAAACCCACTCCGCTAGACCCAAACACACTCCGCTAGACCCAAACCCACCCGGGTAGACCCAAACCCACTGGGCTAGACTCAAACCCACTCGGCTAGACCCAAACCCACTCGGCTAGACCCAAACCCACTCGGCTACACCCAAACACACTCGGCTAGACCCAAACCCACTCCGCTAGACCCAAACCCACTAGGCTAGACCCAAACCCACTCGGCTAGACCCAAACCCACTCGGCTAGACACAAACCCACTCTGCTAGACCCAAACCCACTTCGCTAGACCCAAACCCACTCCGCTAGACCCAAACCCACTCCGCTAGACCCAAACCCACTCCGCTAGACCCACACCCACTCGGCTAGACCCAAACACACTCCGCTAGACCCAAACCCACTCGGCTAGACGCAAACCCACTCGGCTAGACCCAATCCCACTCCGCTAGACCCAAACCCACTCCGCTAGACCCAAACCCACTCGGCTGGACCCAAACCCACTCCGCTAGACCCAAACCCACTTCTCTAGACCCAAACCCACTCCGCCAGACCCAAACCCACTCGGCTAGACCCAAACCCATTCCGCTAGACCCAAACCCAATCCGCTAGACCCAAACCCTCTTCGCTAGACGCAAACCCTCTCGGCTAGACCCAAACCCACTGGGCTAGATTCAAACCCACTCGGCTATACCCAACCCCAGTCGGCTAGACCCAAACCCACTCGACTAGACCAAAACCCACTCGGCTAGACCCAAACCCACTAGGCTAGACCCAAACCCACTCGGCTACACCCAAACCCACTCGGCTAGACCCAATCCCACTTCGCTAGACCCAAACCCACTCCGCTAGACCCAAACCCACTCCTCTAGACCCAAATCCACTCCGCTAGACCCAAACCCACTCCTCTAGACCCAAATCCACTCCGCTAGCCCCAAACCCACTCAGCTGGACCCAATCCCACTCCGCTAGTCCCAAACCCACTCCGCTAGACCCAAACCCGCTCGGCTAGACCCAAACCCACTCCGCTCGTCCCAAACCCACTCCACTAGACCCAAACCCACTCCACTAGAACCAAACCCACTCCGCTAGACCCAATCCCACACCGCTAGACCCAAACCCACTCGGCTAGACCCAAACCCACACGGCTAGACCCAAACCCACTCGGCTATTCCCAAACCCACTCGGCTAGACCCAAACCCACTCTGCTAGACCCAAACTCACTCCGCTAGACCCAAACCCACTCGGCTAGCCCCATACCCACTCCGCTAGACCCAAACCTACTCGGCTAGACCCAAACCCACTCAGCTAGACCCAAACCCACTCGGCTAGACCCAAACCCACTCGGCTAGACCCAAACCCACGCGGCTAGTCCCAAACCCACTCGGCTAGAACCACACCCACTCCGCTAGACCCAAACCCACTCCGCTAGACCCAAACCCACTCGGCTAGACCCAAACCCACTCCGCTAGACCCAAACCCACTCGGCTAGACCCAAACCCACTCGGCTAGACCCAATCCCAATCCGCTAGACCCAAACCCTCTCCGCTAGACCCAAACCCACTCGGCTAGACCCAAACCCACTCGGCTAGACCCAAACCCACTCCGCTAAACCCAAACCCACTCCGCTAGACCCAAACCCACTCCGCTATACCCAAACCCACTCCGCTAGACCCAAACCCACACCGCTAGACCCAAACCCACTCGGCTAGACGCAAACCCACTCGGCTAGACCCAAACCCACTCGGCTAGTCCCAAACCCACTCGGCTAGACCCAAACCCACTCCGCTAGACCCAAACCCACTCCGCTAGAACCAAACCCATTCCGCTAGACCCAAACCCACACCGCTAGATCCAAACCCACTCGGCTAGACCCAAACCCACTCGGCTAGACCCAAACCCACTCAGCTAGTCCCAAACCCACTCGGCTAGACCCAAACCCACTCGGCTACACCCAAACTCACTCCGCTAGGCCTAAACCCACTCGGCTAGACCCAAACCCACTCAGCTAGACCCAAACCCATTCGACTAGACCCAAACCCACTCGGCTAGACCCAAACCCACTCAGCTAGACCCAAACCCACTCCGCCAGACCCAAACCCACTCCGCTAGACCCAAACCCACTCCGCTAGACCCAAACCCACTCCGCTACACCCAAACCCACTCCGCTAGACCCAAACCCACTCGGCTAGACCCAAACCCACTCAGCTAGACCCAATCCCACTCCGCTAGACCCAAACCCACTCCGCTAGACCCGAACCCACTCGGCTAGACCCAAACCCACTCGGCTAAACCCAAACCCACTCCGCTAGACCCAAACCCACCCCGCTAGACCCAAACCCACTCCACTAGAACCAAACCCACTCCGCTAGACCCAATCCAACACCGCTAGACCCAAACCCACTCGGCTAGACCCAAACCCACACGGCTAGACCCAAACCCACTCGGCTATTCCCAAACGCACTCGGCTAGACCCAAACCCACTCTGCTAGACCCAAACTCACTCCGCTAGACCCAAACCCACTCGGCTAGCCCCAAACCCACTCCGCTAGACCCAAACCTACTCGGCTAGACCCAAACCCACTCGGCTAGACCCACACCCACACGGCTGGACCCAAACCCACTCTGCTAGACCCAAACCCACTCCGCTAGAACCAAACCCACTCCGCTAGACCCAAACCCACTCCGCTAAACCCAAACCCACTCAGCTAGACCCAAACCCACTCCGCCAGACCCAAACCCACTCCGCTAGACCCAAACCCACTCCGCTAGACCCAAACCCACTCCGCTACACCCAAACCCACTCCGCTAGACCCAAACCCACTCGGCTAGACCCAAACCCACTCGGCTAGACCCAATCCCACTCCGCTAGACCCAAACCCACTCCGCTAGACCCGAACCCACTCGGCTAGACCCAAACCCACTCGGCTAGACCCAAACCCACTCCGCTAGACCCAAACCCACCCCGCTAGACCCAAACCCACTCCACTATAACCAAACCCACTCCGCTAGACCCAATCCCACACCGCTAGACCCAAACCCACTAGGCTAGACCCAAACCCACACGGCTAGACCCAAACCCACTCGGCTATTCCCAAACCCACTCGGCTAGACCCAAACCCACTCTGCTAGACCCAAACTCACTCCGCTAGACCCAAACCCACTCGGCTGGCCCCAAACCCACTCCGCTAGACCCAAACCTACTCGGCAAGACCCAAACCCACTCGGCTAGACCCACACCCACTCGGCTGGACCCAAACCCACTCTGCTAGACCCAAACCCACTCCGCTAGACCCAAACCCACTCCGCTAGACCCAAACCCACTCCGCTAAACCCAAACCCACTCGGCTAGACCCAAACCCACTTGGCTAGTCCCGAACCCACACGGCTAGACCCAAACCCACTCGGCTAGACCCAAACTCACTCCGCTAGACCCAAACCCACTCGGCTAGACCCAAACCCACTCCGCAAGACCCAAACCCACTCAGCTAGACCCAAACCCACTCGGCTAGACCGAAACACACTCCGCTGGACCCAAACCCACTCGGCTGGTCCCAAACCCACTCGGCTATTCCCAAACCCACTCGGCTAGACCCAAACCCACTCTGCTAGACCCAAACTCACTCCGCTTGACCCAAACCCACTCGGCTAGACACAAACCCACTCCGCTAGACCCAAACCTACTCGGCTAAACCCAAACCCACTCCGCTAGACCCAAACCCACCCCGCTAGACCCAAACCCACTCCACTAGAACCAAACCCACTCCGCTAGACCCAATCCAACACCGCTAGGCCCAAACCCACTCGGCTAGACCCAAACCCACACGGCTAGACCCAAACCCACTCGGCTATTCCCAAACCCACTCGGCTAGACCCAAACCCACTCTGCTAGACCCAAACTCACTCCGCTAGACCCAAACCCACTCGGCTAGCCCCAAACCCACTCCGCTAGACCCAAACCTACTCGGCTAGACCCAAACCCACTCGGCTAGACCCACACCCACTCGGCTGGACCCAAACCCACTCAGCTAGACCCAAACCCACTCGGCTAGACCGAAACACACTCCGCTGGACCCAAACCCACTCGGCTGGTCCCAAACCCACTCGGCTATTCCCAAACCCACTCGGCTAGACCCAAACCCACTCTGCTAGACCCAAACTCACTCCGCTTGACCCAAACCCACTCGGCTAGACACAAACCCACTCCGCTAGACCCAAACCTACTCGGCTAAACCCAAACCCACTCCGCTAGACCCAAACCCACCCCGCTAGACCCAAACCCACTCCACTAGAACCAAACCCACTCCGCTAGACCCAATCCAACACCGCTAGACCCAAACCCACTCGGCTAGACCCAAACCCACACGGCTAGACCCAAACCCACTCGGCTATTCCCAAACCCACTCGGCTAGACCCAAACCCACTCTGCTAGACCCAAACTCACTCCGCTAGACCCAAACCCACTCGGCTAGCCCCAAACCCACTCCGCTAGACCCAAACCTACTCGGCTAGACCCAAACCCACTCGGCTAGACCCACACCCACTCGGCTGGACCCAAACCCACTCTGCTAGACCCAAACCCACTCCGCTAGAACCAAACCCACTCCGCTAGACCCAAACCCACTCCGCTAAACCCAAACCCACTCAGCTAGACCCAAACCCACTCCGCCAGACCCAAACCCACTCCGCTAGACCCAAACCCACTCCGCTAGACCCAAACACACTCCGCTACACCCAAACCCACTCCGCTAGACCCAAACCCACTCGGCCAGGACCAAACCCACTCGGCTAGACCCAATCCCACTCCGCTAGACCCAAACCCACTCCGCTAGACCCGAACCCACTCGGCTAGACCCAAACCCACTCGGCTAGACCCAAACCCACTCCGCTAGACCCAAACCCACCCCGCTAGACCCAAACCCACTCCACTAGAACCAAACCCACTCCGCTAGACCCAATCCCACACCGCTAGACCCAAACCCACTCGGCTAGACCCAAACCCACACGGCTAGACCCAAACCCACTCGGCTATTCCCAAACCCACTCGGCTAGACCCAAACCCACTCTGCTAGACCCAAACTCACTCCGCTAGACCCAAACCCACTCGGCTAGCCCCAAACCCACTCCGCTAGACCCAAACCTACTCGGCAAGACCCAAACCCACTCGGCTAGACCCACACTCACTCGGCTGGACCCAAACCCACTCTGCTAGACCCAAACCCACTCCGCTAGACCCAAACCCACTCCGCTAGACCCAAACCCACTCCGCTAAACCCAAACCCACTCGGCTAGACCCAAACCCACTTGGCTAGTCCCGAACCCACACGGCTAGACCCAAACCCACTCGGCTAGACCCAAACTCACTCCGCTAGACCCAAACCCACTCGGCTAGACCCAAACCCACTCCGCAAGACCCAAACCCACTCAGCTAGACCCAAACCCACTCGGCTAGACCGAAACACACTCCGCTGGACCCAAACCCACTCGGCTGGTCCCAAACCCACTCGGCTATTCCCAAACCCACTCGGCTAGACCCAAACCCACTCTGCTAGACCCAAACTCACTCCGCTTGACCCAAACCCACTCGGCTAGACCCAAACCCACTCCGCTAGACCCAAACCTACTCGGCTAGACCCAAACCCACTCGGCTAGACCGAAACCCCCTCGGCTAGTTCCAAACCCACTCGGCTAGTCCCAAACCCACTCGGCTAGACCTAAACCCACTCCGCTAGACCCAAACCTACTCGGCTAGACCCAAACCCACTCGGCTAGACCGAAACTCCCTCGGCTAGTTCCAAACCCACTCGGCTAGTCCCAAATTCACTCCGCTAGACCCAAACCCACTCGGCTAGACCAAAACCCACTCCTCTAGACCGAAACCCACTCCGCTAGACCCAAACCCACTCGGCTACACCCAAACCCACTCAGCTAGACCCAAACCCACTCCGCCAGACCCAAACCCACTCCGCTAGACCCAAACCCACACCGCTAGACCCGAACCCACTCGGCTAGACCCAAACCCATTCGGCTAGACCCAAACCCACTCCGCTAGACCCAAACCCACCCCGCTAGACCCAAACCCACTCCACTAGAACCAAACCCACTCCGCTAGACCCAATCCCACACCGCTAGACCCAAACCCACTCGGCTAGACCCAAACCCACACGGCTAGACCCAAACCCACTCGGCTATTCCCAAACCCACTCGGCTAGACCCAAACCCACTCTGCTAGACCCAAACTCACTCCGCTAGACCCAAACCCACTCGGCTAGCCCCAAACCCACTCCGCTAGACCCAAACCTACTCGGCTAGACCCAAACCCACTCGGCTAGACCCACACCCACTCGGCTGGACCCAAACCCACTCTGCTAGACCCAAACCCACTCCGCTAGACCCAAACCCACTCCGCTAGACCCAAACACACTCCGCTAGACCCAAACCCACCCGGGTAGACCCAAACCCACTGGGCTAGACTCAAACCCACTCGGCTAGACCCAAACCCACTCGGCTAGACCCAAACCCACTCGGCTACACCCAAACACACTCGGCTAGACCCAAACCCACTCCGCTAGACCCAAACCCACTCGGCTAGACCCAAACCCACTCGGCTAGACCCAAACCCACTCGGCTAGACACAAACCCACTCCGCTAGACCCAAACCCACTTCGCTAGACCCAAACCCACTCCGCTAGACCCAAACCCACTCCGCTAGACCCAAACCCACTCCGCTAGACCCAAACCCACTCGGCTAGACCCAAACACACTCCGCTAGACCCAAACCCACTCGGCTAGACGCAAACCCACTCGGCTAGACCCAATCCCACTCCGCTAGACCCAAACCCACTCCGCTAGACCCAAACCCACTCGGCTGGACCCAAACCCACTCCGCTAGACCCAAACCCACTCCGCTAGACCCAAACCCACTCCGCCAGACCCAAACCCACTCGGCCAGACCCAAACCCATTCCGCTAGACCCAAACCCACTCCGCTAGACCCAAACCCACTGGGCTAGATTCAAACCCACTCGGCTATACCCAACCCCAGTCGGCTAGACCCAAACCCACTCGGCTAGACCCAAACCCACTCGGCTAGACCCAATCCCACTTCGCTAGACCCAAACCCACTCCGCTAGACCCAAACCCACTCCTCTAGACCCAAATCCACTCCGCTAGACCCAAACCCACTCCTCTAGACCCAAATCCACTCCGCTAGCCCCAAACCCACTCAGCTGGACCCAATCCCACTCCGCTAGTCCCAAACCCACTCCGCTAGACCCAAACCCGCTCGGCTAGACCCAAACCCACTCCGCTAGTCCCAAACCCACTCCACTAGAATCAAACCCACTCCGCTAGACCCGATCCCACACCGCTAGACCCAAACCCACTCGGCTAGACCCAAACCCACACGGCTAGACCCAAACCCACTCGGCTATTCCCAAACCCACTCGGGTAGACCCAAACCCACTCTGCTAGACCCAAACTCACTCCGCTAGACCCAAACCCACTCGGCTAGCCCCAAACCCACTCCGCTAGACCCAAACCTACTCGGCTAGACCCAAACCCACTCCGCTAGACCCAAACCCACTCGGCTAGACCCAAACCCACTCCGCTAGACCCAAACCCACTCGGCTAGACCCAAACCCACTCGGCTAGACCCAATCCCAATCCGCTAGACCCAAACCCTCTCCGCTAGACCCAAACCCACTCGGCTAGACCCAAACCCACTCGGCTAGACCCAAACCCACTCCGCTAAACCCAAACCCACTCCGCTAGACCCAAACCCACTCCGCTATACCCAAACCCACTCCGCTAGACCCAAACCCACACCGCTAGACCCAAACCCACTCGGCTAGACGCAAACCCACTCGGCTAGACCCAAACCCACTCGGCTAGTCCCAAACCCACTCGGTTAGACCCAAACCCACTCAGCTAGACCCAAACCCACTCCGCCAGACCCAAACCCTCTCCGCTAGACCCAAACCCAGTCCGCTAGACCCAAACCCACTCCGCTACACCCAAACCCACTCCGCTAGACCCAAACCCACTCGGCTAGACCCAAACCCACTCCGCTAGACCCAAACCCACCCCGCTAGACCCAAACCCACTCCACTAGAACCAAACCCACTCCGCTAGACCCAATCCAACACCGCTAGACCCAAACCCACTCGGCTAGACCCAAACCCACACGGCTAGACCCAAACCCACTCGGCTATTCCCAAACCCACTCGGCTAGACCCAAACCCACTCTGCTAGACGCAAACTCACTCCGCTAGACCCAAACCCACTCGGCTAGCCCCAAACCCACTCCGCTAGACCCAAACCTACTCGGCTAGACCCAAACCCACTCGGCTAGACCCACACCCACTCGGCTGGACCCAAACCCACTCTGCTAGACCCAAACCCACTCCGCTAGACCCAAACCCACTCCGCTAGACCCAAACCCACTCCGCTAAACCCAAACCCACACAGCTAGACCCAAACCCACTCCGCCAGACCCAAACCCACTCCGCTAGACCCAAACCCACTCCGCTAGACCCAAACCCACTCCGCTACACCCAAACCCACTCCGCTAGACCCAAACCCACTCGGCTAGACCCAAACCCACTCGGCTAGACCCAATCCCACTCCGCTAGACCCAAACCCACTCGGCCAGACCCAAACCCACTCGGCTAGACCCAAACCCACTCCGCTAGACCCAAACCCACCCCGCTAGACCCAAACCCACTCCACTAGAACCAAACCCACTCCGCTAGACCCAATCCCACACCGCTAGACCCAAACCCACTCGGCTAGACCCAAACCCACACGGCTAGACCCAAACCCACTCGGCTATTCCCAAACCCACTCGGCTAGACCCAAACCCACTCTGCTAGACCCAAACTCACTCCGCTAGACCCAAACCCACTCGGCTAGCCCCAAACCCACTCCTCTAGACCCAAACCTACTCGGCTAGACCCAAACCCACTCGGCTAGACCCACACCCACTCGGCTGGACCCAAACCCACTCTGCTAGACCCAAACCCACTCCGCTAGACCCAAACCCACTCCGCTAGACCCAAACCCACTCCGCTAAACCCAAACCCACTCGGCTAGACCCAAACCCACTTGGCTAGTCCCGAACCCACTCGGCTAGACCCAAACCCACTCGGCTAGACCCAAACTCACTCCGCTAGACCCAAACCCACTCGGCTAGACCCAAACCCACTCCGCAAGACCCAAACCCACTCGGCTAGACCCAAACCCACTCGGCTAGACCGAAACACACTCCGCTGGACCCAAACCCACTCGGCTGGTCCCAAACCCACTCGTCTAGACCCAAACCCACACGGCTAGACCCAAACCCACTCGGCTATTCCCAAACCCACTCGGCTAGACCCAAACCCACTCTGCTAGACCCAAACTCACTCCGCTTGACCCAAACCCACTCGGCTAGACCCAAACCCACTCCGCTAGACCCAAACCTACTCGGCTAGACCCAAACCCACTCGGCTAGACCGAAACCCCCTCGGCTAGTTCCAAACCCACTCGGCTAGTCCCAAAACCACTCGGCTAGACCTAAACCCACTCCGCTAGACCCAATCCTACTCGGCTAGACCCAAACCCACTCGGCTAGACCGAAACTCCCTCGGCTAGTTCCAAACCCACTCGGCTAGTCCCAAATTCACTCCGCTAGACCCAAACCCACTCGGCTAGACCAAAACCCACTCCTCTAGACCGAAACCCACTCCGCTAGACCCAAACCCACTCGGCTACACCCAAACCCACTCAGCTAGACCCAAACCCACTCCGCCAGACCCAAACCCACTCCGCTAGACCCAAACCCACTCCGCTAGACCCAAACCCACTCCGCTAAACCCAAACCCACTCGGCCAGACCCAAACCCACTTGGCTAGTCCCGAACCCACTCGGCTAGACCCAAACCCACTCGGCTAGACCCAAACTCACTCCGCTAGACCCAAACCCACTCGGCTAGACCCAAACCCACTCCGCAAGACCCAAACCCACTCGGCTAGACCCAAACCCACTCGGCTAGACCGAAACACACTCCGCTGGACCCAAACCCACTCGGCTGGTCCCAAACCCACTCGTCTAGACCCAAACCCACACGGCTAGACCCAAACCCACTCGGCTATTCCCAAACCCACTCGGCTAGACCCAAACACACTCTGCTAGACCCAAACTCACTCCGCTTGACCCAAACCCACTCGGCTAGACCCAAACCCACTCCGCTAGACCCAAACCTACTCGGCTAGACCCAAACCCACTCGGCTAGACCGAAACCCCCTCGGCTAGTTCCAAACCCACTCGGCTAGTCCCAAATTCACTCCGCTAGACCCAAACCCACGCGGCTAGACCAAAACCCACTCCTCTAGACCGAAACCCACTCCGCTAGACCCAAACCCACTCGGCTACACCCAAACCCACTCAGCTAGACCCAAACCCACTCCGCCAGATCCAAACCCACTCCGCTAGACCCAAACCCACTCCGCTAGACCCAAACCCACTCCGCTACACCCAAACCCACTCCGCTAGACCCAAACCCACTCGGCTAAACCCAAACCCACTCGGCTAGACCCAATCCCACTCCGCTAGACCCAAACCCACTCCGCTAGACCCGAACCCACTCGGCTAGACCCAAACCCATTCGGCTAGACCCAAACCCACTCCGCTAGACCCAAACCCACCCCGCTAGACCCAAACCCACTCCACTAGAACCAAACCCACTCCGCTAGACCCAATCCCACACCGCTAGACCCAAACCCACTCGGCTAGACCCAAACCCACACGGCTAGACCCAAACCCACTCGGCTATTCCCAAACCCACTCGGCTAGACCCAAACCCACTCTGCTAGACCCAAACTCACTCCGCTAGACCCAAACCCACTCGGCTAGCCCCAAACCCACTCCGCTAGACCCAAACCTACTCGGCTAGACCCAAACCCACTCGGCTAGACCCACACCCACTCGGCTAGACCCAAACCCACTCTGCTAGACCCAAACCCACTCCGCTAGACCCAAACCCACTCCGCTAGACCCAAACCCACTCCGCTAAACCCAAACCCACTCGGCTAGACCCAAACCCACTTGGCTAGTCCCGAACCCACTCGGCTAGACCCAAACCCACTCGGCTAGACCCAAACTCACTCCGCTAGACCCAAACCCACTCGGCTAGACCTAAACCCACTCCGCAAGACCCAAACCCACTCGGCTAGACCCAAACCCACTCGGCTAGACCGAAACCCACTCCGCTGGACCCATACCCACTCGGCTGGTCCCAAACCCACTCGGCTAGACCCAAACCCACACGGCTAGACCCAAACCCACTCGGCTATTCCCAAACCCACTCGGCTAGACCCAAACCCACTCTGCTAGACCCAAACTCACTCCGCTTGACCCAAACCCACTCGGCTAGACCCAAACCCACTCCGCTAGACCCAAACCTACTCGGCTAGACCCAAACCCACTCGGCTAGACCGAAACCCCCTCGGCTAGTTCCAAACCCACTCGGCTAGTCCCAAACCCACTCGGCTAGACCTAAACCCACTCCGCTAGACCCAAACCTACTCGGCTAGACCCAAACCCACTCGGCTAGACCGAAACCCCCTCGGCTAGTTCCAAACCCACTCGGCTAGTCCCAAATTCACTCCGCTAGACCCAAACCCACTCGGCTAGACCCAAACCCACTCCTCTAGACCGAAACCCACTCCGCTAGACCCAAACCCACTCGGCTACACCCAAACCCACTCCGCTAGACACAAACCCACACCGCTAGACCGAAACCCACTCCGCTAGAACGAAACCCACTCAGCTAGACCCAAACCCACTCGGCTAGACCCAAACCCACTCGGCTAGACCCAAACCCACGCGGCTAGTCCCAAACCAACTCGGCTAGACCCAAACCCACTCCGCTAGACCCAAACCCACACCGCAAACCCACTCGGCTAGACCCAAACCCACTCCGCTAGACCCAAACCCTCTCGGCTAGACCCAAACCCACTCGGCTAGACCCAATCCGCTAGACCCAAACCCTCTCCGCTAGACCCAAACCCACTCGGCTAGACCCAAACCCACTCCGCTAGACCCAAACCCACTCCGCTAGACCCAAACCCACTCCGCTAGACCCAAACCCACTCCGCTAGACCCAAACCCACACCGCTAGACCCAAACCCACTCGGCTAGACGCAAACCCACTCGGCTAGACCCAAACCCACTCCGCTAGACCCAAACCCACTCCGCTACACCCAAACCCACTCGGCTACACCCAAACCCACTCGGCTACACCCAAACCCACTCGGCTAGACCCAAACCCACTCCGCTAGACCCAAACCCAGTCGGCTAGACCCAAACCCACTCGGCTAGACCAAAACCCTCTCGGCTAGACACAAACCCACTCCGCTAGACCCAATCCCACTTCGCTAGACCCAAACCCACTCCGCTAGACCCAAACCCACTCCTCTAGACCCAAATCCACTCCGCTAGACCCAAACCCACTCGGCTAGACCCAAACCCACTCCGCTAGACCCAAACCCACTCGGCTAGCCCCAAACCCACTCAGCTAGACCCAATCCCACTCCGCTAGACCCAAACCCAGTCCGCTAGACCCAAACCCGCTCGGCTAGACCCAAACCCACTCCGCTAGTCCCAAACCCACTCCGCTAGACCCAAACCCACTCCGCTAGAACCAAACCCACTCCGCTAGACCCAAACCCACACGGCTAGACCCAAATTCACTCCGCTAGACCCAAAGCCACACGGCTAGACCCAAACCCACTCCGCTAGAACCAAACCCACTCCGCTAGACCCAAACCCACACGGCTAGACCCAAACCCACCCCGCTAGACCCAAACCCACTCCATTAGAACCAAACCCACTCCGCTAGACCCAAACCCACACCGCTAGACCCAAGCCCACTCGGCTGGACCCAAACCCACTCGGCTAGACACAAACCCACTCCGCTAGACCCAAACCCACTCGGCTAGACCCCAACCCACTCCGCTAGACCCAAACCCACTCGGCTAGACCAAAACCCACTCGGCAAGACCCAAACCCACTCCGCCAGACCCAAACCCACTCGGCTTGACCCAAACCCATTCCGCTAGACCCAAACCCACTCCGCTAGACCCAAACACACTCCGCTAGACCCAAACCAACTCGGTAGACCCAAACCCACTGGGCTAGACTCAAACCCACTCGGCTAGACCCAAACCCACTCGGCTAGACCCAAACCCACTCGGCTACACCCAAACCCACTCGGCTAGACCCAAACCCACTCCGCTAGACCCAAACCCACTCGGCTAGACCCAAACCCACTCGGCTAGACCCAAACCCACTCAGCTAGACACAAACCCACTCCGCTAGACCCAAACCCACTTCGCTAGACCCAAACCCACTCCGCTAGACCCAAACCCACTCCGCTAGACCCAAACCCACTCCGCTAGACCCAAACCCACTCGGCTAGACCCAAACACACTCCGCTAGACCCAAACACACTCGGCTAGACGCAAACCCACTCGGCTAGACCCAATCCCACTCCGCTAGACCCAAACCCACTCCGCTAGACCCAAACCCACTCGGCTGGACCCAAACCCACTCCGCTAGACCCAAACCCACTCCGCTAGACCCAAACCCACTCCGCCAGACCCAAACCCACTCGGCTAGACCCAAACCCATTCCGCTAGACCCAAACCCACTCCGCTAGACCCAAACCCACTCCGCTAGACGCAAACCCCCTTGGCTAGAACCAAACCCACTGGGCTAGATTCAAACCCACTCGGCTATACCCAACCCCAGTCAGCTAGACCCAAACCCACTCGGCTAGACCCAAACCCACTCGGCTAGACCCAAACCCACTAGGCTAGACCCAAACCCACTCGGCTACACCCAAACCCACTCGGCTACACCCAAACCCACTCGGCTAGACCCAAACCCACTCAGGTAGACCAAAACCCACTCGGCTAGACACAAACCCACTCCGCTAGACCCAATCCCACTTCGCTAGACCCAAACCCACTCCGCTAGACCCAAACCCACTCCTCTAGACCCAAATCCACTCCGCTAGACCCAAACCCACTCCTCTAGACCCAAATCCACTCCGCTAGCCCCAAACCCACTCAGCTGGACCCAATCCCACTCCGCTAGTCGCAAACCCACTCCGCTAGACCCAAACCCGCTCGGCTAGACCCAAACCCACTCCGCCAGTCCCAAACCCACTCCACTAGACCCAAACCCGCTCCGCTAGAACCAAACCCACTCCGCTAGACCCAAACCCACTCCGCTAGACCCAAACCCACTCGGCTAGTCCCAAACCCACTCGGCTAGACCCCAACCCACTCCGCTAGACCCAAACCCACTCGGCTAGACCAAAACCCACTCGGCTAGACCCAAACCCACTCCGCCAGACCCAAACCCACTCGGCTTGACCCAAACCCATTCCGCTAGACCCAAACCCACTCCGCTAGACCCAAACACACTCCGCTAGACCCAAACCCTCTCGGGTAGACCCAAACCCACTGGGCTGGACTCAAACCCACTCGGCTAGACCCAAACCCACTCGGCTAGACCCAAACCCACTCGGCTACACCCAAACCCACTCGGCTAGACCCAAACCCACTCGGCTAGACCCAAACCCACTCGGCTACACCCAAACCCACTCGGCTAGACCCAAACCCACTTCGCTAGACCCAAACCCACTCGGCTAGACCCAAACCCACTCGGCTAGACCCAAACCCACTCGGCTACACACAAACCCACTCCGCTAGACCCAAACCCACTGCGCTAGACCCAAACCCACTCCGCTAGACCCAAACCCACTCCGCTAGACCCAAACCCACTCCGCTAGACCCAAACCCACTCCTCTAGACCCAAATCCACTCCGCTAGACCCAAACCCACTCCTCTAGACCCAAATCCACTCCGCTAGCCCCAAACCCACTCAGCTGGACCCAATCCCACTCCGCTAGTCCCAAACCCACTCCGCTAGACCCAAACCCGCTCGGCTAGACCCAAACCCACTCCGCTAGTCCCAAACCCACTCCACTAGACCCAAACCCGCTCCGCTAGAACCAAACCCACTCCGCTAGACCCAAACCCACACCACTAGACGCAAACCCACTCGGCTAGACCCAAACCCACTCGGCTAGACCCAAACCCACTCGGCTAGTCCCAAACCCACTCGGCTAGACCCAAACTCACTCGGCTAGACCCAAACTCACTCCGCTAGACCCAAAGCCACTCGGCTAGACCCAAAGCCACTCGGCTAGACCCAAACCCACTCCGCTAGACCCAAACCTACTCGGCTAGACCCAAACCCACTCAGCTAAACCCAAACCCACTCGGCTAGACCCAAACCCACTCTGCTAGAACCAAACCCACTCGGCTAGACTCAAACCCACTCGGCTAGACCCAAACCCACTCGGCTTGACCCAAACCCACTCGGCTGGACCCAAACCCACTCCGCTAGACCCAAACCCACTCCGCTAGAGGCAACCCCACTCGGCTGGACCCAAACCCATTCCGCTAGATCCAAACCCACTCCGCTAGACCAAAACCCACTCCGCTAGACCCAAACCCACTCGGCTAGACCCAAACCCACTGGGCGAGAGCCAAACCCACTCGGCTATACCCAAACCCACTCGGCTAGACCCAAACCCACTCGGCTAGGCCCAAACCCACTCGGCTAGACCCAAACCCACTCGGCTAGACCAAAACCCACTCCGCTAGACCCAAACGCACTCGGCTAGACCCAAACCCACTGGGCTAGAGCCAAACCCACTCGGCTAGACCCAAACCCACTCGGCTAGACCCAAACCCACTCGGCTAGACTCAAACCCACTCGGCTATACCCAAACCCACTCGGCTAGACCCAAACCCACTCGGCTAGACCCAAACCCACTCGGCTAGACCCAAACCCACTCGGCTGCACCCAACCCCACTCGGCTACACCCAAACCCACTCGGCTGGACCTAAACCCACTCCGCTAGACCCAAACCCACTCGGCTAGACCCAAACCCACTCGCCTAGACCAAAACCCACTCGGCTAGACCCAAACCCACTCCGCCAGACCCAAACCCACTTCGCTAGACCCAAACCCACGCCGCTAGACCCAAACCCACTCCGCTAGACCCAAACCCACGAGCGGAGTGGGTGGTGGACAGTGAGAGTAGAAATGGAGCAAGGTGGAGGATAAATGCTTGGCTGAAAGACTGGTGCAGAGGGCAGGGATTCAAGTTTCTGGATCATTGAGACTTCTTTTGGGGTAGTTGGGACCTGTACAGAAAGGATCAGTTGCACTTGAACCCGAGGGGGACCAATATCCTGGCGGGGAAATTTGCAAAGGCCACTGGGGAGACTTTAAACTAGAATGGTTGGGGCGAGGGATGCAAATAGCAAAAGCTAGTAGACAGAATGGGAGGCAGGAAGCAGAAAAGAGAAGCACTCGGACACAAGAGGAGAAAGAAAATAAAGGAAATAAACAGAGAATAAGAGATGGGGGGTTTCTTAAATGTGCATATTTTAATGCTAGGAACATTGTAAGAAAGGTGGATGAGCTTGGAGTCTGGATAGACACCTGGAAGTATGATGTTGTGGCGATCAGTGAAACATGGTTGCAGGAGGGCTGTGATTGGAAACTAAATATTCCAGGATTTCGTTGCTTCAGGTGAGATAGAATTGGAGGGGCAAGAGGTTGAGGTGTTGCATTGCTAGTCAGGGAAGATATTACAGCAGTGCTTTGGCAGGATAGATTGGAGGGCTCATCTAGGGAGGCTATTTGGGTGGAACTTAGAAGTGGGAAAGGTGTAGCAACACTTATAGGGGTATATTATAGACCGCCAAATGGGGAACGAGAATTGGAAGAGCAAATATGTAAAGAGATAGCAGATATTAGTAGTAAGCACAAGGTAGTGATTGTGGGAGATTTCAACATTCCACACATAGACTGGGAAACACATTCTGTAAATGGGCTGGATGGTTTGGAGTTTGTAAAATGTGTGCAGGATAGTTTTTTGCAGCAATACATAGAGGTGCCTACTAGAGGAGGGGCAGTGCTGGACCTCCTGTTAGGAAATGAGACGGGACAGGTGGCGGAGGTATGCGTAGGGGAGCACTTCGGGTCCAGTGATCACAATACCATTAGTTTCAATATAATTATGGAGAAGGACAGAACTGGGCCTAGGGTTGAGATTTTTGATTGGAGAAAGGCTAACTTTAACGAGATGCGAGATGATTTAAAAGGAGTGAACTGGGACATTTTGTTTGATGGGAAAGATGTAGAGGAGAAATGGAGGACATTTAAAGGGGAATTTTTAAGAGTACAGAATCTTTATGTTCCTGTTCGGTTGAAAGGAACCAGTAAAAATTGGAAAGAGCCCTGGTTTTCAAGGGAAATTGGACATCTTGTTCGGAAAAAGAGGGAGATCTACAATAATTATAGGCAGCATGAAGTAAATGAGGTGCTTGAGGAGTATAAGGAATGTAAAAAGAATCTAAAGAAAGAAATTAGAAAAGCTAAAAGAAGATATGAGGTTGCTTTGGCAAGTAAGGTGAAAGTAAATCCAAAGGGTTTCTACAGCTATGTTAATAGCAAAAGGATAACAAGGGATAACATTGGTCCATTGGAGAGACCGAGTGGACAGCTATCTGCAGAGCCAAAAGAGATGGGGGAGATATTGAACAATTTATTTTCTTCGGTATTTACCAAGGAGAAGGATATTGAATTATGTGAGGTAAGGGAAACTAGTAGAGTATCTATGGATACTATGAGTTTCAAAGTAAAAGAAGTACTGGCACTTTTGAAAAATATAAAAGTGGATAAGTCTCCAGGTCCTGACAGGATATTCCCTAGGACATTGAGGGAAGTTAGTGTAGAAATAGCCGGGGCTGTGACAGAAATATTCCCCGAGGATTGGCGTACTGCGCATGTTGTTCCATTGTTTAAAAAGGGTTCTAAAAGTAAACCTAGCAATTATAGACCGGTTAGTTTGACTTCAGTGGTGGGCAAATTAATGGAAAAGATACTTAGAGATAATATATATAAGTATCTGGATAAAGAGGGTCTAATTAGGAACAGTCAACATGGATTTATGCCTGGAAGGTCATGTTTGACTAATATTCTTGAATTTTTTGAAGAGGTTACTAGGGAAATTGACGAGGGTAAAGCAGTGGATGTTGTCTATATGGACTTCAGTAAGGCCTTTGACAAGGTTCCTCATGGAAGGTTGGTTAAGAAGGTTCAACTGTTGGGTATAAATGCAGGAATAGCAAGATGGATTCAACAGTAGCTGAATGGGAGAAGCCAGAGGGTAATGGTGGATGGCTGTTTGTCGGGTTGGAGGCAGGTGACTAGTGGGGTGCCTCAGGGATCTGTGTTGGGTCCTTTGTTGTTTGTCATGTACATCAATGATCTGGATGAAGGGGTGGTAAATTGGATTAGTAAGTATGCAGATGATACCAAGATAGGGGGTGTTGTGGATAATGAAGAGGATTTCCAAAGTCTACAGAGTGATTTAGGCCAGTTGGAAAAATGGGCTGAAAGATGGCAGATGGAGTTTAATGCTGATAAATGTGAGGTGCTACACCTTGGCAGGACAAATCAAAATAGGACGTACATGGTAAACGGTAGGGAATTGAAGAATACAGTTGAACAGAGGGATCTGGGAATAACCGTGCATAGTTCCTTGAAGGTAGAATCTCATATAGATAGGGTGGTAAAGAAAGCTTTTGGTATGCTAGCCTTTATAAATCAGAGCATTGAGTATAGAAGCTGGGATGTAATGTTAAAATTGTACAAGGCGTTGGTGAAACCAAATCTGGAGTATGGTGTACAATTTTGGTCGCCCAATTATAGGAGGGATGTCAACAAAATAGAGAGGGTACAGAGGAGATTTACTAGAATGTTGCCTGGGTTTCAACAGCTAAGTTACAGAGATAGGTTGAATAAGTTAGGTCTTTATTCTCTGGAGCGCAGAAGGTTAAGGGGGGACTTGATAGAGGTCTTTAAAATGATGAGAGGGATAGACAGAGTTAATGTGGACAAGCTTTTCCCTTTGAGAATAGGGAAGATTCAAACAAGAGGACATGACTTTAGAATTAAGGGACAGAGGTTTAGGGGTAACATGAGGGGGAACTTCTTTACTCAGAGAGTGGTAGCGGTGTGGAATGAGCTTCCAGTGGAAGTGGTGGCGGCAGGTTCGTTGGTATCATTTAAAAATAAATTGGATAGGCATATGGATGAGAAGGGTATGGAGGGTTATGGTATGAGTGCAGGCAGGTGGGACTAAGGGAAAAACGTTGTTCGGCACGGACTTGAAGGGCCGAGATGGCCTGTTTCCGTGCTGTAATTGTTATATGGTTATAAGGTAGAGAGATAGAGAGTGGGAGAGGAGGATGGGAGAGGGAGAGGTGGAAGGGAGAGGAAGAGGAGGGAGGGAGAGGGAGAGGGAGAGGAGCAAGGGAGAGGGAGAGGAGGAACGGAGATGGAGAGGGAGATGGAGAGGGAAAGGGGGAAGGGAGAGGGAGGGAGCGGAGGAAGGGAGAGGGACAGGATGAAGGGAGAGGGGAGGAGGAAGGGAGAGGGAGAGGAGGAAGGGAGGGAGAGGGAGAGGAGGAAGGGAGGGAGGGAGAGGGAGGGAGAGGAGGAAGGGAGGGGGAGAGCGGGAGAGGGAGATGAGGATGAGAGAGGGAGAGGAGGAAAGGAGAGGAGGAAGGGAGAGGACGAAGGGAGATGAGGAAGGGAGAGGAGGGAGAGGAGGGAGAGGGGAGGAGAAAGTGAGAGAAGGAAGGGAGAGAGGGAGAGGTAGAGGAGGAAGGGAGAGGGAGAAGAGGAAGGGAGAGGGAGAGGGAGAGGAGGAATGGAGAGGAGGAAGGGAGAGGAGGAAGGGAGAGGGAGAGGAGGAAGGAAGAGGATGAAGGTAGAGTAGGAAGGGAGAGGAGGAAGGGAGAGGGATAGGGAGAGGGAGAGGAGGAAGCGAGAGAGAGGGAGAGAGGGAGAGGAGGAAGGGAGAGGGAGAGGAGGAAGGGAGAGGGAGAGGAGGAAAGGAGAGGAGGAAGGTAGAGGACGAAGGGAGACGAGGAAGGAGCCGGAGGGAGAGGACCCGGAGGGAGAGGAGGGAGAGGGAGGAGAGGAGGAAGTGAGAGAAGGAAGGGAGATGAGGGAGAGGGAAAGGGAGAGGGAAAGGAAGAAGGGATAGGGAGAGGAGGAAGGGAGACGGAGAGGGAGAAGGAGAGGAGGAAGGGAGTGGGAGAGGGAGAGTGGGAAGGGAGATGGAGAGGGAGAGAGAGATGAGGAAGGTAGAGGGAGAGGGAGAGGGAGAGGAGCAAGGGAGAGGGAGAGGAGCAAGGGAGAGGGAGAGGGGCAGGGGAGAGGGAGAGGGGAGAGGAGAGAGGGAGAGGAGAGAGGGAGAGGAGAGAGGGAGAGGAGAGAGGGAGAGGAGAGAGGGAGAGGAGAGAGGGAGAGGAGAGAGGGAGAGGAGAGAGCGAGAGGAGAGAGGGAGAGGAGAGAGGGAGAGGAGAGAGGGAGAGGAGAGAGGGAGAGGAGAGAGGGAGAGGAGAGAGGGAGAGGGAGAGGGAGAGGGAGAGGGAGAGGGAGAGGTAGAGGGAGAGGGAGAGGGGGGAGGGGGGAGGGAGAGGGAGAGAAGGGAGGAAGGGAGGAAGGGAGAGGGAGAGGGAGAGGAGGGCGGGACAGGGAGATGAGGATGGGAGAGGGAGAGGAGGAAAGGTGAGGAGGAAGGTAGAGTTTATAGGGAGAGGAGGGAGAGGGAGAGGGAGAGTAGGAAGTGAGAGAAGGAAGGGAGAGAGAGAGAGGGAAAGGAGGGAGGGAGAGGTGGAAGGGAGGGAGAGGGAATGGCAGGGAAAGGAAGAAGGGAGAGGGAATGGGAGGGAAAGGAAGAAGGGAGAGGGAGAAGAGG